>JAWPEI010000031.1:0-600000 GCA_035578085.1 Solanum pinnatisectum | reverse complement strand
CAACGCAGTGAGCACAAATTTATGACTACTCAAGTAAGTAAACCTAGCCTACCTAGGCACCAAGCAAATGCAGAGGGATTGTAGCTCCAATCCTGGCTTCTAGACAACTAGACGGTGGATTTTGGTCGGGAATCAGCCAATTGTTGTCAACCTTGGGCTAGAAATCTATTTCTCCTTTCTTCCCAAGCATAGAGTAGCCTTTTGAGGGTTTTCAGGGTGATCTTCGCCTCCTTTTTTGAACTTAGGTAAAAAGGAGAAAATAGGACTTTTCGTCAGTAAGTTTTGCCCTCAACCATCCTGCTCAGGCATTCCCATCATGTTGTGGCACTGCTGCCGTAGTGGTATCACCCCGATATAGAGGGATAGTGAGGCCCATCTTCTCACGATGGTTTTCCCTTCTTAATTAATGATGGTTTGGGTCGTTACAATAGATACCAATTTACCCCTCGTTCTTCCTCAAACGACAAGTGGAAGAGCAAGCACAATTTTATTTGAAGTACTCGGGAACTAATGCATCGGCCTGTCATGTGAATACAAAAGATGGTGGTCCCGAAAGTTTGGGTATGGAAGGATCCTTACCAAGGGAACATACTAGGGTAATTTGGAAACACACGAAGTAAAATATGAAGGCTACTCTTGCGGCCGTCATCCCACTGTGGCGACCTTCATCTCGCTATAGCGGCTTCCATCCTGCTTTGGCGTGACCGCTGTGGTCGGATCCCGTGAAACAGTGGCTCCTTGCCACTTCAAATAGAACTTTTTTTCTTTTTCCTTAGCATGGGATTGATTAATTCTATGGAGTCCGAACATGTACCTTTCATAAAATATGCAGGCTTGTCTAATATGGCTAGAATCAATGAGGGAAATTTATCTTACATCCAGTTCCCTGATGTTGCAATTCGGGAGAGACACCATGATAATCGAAATTCCAAATTCTTGGGCGAGAATGGTTTCCACTTGTTGGTTTAGTGGAGAAAGTCCCTGCCTTCCATGCCCAGCTGATGGAGTTTGGTTGGGGTCCACTGACCAAGGTTCCCCCAGTCACGCGTTCCGGCTGGGTGAGGGATTTCTATGCCCTACTCCCTACTGTTAGCTAGGACGATACTCACCCTACCATCTTGATTCGAGAAGTGGACATATCTATGAGCACTCAGTTCATCAATATGCTGCTTGAGGTGCTGAAGGTATCCAACTCAGAGTACGAGACCTGATTGAGGGAGATGAATTTGGGCTGGCTACGGAACACACTGGTTGAGGCTGCATGTCGGGATCAAGTCTAGTGGGCTACTATAGATGGCATCACCCGTACTCACTTCTCACCATATGCCAATAGGTGGCTACATGTGGTAAATAGGAGGATCCAACTGTCGGGCAACTGCACTGACATGACCTTTCCCTAGGCTCTTGTGGTGGCTTGTGCTATATAGGGGATTGGCCTAAACGTAGGGGTTCAAGTTATATCCGAGTGGAAGATATTCTACTAAGGGAATAGGAAGTCAGTTTTCTTGCCTGGACTAGTGACAGTAATGTGCAAGCGAGCGGGGGTGAAACTCTTGGACACTGATGAGGTACTTCATATGGATACCCCTTTTCATCCTCTTTTGATCAGGCAACCCTCTGCTCAAGGAAGAAAAAGAAGAAAAGCAGATGGGCTGGCAACATTATAGCAGTGACTGAGGCGGACGATGATGGAAATGATGATTATGAGGCCGACGATGCCCTTCCTACCCAGTCTCAAAACCCGCTTTCAGACACTTGTGTGGAGGAGGACATGGCGGTCGTCGGTAGATAATTTGGAGGCTCCCAAGCTAGCTCCTTGACTTTAGTTTCACCCTTCACTGCCCTTGAGGTTGATATGCTTTGCCGCCAACTGTGATGGGAGAAGAAGAAGAACAAAGAGAGGGATCATCTGATGGGCCATATGTGAAAGACCCTTAAGGTCATTGCATCGCCTCACAGTGGGAGCTTCCCAAGATCGAGCTGGAGGACTTTCAAGAGTTTCCTTGGTTGAGCAAGGCGTGGATAGGTGAGACAGCCTCGGAGGACCTAGAATCCGACAACGGCACTTCCCATTCCCATAGACCTTGATTTGGTTTTGCCCTATTTGGGCATGTAATTGACAAAATTTCTATTTTTCTTTTGCTTTTATTTAAGATTTTTGTAAGCACATAGATGCTTATTTTTCTATTTTCATAGCCTTAATTAATGCTAGGTGATTATAACTCACTATTCTATTGTTAAGTACTGATTAGATTGCATAAATTAGTCTATGAACGATTCAGATACCATGGGTGGAACAAGGGGAAAAAAAGGAGAGACAAGGCTAAGATTCTGTCTCATCCTGTCCTGCTTTGGCTAGGGACTTCCCACTCTGGCAGTCTCGCCCTGGCGAGAATTATCCCACCCCAGCGGCTCTGACGGAACCAATATCCAGGACAACACTTCCTAGGGGTTCTCCCCATTTCTAGAGTTTTTCACGAACTCCCACAACTATAATTAAACATTTTGGATAACTCTTTTAGCGAGAATAGGAATTGTCTACCTCGAGTCAACCCAGCGGTATACACACCAGAACCTTTTCCCACTAATCTAAAACAAAAAACATGCACATCCTAAGAATATGACTATTATTCAAGCGGTTTATAATTGGTTGCAACACACGTTAAGGAAACCTTCCATAACAAGAAATTTCTTTATTATGCAATAATTGCCTTTTTTCTTACATGGTTCCTGACAAATCCCAATTGCCCTGAAACCGGAGTTTCCCTACAGTCACAAGACGTTCTTTTCCCTTATCCTCTTTATCAATGGTAAATCCATGCTCAACTAATAGTTGTATTCCCTCTTATAAGTATATCATGTCACACGTACATAATTAGATTGGGGATCAATTGTAGCATTCAAGCAAGTAAACTTCAAACACCAACAGTTATTCAGACAATCACTATGCACATAATCAAAATTTCTAGCTACATCACACAAGCAAGTCAAAATTAATTAACTTAGTTCGCTCCATGGATGACCATTAGCTGATCATCCATGGACTTATATTGCCTTTAAGGCCAGATACTAATTGGAACCTTCTCGGTTCCAATTTACCTTGCTTATGTCCCTTTGGTCATGACTACGACATTTAGTTCACTTGGTTGATATACCAATTAGAATCAACCCATACCACAGGTGACAACTCGCATTAAAGAGAGAAGAAATGGAACAACTTTCTATAATTCTTCATAGCTTCTTAAAGATTAGATGTTGACGTCAACACACCAATCCGCAAGAGTCTATTCCACATTTTCTCTTGTACCAAGAGACCGACAACCTGGGCTCTGATACAAATTTTTCATGACCCAACCCACCAGGAAGTGTGGGCACCTACGCTAACACTTAAGTATGAGAACCCTTGATCCCTGAATAGTGAAAAACATGCGGAAGATTAAGGAAACAGGAAATAATGGAAATTCATAAGATTTTTACATAATTAAGAGTTAAAACAATCCCAGATAAATTGTAAAATAAATGACTCCCTAGGGATCTAGCCTAAATAGGTACAAGAGCTTCTAAGATTACAAGGTATAAAATACAATAACTAATGACACAGCTTTCACCACAGGGAAGAAGAGTAGAAGTTGTTGGAGATTGTTTTTATCTTCACTTATGAAACATCACTAACCTTGCAACCATACTATGCCAAAAGGCATAGCAAGAGTAGTATTAGTACAAACCATATGTACTGGTAGGCATCATTGGTTAATCCAATACCCACCGCATAATATAAAGAAATCAATCGGCAGGAAACATGCAATAAGAAAGTATACCGCTCAACCTTTATCCTCCTGCCTTTACCATTCCTATATGCCTTCTACCCTTGACTCAAACTCCCTGCTCTATCACGCCGCTCGCTCTACACTTGATTCATAACTTAACCATTCTACCTCATATAAAAGTTCCCAAATACAACCACTACCAACCCGGCCAACCACTCTCGACATGCTCTCGCTTCTTCTGCATCACAATTCATCATTTGACCACCTAGTATACTCTATCAAGGCTCCCTAATCTAACATCCCATATACAAATTAGCAACTTTTAGAATTCCAGGTGTCACCCACAAGGGGCGAACCATGCCCCATAGGTGGGCTGTGTGGATGACCACCCTATAATTCTGCCTAAGGTAGTAACCATGGCCAGGACCCATGCCCCGTGGATGGGTCCACGACTCTTAGTTAGGGGTCCGTGGATCCAAGCCCTTTTTGCCAACTCTCTGAACCTAAACCATGCTTGACCAGGATGAACCGTAGGTCCATCCACGGTTTGTTGGTGGGGTATCGTGGATGAGCAGTGAGGCAATTTAGTTAAGGACTTAATGGGACTTTTCGATTTAATTAAACTTAAGTGATGTCGTTTTGCCTAAGACTAGACAACCTATGTAAGTAATTTAGACCCCTAAACTATGTCATTCAGGTCATTATTTCTAACCCCCTCCCCCCCCCCCAGCCAAAAAAAAATCCCAAAGTTCATCCTCTCAAATAATTCTCTCTCTAGAAAGTTGAAGAAAAAGAAGAGGGTCAAGCTAGGTCAAGTCAAGTCTACATTCTTCCAAAATTTTTGAGCTTTGTAATCAATGTATGATGACTATTTCATTCATGGATTCCTTTCATCAATGAAGCCCGCATGTTTTCCTCAATTTAGAAAAAGAATTCCCCAACTCAAATTAGGGTTTCTTCTAATGTTATGTGTTATGATCCAATAGAGTGGATTATGATTGTTTATGATTGTTTGTAGTGGAATTTCATGTTTTTAGTATGATTATACTTGTATCTATGCTTAACCTATGATTCTAAGATGAATGATATAGTTGGGTTTTATGCCATGAAAGGGGAAATTGAGGGCCTAGATGTGATCTTCTAGGATTGATGAATTACATTATAGATTGCTTGAGATTAGAGAATGTAGATATTAATTGCTTTAGAGTAAAGCATATAGACATAAATCGAATTAGAATGATGTATATATGATGAGTCATGATTAGTAGTGCTTGAGATTGAACCTATATAATGATATATGATTAGAATTTCTTAAGAATGAAGCATGTGATAAGAATGTCTTGAGATCTAGGCATATGTGATGATTATGAGAAGTATTGCTTTGAGAATAAGGCTTGTAATTATGAATGTTGCTTTCTAGGGCTTTGAGAGTAAATCTAATATGATGAACTATGAATGTTAAGGCTTGAGAAGTAAAGCAAAGCTTATATGATTGTAGATTGTTAATGTTTATGATGTAAAAGGGATACTTCCCATAATGAATTCCTAAGCATGGTTGAATGTACTTATGAGAAGTTAATTAGTCACTCAGCAATTTAGCAAAGCTATCACCTTGTTATACAATTTGAAATTTTTAATTCTTTAACTGTAAAAATGGAGTTCATGTATGGTGATTAAGGAATGGTGTTGAGAATTTTTCAAGTAGTTACGATGCCGACAGGCGGTCGTTAAGCCGATAGGACAGGCGCGTAAACTGCAAGGTACTTTACTTCAAAATCACTTGTAAAATACATAGTCCTTAATGTAAAATCCGAGCATGAATCCATGATTACTATATAAGAATATGAAATTTTATATTGTATGACTAGTTGATATCTTTACTAGAATGCTTAGTTACTTTTATCATATCACTAGTCTAATGGCTTTAGAGGTTTGCCTCTTTCTTTTGGATTTTTCTCGGGGTTCTCTTCCTTTCCTAGAAGATTTTCTTTTATATTTTCTAGTCGTTCGTTCTCTTTTTCCTGCTTTCCTAGCAGATGGAGGTTTAAGTAATGGAAATCCAAAATCTTGGCAAAAACTACCAAGTTCTGCATAAGTAGTTTTTTGATCTTTCTTAAGTTGTTCCTTTAGCTTAAGATCAGTACATAGCTCCATAGCTACAACATTAATAATACTGATAAGATCTCCGTATGCTAGTTGAGAATACAGAATCTTTCCTTCGCATCTATCTCTTATTTTAGATCTAACCTTTTCAGCGAAATGAGTGGGTAATCCGCTTATAAAGCGTCTTTCCAATAATCATTATTGCAATCAGATCTTATCATGACCTTATTTAAAAACATGTCTTTGTACCATCTGAAATCGGTCAATTTCTTGCAGTACAGATTGTTCAAGATTTCCAAACTTCTATCTTGGAAAAGACGTTGTTCTCCCACGAAATGTTTTGCTATACTATACAGCAGAGCGGCTGTAGCATCTTCATACACCACTTCTGAAGAGGTACCTGTTCTGTCTTCAGTTTTAATTACTACTTTAGTAATGACAGCACCAAGGATATCTGCTCTATTTTGATCAATGAGATAATTATCCCACCAATTTCTCAGGGTACCAGTAAAACCTGCAATAATCATGTTGGCAGCCTGTTTATCACCGGCACTTTTCATTTTGTATGCAGTGATATTCATCCCCATTTCTTGGAGCTTAGAATAAATCTGCCCTTCGGCCATGCCATCTATATTCCATTCAGTTAAGCTTGAACTGTTTGCAGCAGACGCAAGACGGAGAACGTTTTCCTCAAACTGAACATCAAGAAAAGATGACCTAGGATAATAATTCCTTTTGTTAGGGTGCCTTTCTAACAAAGTTCTAAGCTTATTACCTTGTGTAATATTAAGCTTAGACAATTGCTCATTAATTCTGTCTAGCAGTTCATTGGAATGGCTAAACTCTTGGGAAAGTTTAGGGAAGTTTTCTTTAGAGAACTCAGGAATCTTAAAAATAGGTTTGGTCTCAATCTGAGGGCTAACTTTGGAAGAGCTACGTTTATCAGCTATCTGACTAATTCCTTTGAAGTAATCCCCTTTATGTTCTTCAATTTACTGGGATATTACATGGAGAACCTGGTTGGTATAATTGTTTTGTTCAAGAACTTTATTAAGGTCTCCTGCTGTTATCAAGGCTGATTACTTTTCTATGGACTTTTTAAAAGGTGCCGCCTTAAGGATCTCTTTCTTGTAAGGGATGCTAAGTCCTTCAAGAGGAGGAGTAATACTTTCAACCACCTGCTCTTTGGTGTACCATTTGTTTATAAGGACCTGAAGGGATGACTGTTTATCATCAATTTGTCCAGAAGCTTCAAACCATTTGAAAAACTCGATTTCTGTTTTAAACCTTTTCATGTCTTTGAACCACTTGTCTCTAAATGCAGTTCGTTGTTCCACAGTATAGGTAGCTTTATACCATTCTACCTCTTGCTTATGTTCTGGAGCTTTCCACCAAGAGTGTAATTTCCTTTTACTGGGGACAAAGTCTTCCTTATCAGAAGTAAGTGCTCCGATGGAATCTTTTCTTTGATGAACAGGTTTCATATCACTGGCTGTGGGACTTCCCAAAGTCTCTTCATAGTAAACCTTAGGAACAATTTGGGAGAAATCTACACCATGAAGCTTTCTAGGGTCAGGCTGACAAATACTATCTTTATCCTCCTCCCGGGTTTGAAAAGAAGAAGGTCTTGCCAAAGACATTCTTCTACTTGAAGAAGCTTGGCTGAAAGAACTGGATCTTAAAAACTTAAGGTTAATAGATCCGTCAAGGAACTGGATAACCCGATCTAACTGCGAAGTCTCAGGCTGAAGGGGTAAAGGATTCGTAATGGAATCAAATTTCCATACTTCATCAGCTAAAATATCAGTCCACTTAAGAAGTCTAGCGACAAAAGTAGTACTATGCTCTTGGTTAGCTTCCATAAGCATAGTAACTCCTTTAACACTAGATGCTATAGCCTTTTGGGCTATAGTGGTCTTCATTAGCTTATAATATACCCGATATATTACAGCTATTTCTCTGGTATCTATTTTACTATTCATGTTCTTAGTCTTAACATTAAGTGTCAAAGTATCTATAATATTCGAATCATGAATATCAACTGTAAAATTAGGATAACAGTTAAAGTAAACTAGTCCATAAGCAAGATTACTTTCTAACACTCCTAACAGAGAATCATCAAAATTTAAAAGTCTATCATCTCTAAGAAGTAAACAAATAGGAATATTCACACCTTTACGGAAAAGAGGTTTAACAGCAACTTGCACCAGTCCAATATGAAGTAATTTAAATTCCTTCCTATATCTATCAATATCAGCAGATAATAACAACTTGATAGTTTCAAGCGAATTATTAATAGCAATAGTGAATTCACAAGTTTTAATGTTATATTTTCTAAACATGGAAAAATCACCTAGCTGGTAAATCTTTTCAAAAGGTTCTTTAGGGATAGACTAATTTTGTAAATTATTTTTTGTTTTAGAAATAGATATATTAACAGAGTTTACAATATGTTGTCTATTATCCATTGAGAGAGAATGCCATTAGACTATACTAGTGATATGATAAAAAGTAACTAAGCATTCTAGTAAAGATATCAACTAGTCATACAATATAAAATTTCATATTGTTATATAGTAATCATGGATTCATGCTTGGATTTTACATTAAGGACTATGGATTTTACAAGAGATTTTCAAGTAAAGTACCTCGCAGTCTACGCGCCTGTCCTATCTGCTTAACGACCGCCTGTCGGCATCGCAACTACTTGAAACCTTCTCAACACTGTTCCTTAATCACCATACATGAACTCCATTTTTACAGTTAAAGAATTAAAAATTTCAAATTGTATAACAAGGTGATAGCTTTGCTAAATTGCTAAGTGACTAATTAACTTCTCATAAGTACAGTCTTGGCATAAATATTTAGCCATTCATGGATACTATTAACATTACTATTAACATGCTAAATATGCCTAACATGGCTCTGATACCATTCAAAATGATCGTAGCATTTAACAATAATAACACATTAACATAAAGTATAAACGAGTAAACGAGAGAAAGATATACAAGAACTCACAATTATATTCAAGCAACAGAAGCAAACATCCAAGCCAAAAGTGCAAAGGGAAACATTACAATAGTATAAAAGAGGCTATAAGAAATTCTATCTTGAAATTTCTGATGCTTCCAAAGGAAAAATGTGTAGTCTTATATAGACTTGTAAAAGATAAGAGAAATCAAGAAGCTTTCTTCTGATTGGCTTCTACGAGAATCTCCTTTATCTTGAGTGGGTTTAAAGTTGTCGGCCATTTCTTTTTCTTTTGGAAAAGTAGTGGCTGCTTTTTCTTTTGTCGGGCATCTACTTTTTAAAAGTGATGTCTGCTTTTATAAAGTTGCCAGGCACCTCTGCAACACGCCAAAGTATCTTTTCTGTTATGGGATTCCATATTTAATTAATTTGATTAAATTTTTAATCAAGAGTATTCCAACTCTTTGAGTTTCATCTCTTACCTTCTTAAATAATTCTGACTCTTTGAGTCTCTATTTAGAAGGTCAGTAATTCTGGATTTTAATATCCTCTACTAGATTATCCATTTAATTATATTAATCATAGAATGGATCAAAGTAAGATTGTGCTAAAGCTTTAGGCCTTAACATATCGCCATTGTCATCGCTTTGGGAAGATGCCTCATCTAATAGTTGTAAGGCTGTTTCGTCATTGACTTTGTCATCTTCCAAGTCGGATAAGGCTTGCTGGAGCCTCTTCTTTAAGTCATCTTTGGACGATGATTTTTTACCACTTGTAGAGGCTGGAGAAGAAGGTTGAGCAGCTTCTTTGGGAGCTGGAGACCATCCTTTAATGCATATTTCTTTTGATAAATATTTGATCCTGTCAAATACATGGATAGAAAATGTCCAGCTGATAATAAAGAAAATCCTTTTTTGGACAAAATATTTACACAATCTAATGTGCTCAGGGAGCGTAGAAATATCCTGTTCAGTTTGAAACTGATCAAATTTATCCAAAAATAACTTTGGCAAGACTTTTTTATTTCCTCCAAAACAATTCCACCATTCGTAGAACCATCTGGGGATGATATATTTTGAAAATTCTAGACTATACTTAACAAACCAGGTATGAGTGGTTGGCCTGAGATATAGAAAATTAAACCAAGCATTTTTATAATCGAACCAATTATAAGTTTGGGGTCTATGCTCCCTAGAAAGATTAATGGGTGTATGCAAATGATCCACCAGCCATTCAAATGGAGATAAAACTCATTTAATTGTAAATTTAGAATAGGCAATGCAATCTGGATCTGAATCATGGATGAGTTTATGCTCCACTTCAATGGAACTTGTATCAACGAGGATAAATTCATAGTATTTCCTGGTTTTAAGTGGATTTTCTGTATCCACATAATTCCTATTTGTATAACATGGTATAAGCAGATACTTAACCTCGTAATTCTCAAATTCCTTGTCAAGGGCAAAGAGGGGGTTGACCTGCAAAGTAACTATATTAAAGACGTCACGTTCTTTAAGTTTATTATGGGCTGGAGAAACAGGAGAAACTGCTTCTCTAAAGCTTTCAGGAGCTTTCATTGTATACGAGTCTTTGGTTTGAGGGGAGGAAAATCTGGATTTTCCTGATGAAGCAAAGGAGCAAGATTCAGATTCTTTAGAGAATGGTTTCTTAAGAATCAAAGGGTTTGACGAGGATGAGGTTGGTGGTAGCGATGGAAAAGGGGTTATAGCATATGAAGGATTAATGGGAGGCAAGCTTGCCAGAGCTGAAAATTTGTTTGGGCTATTCAATGATGGCCTAATTGCAAACGGAGAAGCTGATGGCTTCTTGTCTGAGTCTTTTCCCTTTTCTTGGAAAGGGCCTTTAGTTCCAAATCCTAGCCTTAAGACCGGCCTTATGTTTTTCCCTGCAAAAATTCTCTTGTTAGAAAATCCGGGAGAGAGTTTTCTTCTCCTTTGATATATTCAACTTCGAAATCAAATCTTGACAATAAAGCTTGCCATCTAGCAAATATCTGTTTAGAAACAAGATTTTTAACATCCTTTTGAAGAATTTCTTTCACAGATTTACAATCTACCTTAAGCAAGAATTCCTTATTAATCAAATCATCTTGAAACTTAGTAATGCAAAGGACAATAGCTAAAACTTCCTTTTTAACAGTACTATAGTTTTTCTGAGCGGAATTCCAAACTCCAGAAGTAAAACAAACTAATTGCTCATGACTTTCAGGTGTTCTCTTTTGCTTGAGAATCCCTCCGTAACCGATGTCTGAAGCATTAGTCTCAACAATCATAAAAGAATCTGGATTAGGGATACCTAAGCAAGGCAAACCCTTAACCATTTCTTTTATTTTAATAACCACGGTGGTCTGTTCCTTAGTCCATGGAACAAGTGTCTTCTTAAGCCTGTCGTATAATGGTTTACAAACCTGTCTTACCTTAGGGATGAAGTCTTCCTCATCAGAAGTAAGTGCTCCGATGGAATCTTTTCTTTGATGAACAGGTTTCATATCACTGGCTGTGGGACTTCTCGAAGTCTCTTCCTAGTAAACCTTAGGAACAGTCTGGGAGAAATCTCCTCCTCTTGAAGGACTATGATAACATCTAGGAATTTATCAGAAAACTCAATGGCTCTGCAAATGGGTTTATATGTGCCTTGATATAAATCATGACCAAGAAATCTTATTTTAATTTGAAAAAGTTTAATCTTTTTTGCGCTAACCACATGACCATTATGTTTGACAATTTAAAAAAATATATTTAAATGTTTAAAATGAGAATCAATGTCCTCAGAAAAGATTACCACATCATTGATATAGACAATTGAAATATGACTAATATGACTAAAGATGGAATTCATAATATTTTGAAATTCTGAAGGGGCATTCTTAAGCCCAAAAGGCATAACGTTCCATTCATATTGTCCAAACAGGACATTGAAAGCAGTTTTGTATTTATCCTTTTCGGAGATCTGTATTTGCAAAAAACCTGATTTCATATCAAATTTACTATAAATATTAGCTTTAAAAGTTCTCTTTAAAAGATCCCTTTTATTAGGAATCGGATATCTAATCCACTTTAAAACATAGTTTAAAGGTTTGTAATTAATAACAAGTCGAGGAGAGCCTCTCTCTTTTTCAGCAGCGTTGTTTACATAAAATACTAAATTTCAACAGTCTTGGAATAAATATTTAGCCATTCATGGCTACTATTAACATGCTAAATATGCCTAACATGTCTCTGATACCATTCAAAACGATCGTAGCATTCAATAATAATAACACATTAACATAAAGTATAAATGAGTAAACGAGAGAAAGATATACAAGAACTCACAATTTTATTCAAGCAACGGAAGCAAACATCCAAGCCAAAAGTGCAAAGGGAAACATTACAATAGTATAAAAGAGGCTTTAAGAAATTCTATCCTGAAATTTCTGATGCTTCCAAAGGAAAAATGTGTAGTCTTATATAGACTTTGTAAAAGATAAGAGAAATCGAGAAGCTTTCTTCTGATTGGCTACTACGAGAATCTCCTTTATCTTGAGTGGGCTTAAAGTTGTCGGCCATTGCTTTTTCTTTTGGAAAAGTAGTGGCTGCTTTTTCTTTTGTTGGGCATCTACTTTTTAAAAGTGATGTCTGCTTTTATAAAGTTGTCGGGTACCTCTGCAACACGCCAAAGTATCTTTTCTGTTGTGGGATTCCATATTTAATTAATTTAATTAAATTTTTAATCAAGAGATATTCCAACTCTTTGAGTTTCATCTCTTACCTTCTTAAATAATTTTGACTCTTTGAGTCTCTATTTAGAAGGTCAGTAATTCTGGATTTTAATATCCTCTACTGGATTATCCATTTAATTATATTAATCATAAAATGGATCAAAGTAAGATTGTGCTAAAGCTTTAGGCCTTAACATATCTCCATTGTCATCGCTTTGGGAAGATGCCTCATCTAATAGTTGTAAGGCTGTTTCATCATTCACTTTGTCATCTTCCAAGTCAGATAAGGCTTGCTAGAGCCTCTTCTTTAAGTCATCTTTGGACAATGATTTTTTACCACTTGTAGAGGCTGGAGAAGAAATCTTATTTTAGTTTGAAAAAGTTTAATCTTTATCGCGCTAACCACATGACCATTATGTTTGACAATTTTAAAAAATATATTTAAATGTTTAAAATGAGAATCAATGTCCTCAGAAAAGATTAGCACATCATCGATATAGACAATTGAAATATGACTAATATGATTAAAGATGGAATTCATAATATTTTGAAATTCTAAAGGGGCATTCTTAAGCCCAAAAGGCATAACGTTCCATTCATACTGTCCAAAAGGAACATTGAAAGCAGTTTTGTATTTATCCTTTACGGAGATCTGTATTTGCCAAAAACCTGATTTCATATCAAATTTACTATAAACATTAGCTTTAAAAGTTCTCTTTAAAAGATCCCTTTTATTAGGAATCGGATATCTAATCCACTTTAAAACAAAGTTTAAAGGTTTGTAATTAATAACTAGTCTAGGAGAGCCTATGTCTTTTTCAACAGCGTTGTTTACATGAAATGCTGAACAACTCCACGGAGATTTAGAGGGCATGATAATGTTATTTTCTAAAAGTGTATTAATCTCCTTTTTACAAATTTCCATTAAATCCTGATTCATCTGAATGGGCCTAACTTTCGTAGAAATGGTCTTTTCACTGAATCCCTCAATATATGGGAGATCAACAGTATGGGCTTTTCTGGCCCAGAATGCATTAGGAAATTCAGAGCAAATTTCTTTTTCAAAAGTCTTTTGCAGTTTAGCAATCTTAGTTACCATTTCCAGGGTTTTTAAAATTTGCTCAATTTTCTTAATTTTTATATCTTCTTTAAGAAACTAAATCTGATTAGAAATTAGATTAATTCTAAAAGCGGTTTGTCTATGTAAAAATTTACTTTCTTCCTGAGAAAGAGTTTTAATAAAAGGAAATGAAATGTCTTTTCCTAAAATTTTAGTTTTGATAGAATTAAAATCAGAAATATAAGGTTTTATTTGAGTAATAAATGGTATACCTAAAATAATTTCCTCGTTAACATTTTTTGTTATAGCAAAATCATTTTTAAGGCATATACCATTATTGCAAATATGAGCATCAAATAACTAATAATCAATAATTATACGGTCACCTGTGGTGCTGTATAATTTGGTAGTCCCTTTGGTAAGGTACTTAGTAGGAATTAATCCTTCAATAATGCAATTTCGATCTGCACCACTATCTAACAAAGCAATCTTGTTAAGAGTTAAATGATCATTAACAACAAGTTTAATCATAATATGAGAACTCTGAGGTCTAATTTTGGTAATAGCATGGATACCTGCTTCGCTATCTGCATCTTCCTCATGTTCTTCATTATCTGAAGCAATAGCTTTAGAGGATCCTTCATCATTCCTAACTTCTTTGAGAAGTTTTTCTGTGATAGCTTTTATCTCTATATTATGAAGTCTAGACTTAATTCCTCTCATTTCTTCTTTAAGAGAATTTACCTCTCTTTTAAGTTCTTCAACCGAAGGTTCTTCCTTTTTGGAATCAAATATGTTCATGATTTGTTTCATGCTAAAAGGAGTTACTTTAGGCTTTTCTTCCTTTTGCCTAGTAACCAATTTCTGCAACTCAAAGAGGTATTTTCTCCTAGCATCTTCGTCTTGAATATGCTCAATGGTAGAGAAGAGAGTTTAAACAGTCTTTTCAGAGATAACATGGATAGTTTTGCTATCACAAAGGCAAAATGCACCATCGCAATTGCACTCTGACTCTTCTTCTTCAGATTCTGAATTATGGGCGACATTGAGGAATTCTTCATCGTCGCTTCCTTCCTCGGAAGAAGAATATTCTGAATCAGATGCTTCTTCTTCCTCGATGATAGAGAAGAATTTTTGCTTAATTTCTTCATCGACTTCAAGAAGGTTAATCTTCTTCTTCTTCTTCCTATTTCTGGGACACTTATTCCACCTGTGACCCTTTTTACCACATGTCCAACATGTGTCTTCTGAAGAGGATTCTTTAGAGGTTTGCCTCTTTCTTTTGGATTTTTCTCGGGGTTCTCTTCCTTTCCTAGAAGATTTTCTTTTATATTTTCCAGTCGTTCTTTCTCTTTTTCCTGCTTTCCTAGCAGATGGAGGTTTATGTAATGGAAATCCAAAATCTTGGCAAAAACTACCAAGTTCTGCATAAGTAGTTTTTTGATCTTTCTTAAGTTGTTCCTTTAGCTTAAGATTAGTACATAGCTCTATAGCTACAACATTAATAATGCTGATAAGATCTCCGTATGCTAGTTAAGAATACGGAATCTTTCCTTCGCATCTATCTCTTATTTTTTATCTAACCTTTTCAGTGAAATGAGTGGGTAATCCGCTTATAAAGCGTTCTTTCCAGTAATCATTATTGCAATCAGATCTTATCATGACCTTATTTAAAAACATGTCTTTGTACCATCTGAAATCGGTCAATTTCTTGCAGTACAGATTGTTTAAGATTTCCAAACTTCTATCTTGGAAAAGAGGTGGTTCTCCCACGAAATGTTTTGCTATACTATACCGCAGAGTGGCTGTAGTATCTTCATACACCACTTCTGAAGAGGTACTTGTTCCGTCTTCAGTTTTAATTACTACTTTAGTAGTGACAGCACCAAGGATATCTGCTCTATTTTGATCAGTGAGATAATTATCCCACCAATTACTCAGGGTACCAGTAAAACCTGCAATAATCATGTGGGCAACCTCTTTATCACTGGCACTTTTCATTTTGTATGCAGTGATATTCATCCCCATTTCTTGGAGCGTAAAATAAATCTGCCCTTCGGCCATGCCATCTATATTCCATTCAGTTAAGCATGAACTCATGCTAAAAGGAGTTACTTTAGGCTTTTCTTCCGTTTGCCTAGTAACCAATTTCTGCAACTCAAAGAGGTATTTTCTCCTAGCATCTTTGTCTTGAATATGCTCAATGGTAGAGAAGAGAGTTCAGCAGTCTTTTCAGAGATAACATGGATAGTTTTGCTATCACAAAGGCAAAATGCACCATTGCAATTGAACTCTGACTCTTCTTCTTCAGATTCTGAATTATGGGCGACATTGAGGAATTCTTCATCGTCGCTTCCTTCCTCGGAAGAAGAATATTCTGAATCAGATGCTTCTTCTTCCTCGATGATAGAGAAGAGTTTTTGCTTAATTTCTTCATCGACTTCAAGAAGGTTAATCTTCTTCTTCTTCTTCCTATTTCTGGGACACTTATTCGACCTGTGACCCTTTATACCACATGTCCAGCATGTGTCTTCTGAAGAAGATTCTTTAGAGGTTTGCCTCTTTCTTTTGGATTTTTCTCGGGGTTCTCTTCCTTTCCTAGAAGATTTTCTTTTATATTTTCTAGTCATTCTTTCTCTTTTTCCTGCTTTCCTAGCAGATGGAGGTTTAAGTAATGGAAATCCAAAATCTTGGCAAAAATTACCAAGTTCTGCATAAGTAGTTTTTTGATCTTTCTTAAGCTGTTCCTTTAGCTTAAGATCAGTACATAGCTCCATAGCTACAATATTAATAATGCTGATAAGATCTCCGTATTCTAGTTGAGAATACGAAATCTTTCCTTCGCATTTATCTCTTAATTTTGTTGTACACTTCAGATCAGTTCAAAAACTTTTGTGAAGTTGCTGGAATAGAGCATCAACTTACTACTCCATATACTCCCCAGCAAAATGGATTAAGTGAAAGGAAGAATAGGACCACCATGGAGATGTCAAGGTGTATGTTGCACGAGAAAGAGCTTCCCAAAATGTTTTTAGCAGAGGTAGCCAATACTACTGTATTTTTGTTGAATAGGCTTCCTACAATGGCAATGAATGGTCAAACACCTTTTGAAGCATAGCATGGGTACAAACCTTTACCAAAGAATCTCAAGATTTTTGGTCTTCTGTTTTTCTCACATACCTCAGCCGAAAAGGGATAAACTTGCCAAGAAGGAAGAACCAGGAATTTTCATTGGCTATAGCCTGCAGTCAAAAGCTTTTAGAATTTTCCAACCACAAACTGGAAAAATTTTGGTAAGCAGAGATGTGGAATTTGTAGAACAAAAGCAATGGGATTGGGATGGAGAAAAGCAAGAAAGAGAAGCTAATGAGTTGCACAATTTTGAGGAACGAGTAGATCATCCTCCAATTCGAGGAACCAGATCACTTTCAGATATCTATAAAAGATGCAATGTAGTCGTATTTGAACCTACTGAATATGCAGAAGCTGAAAGAGACAAGAAATGGATAGTCGCAATGCAGGAGGAGCAAACCATGATTGAAAAAATGACACATGGAAGCTGGTAGAAAAGCCTCCAGATAGAAAGGTTATTGGTGTTAAATGCGTTTATAGAACTAAGCTAAATGTAGATGGTTCAGTGAAGAAACACAAAGCTAGGTTTGTGGTGAAGGTTTATGCTAAAATTTTTAGTGTAGATTTTTCTGAAACATTTGCACCAGTCGCAAAACTTGACACAATCAGGCTTCTTTTGGTAATTGCAGCACAAAAGGGTTGGAAAATCTACCAATTGGATGTTAAATCAGCCTTTTTGAATGGTTTCTTATAGGAAGAAATCTATGTTGAGTAGCCTGAAGGGTTTGTTGCAGAAGGACAGGAAGACAAAGTCTACTTGCTGAAAAAGGCCCTCTATGGATTAAAACAAGCTCCAAGGGCTTGCTACAGTAGAATCAATGATAATCTTTCTGACTTACGTTTTCAGAAAAGCCCATGTGAATTACATAAAACATGTTAACTCTGGCATTATTATAATTTCTTTGTATGTTGATGATCTTTTAGTAACAGGGAGCAATGTTGTGCTCATAGAAGAGTTGAAAAAGGGGATGATGAAAGTCTTTGAAATGAAGGATCTCGGAGAGATGGCTTTCTTTCTTGGAATGGAGATTAAACAAATCCAAGATTAAATATTCATTTGTCAGAAGAAGTATGCAAAAGAAAATATGAGAAAATTTAGAATGGATGATTGTAAAAGTATGAGTACGCCTATGAATCAAAAGGAGAAGTTAATGAAGGACGATGGTGCTGAACGAGTACAAGAAGGAAGCTACAGAAGCTTGATAGGATGTTTGATGTATCTTACATCAACAAGGCCAGATATATTATATATTATAAGTGTACTATCCCGATTCTTGAATTCTCCAAGTGAATTGCATATGCAAGCTGCAAAAAGAGTACTCAGATATGTCAAAAGCACAATGGACTATGAAGTCAAATTTAGCAAATGCCAGAATTTTAAACTTTAAGGATTTTCTGATAGTGATTGGGGTGGTTCTACTGAAGATATGAAAAGTACTTTAGGGTACTGTTTTATTTTTGGTGCTGGATGCTTTTCTTGGTGTTCAAAAAAATAAGAGATTATTGCTTAATCAACTCAGAGGCAGAATTCATTGTTGCTACATCTGCGGTCAATCAACCTTTATGGATAAAGAAAATCTTTTGCAATCTTGGGTTGGAGATGAAGGAAAGCACTGAGATATTTGTGGATAACCAAGCCGCCATTGCTATTTCTCACAATCCAGTTTTTCATAGAAAGACCAAGCATTTCAATGTGAAGCTATATTTTCTTAGAGAAGTGCAAGAGGATGGTTTAGTGAATCTGGTATATTGCAGAACGGAAGAGTAGTTGACTGATATTTTTACAAAAGCTCTTCCGGCAATTAAGTTTGAGTTCTTGAGAAAGGAACTTGGAATTTGCAGCTCTTGATGCAAGGAGGAGTGTTGAAATCTGCCTCATGAGCTGTTAATTGATGTTGAGTTGGCATAATGACATGGCTGCTGATGTGTTTTCTGTTTTCAGAAGATAGATATTTTCTATTTTAGTCTTTCAATTGTGAGTTCCTAGTCTTTAGGCATGTAGAGTTGTTGTTAGACATAGTGCCTAGTTAATAGGAAGATTCTGTTTTTCAGTTACTGCATTGTTTACTGCAGATTGTTAGGAGTTCTTCTATTTAAATATTTCTTCTTTGAGCTTAATAAAATATATCACTCTTTTCTTCTTCTGTCATATGTTTTTCTTTAGCCATTAACACCAACAGGTTTATTTGAAAATCTCATCCATGAAGAGTGTTATGAGGTTTGGAAAGAAAGGGAAACTTAGTCCTTGGTTTGTGGGTGCTTATGAGATTTTGAGGCATGTGGGCAAGGTTGCATATGAGTTAGATTTGCCAAATGAGTTGGCGTTGGTGCATCCGATGTTCCATTTCTCAATGTTGAAGAAATGTATTGGGGATACATCAACTATATTCCCCTTAGAGGGTTTAGAGATGAAAGAGAATCTTCCATATGAAGAGGTGTCGTTTGAAATTTTAGACCGGCAAGTCAGGAGGTTGAGAAACAAGGAAGTTTCCTTCGTAATGTTTTATGGAGATATCATTTAGTCAAGGGTGCTACTTTGGAGTCTGAGGCCCATATTAAGTCCCGATACCCTCATATCATTCCTTCTAGCTACTCCTATTCAAGCTTGACAAATGTAGTTCCTCTTGAGTTTTAGTATTTTGGGAGTCATGTGTATTATGTAAGTTTTCCATGATTTCCTTATGTTGTGCATGTTCTTGATAAATTCATGTTTAGTAAGAAAATGAGTTTTTATGATTTATGTTCCTCATGTTGTTATGCATTTAGTAAGAGTTGCCTATTTGACTTCATGCGATGAGTTGAAGAACATGCTTTAATATGCTTTTAAGAGTAATTGCATATTGGCTCCATGATATTGTGTTGAGCATAAATTTAGCTAGAGAAGGTAGTTTCTCCTATGAATATGTGAAATATTGAGTTCCATGTATAATGTATTGTTAGATGTAGTTCCTACTTCTTTGTGTTGCATTGGTTATGTTTTAGATAGAGTTGAAGTTTCGTCCTTTTGAATTGTGCATTATTTTGATGTTTCATGCATGTTGGGCTGCTAGTTTTGAGTCTTTAATTATGTAAAGTCTCTAGATCGTCATTCAAGGACGAATGTTCCCAAGCGGGATATTTTGTAAAACTCCAGAAACTAGTAGGCTAAACTAGAGCTTGACGTTAGGGTTAGAGCCTTGAAATAGACCTCCCCCTACATTAAAACAAATGTTTTCGTGTTAGAATGTCAAGGTTCAAACCCCAAGGACCAACCAAGGGTCCTTGTGGAATGAGCTAAGAATGTACCTGGGTAGTGACCCACGAGGGGCCACTCACGCCCCATACACCCCTCCAAGCCTCGTGCGTGAGGGGACGTAGATGGAACTTTCAAGATCTGGTCTCAGACTCCGACCCACCCCTCACTAGCACGGGCCGTGGGTCCAACCATGGTCCGTCTGTGAGGGGGTCATGGGTGATGACTGGAAGCTGTTTTTGGGAGTTAGTTAAGGGGTACTTCGGGGTTTTCCATTTTTATTTAATACAAAGTGACATTGTTTTACACTAGTGCCCCCCCCCCCCCAAAATGCTCTCTATACAACTCCAAAGAAGAAAAAGAAGAAAGAGGAAGCTAGGGTTTGAAGGAGCACGTTTTCGACTCAATTTCATTGGAATTCAAAGCTAAGGTATGGTAGTCCTTCATCCATGGATAATTTTCATCCATGGAGCCCCTCCAAAACCACCAATTTCAAAGCTAGAAATCCCAAAAGTTAGGGTTTGACTTCAATCTCATGGATTCCTTTAAAATTCGTTTTTAATGATTGAATTAGGGGTGGCAGGGGGACAGGGATGGGATGAAGGGGGACGGGACGGGATGAAGGGGGACGGGACGAGACAGGGGACGACGCTGGGGGTATTTTGGTCGGGACCGAGATTGGGGGGACGAAAATACGTCCCGTCCCGTCCCACTATATATACGGGATGGGACGGGATCTGGGGGGACGGGACGGGGGATTTTTAATTTTTTATATACTTATTTTTTTATATTGAAATTACATGTTAATGAATAATATTTCTAGTTTATTTGGTTTTCTTTACATTTTTAGCTAATAAATAATGCTTAAGTTTTCAAATTTCAAATTTCAAATTTGAGAAGTTCAAATTTGTATTTTAAATATTTTAAAGTAATTTAAATTTGAAATTTCAAATGTCAAATTTTGATTTTTAAATTAAGTATTTTAAAGCTAGTTTAGTATATATGTAAATATGTATGTATATATTAAAATTAAAATGCAAGACAATAGTTGTATAAAATAGACTTGAATAAAGCTTTCAAATTTATTCAATAAAATCTAATTGCAACTTAGAACATAAAACTTACAATTTACAAATATTAGTGGAGTAACTAATCTACGCAGCCACCTTCTAGGAAGGGTTCTGTTTCAATAAGTTCTCATATGTAAAAATAATATTTGTTACAAATATTAGATGAGTAACTAATTTATGCGGCCACCTTCTAGGAAGGGTTCTGTTTCAATTAGTTCTCTGATGTAATATAATATCTGTGTTCTCCTTTAAAAGTCAATTCTAATTGTCGAATCATATCGATGGTGACATCCTCCGGTGTTGGCAAACTTTCTAGAAACTTTTGTGACACTAATTCATCGTCAGTAGATTCAATTACCGCTTTAACCCAAGCTTCTTGTCTGAAACTTAACTTTGGCAAATTATAATTCCTTCTATCGGCGTTGAACCAGTCTCTAAATAAAACTGATGTTTCCAAACTTTCTTCCGCCAATGAATATCTATGATTGCCAATTTGAAACCATGCCACACCAAAAGCAGACTCCGATGCAACTTATCAAGCTTGAATAGCTAGAACATCATGAACCATTTTGCTCAAAATTGGAAATGCAACGCTCCGCCTCCTCCACCATGCTAATAAATCTTCATTGCCATCTTCGTCTTCCACTGTTTCTAAGTATTGATTAAGATATTCTTCACAATCATCACAGTTAGTAAAATTAAGACCAAGAAAACATCGCATATAACTTGAAATTCGAGCTTTACTCTGAGGATTAGAAGTTTGACCAACTTCTCCTTGAGTATTTCCTGTAGTTCTATATTTTTCATACAAAATTTTTGCTTCTACTTTTATGCTAGACTTACACATTTCATAAGTTGGACTTTCTTCCGGTAAAATTTTTAAAGTATCATAAAAAGTATCAACAAGTGCCTGCACACCTCGTAATTTATACTCCGGATGAAGTAAAGTAGTAGTTAAATAAATTTGAGTAATAGAAAAAAAATATTTTTTTAAATTTTATAATCATACCTTCAATTGCAACTCTAAATTTTTCATTTTTTTTTGTATTTTGAAAATTTAATTGAAATAGCACAAATATTTATTAATATTGATGAAATAGTAGGATAATAAATTCCAGAAAACATGGTTGTAGCATCATAAAAAAATCTTCAAAATTATAATAGTTCATTAGTTTGTTCCCAATCATCTTCACAAACTCTATCTAATGGGTCAGTATTATGAGCATTAAACACCATTTGTACGGGTTTTTTTTATATTCGTAAGCAACTGAAAGCATTTTGTAAAAAGAATTCCACCTTGTTTTAATATGTCTTGGAATTTTTCTTGGTGGCAAATCACAAAGTACACAAGGCTCATTAAATTCCCTAAGTCTAGCAGCTCTTTGAGCATAAAAAATTCAGGCAACAACATATTCAATTTTCATACAACCACAATCAAATAATTCAACACCATCTTGTACAATTAAATTTAATACATGTGCAATACATCTAACATGAAAAGCATTAACATCAATTGGACATAATCTAACTTTTAACATAGTAGCAGTGTTTGTATTATTAGATGCATTATCTAATGTGACAGACATTACTTTATGTATAAGCATGTAATAATCTAAAACACTCAAAATATTTGAAGCTAATTATGCACCAGTTTTTTTCTCTACATATTCTTTATAACTTATGATTCTTTTTTGCAAATTCCAGTTATTATCAATCTAATGTGCTATAATAGTTAAATAATCATGTCCATTAACACTACGACCCATGTCCGAAGTTGTAGACACTCTACAATCTAATATGCTAAACATACAACGAAGATATTGACAATGTTTACCTTGATATACAAAAACATCAGATTTAACAGTATTTCTTGAAAAACCTCTAAAAGAATGATTATAAGTTTGTTGAATATATTCAATAAAATCGGGATGTGAAGGAAAACTATAAGGCAAACCACAAACAGAAACCATTTTAGCTAAATTTTCGCAATCTCTTTCCTTATTATATTTACGTTGTGTTAGTTGACCACCGGGGATAGAAAGATCTTATGTTCCTTGAACCATGTTAGAAGCCCCTACCGATTCATTAACATTAATATCAAAATCATTAACTGGAATTTCTTTTTTCCTATCAGCTAATGCTTTAGCTTATTTATATTCAATCGGCACACAAGATAACAAATGTCTATTTAAGCCCCCCGTCCCACCTTGACCCCCACCTTGTCTATGTTTAAAAGGCTGCTTACACTTATTACAAATTGCAATAGAGTTTTCTTTATCTAAAGTTATACATCACCTTCTCCCTTGTAGGATGTATAAGGGGTGGGCGTCCACAATTTTGCTCCATTGAATTTGTAGTTTCAGTTGGAACTTTGGTCATCGGACTAGTAGGTGTATCTTCTAAATCTTCTTCTCCCGGATCAACTTCTACTTCTTCACCTGAATATTCATCAAGATTAGGATTAATATTACCATAACGTCATTCTAAACTTTCATGATCGAATTGAACATTTGAATAAATATCATAAGAAGTATCATCAACATAAGTAGAATCATTTGTATTAAATCTAACTCTAGACATTGATTTAGAAGAAGAACCACCATAGTTAGTCTTATTTTTTTCCTTACTACTTTTTTTATTAAAATTAAATAATTTACTAATGCCACTTGGTTCTTTCTCTCTTCCTTTATCGGTATCTTTTTTGCTAGAACTCATATTTAATTATATGTAAAGTGTAATATAAAAATAATAATTACACAAAAATTAATGATGAAAAATAAAATATAAATATTATGAAATGAATGTACCAAACGTCTGCATTAATAGCAGACGTTATAACCGATTCTTGAAACTTGTAGTTTGTTGTAACTTGTAATTTGGAACTCTAATACTTGATAGCAAATATGATAATTATATATATTATAATATAATATGAAAATTTAGAATTGATGTCTTGTGATATAATATGAGACTTAAATGGACTAGAAAATTAAGATTTGAGATTCAGAGGATATAGAAAATAGATGAGAGAATAGATGAGAGAATAGATGATGTTGTAAGAAATAATAAGGGATAGAGAGGTATTTATAATATTAAAAATTGGTTAAAGTGTATTTATGATAACTTGAGGGTTTAAATTAAAATATTAAAAGTAGGGGGGTGGTAGGGGGTGTTGGGGAAGTGAAAAAGTGGAATAAATCCATTGGGGGGGGGGGGGCCACTAGCCATTTCCCCAATGGATATAATTCAAAAAAAATAAAAATAAATAAATAACGGATCTTGCGAACCGGCCGATTCAACCGAGCCGGGACCGGGACCAGAGGGTGAACCGGCCCCTAACCGGTCCCCTAACCCCAAAATACCCCCAACCCGCAAACTTTTTGGGACCGGGTCTAGCGAGCCGGTTCTCGAACCGGTCTCGGGTCGGGCCGGGCCGAACCAGTCTCGGGTCGGGCCGGGCCGACCCGGTTCCCCTGCCGCCCCTAAATTGAATTATGTTTTATTATGGATATATTAATGATTTCTTATGGTTTTATGTTGAATTCACCATGAATCCATGAATTCCCCTATTTTCCCAAATTGGATCTAAAAGTGTGGGTATTGATTGATGCAAGTAAAATATTATAGAATTATGAATGTAGTGAATTGATTATTTGAATTATGTTATTATCCATTTCTAATGTAGTAATTCTAGATGTGTTTGAATATTATATATGGTCCTTGAAAGGCAAAGCATGAGAATTATGCATGATTATGAGGTTTATGTATATTCTTTTAGAACAATTTGAAAGTAAAGTGAATATGATTATGATGTAGTTGTTGTGTTGTTGGATGATTATCCTCATGTACACATTTATGTATGAATATGATATGATGTGAAAGGTTTCCTCAAAACATGATGATTAGTGTTGAAAAGTTATGCTCACCGATTGAATCTATGAGCTATAAAATGAATTATGTTGGATTGAGTGTCAAGACATTCTTCCATGAATATGCACTTAGTCAAGACTTAATATGTAATCTATGGGAATTAATGTTTAGCACAGAGTGGATATGAATATGAGATGGAAGCTTACACGATAGATAAGTTCGGCTTTCCAAATGGGTTCCTTCTACCTTAGTTGAGTTTGGGTTCCCAAAGTATGTATCTCATGAGATGGAAACCTTATACCTTAGTAGAGTCTAGTTTTCTAGTAGTAATCTCCTTATCCCATAACTATGTGCCAAAATAGGCCTTTCGCTAGTGGATACACCTAATCTAAGAGTATGGTTCTACCTTAGGCAAGTAGGACAACCCCTTTTCGGTGTGGGGTAGACACCGGATTCCATGGTAAGCTCACATGGTCTATGTCAGTTAAGGATAATCTCCCTTTCTGATAGTATGAACAAGAATATTAAATATGAACTACAGTTACTCAAGAAGTATTACTTCGTATGGGTGGGATTATGGGATCTTATTCATGCATTGCACAAGTATGCTTTGAGAGTATTTACGGTATGTTCCTATTATGATATGATGATCTATGAGTTGATTATGATTAAGATTTATGCTTTTCCATTATCTTCAAAATGATGTTTTAAACTAGTAAATGACATGCATTCAACTAACATGCCCCTTTTAGCACATTTTCATGATTTTGTGCATGACTATCATACTTAGTGCATTTTTGTACTAACCCATATTTTCCTACATTTTTTCTAAGAGTAGGGTTCGGTTCTCAAGGTGGTCCCCATCGTGGATAGAGCTTGGATTTACTCATTTCTCCTTGCTTGTGGTGATTCCTCATTATTTGAGGACGGGATGCCATCATTATTTTTCTTGTTCTTGTACTTTCACTTTCAGATTATGTTGTTTTGGGGCTGTGACCCTATTTCAACTCAAGTATAGTAATAGATGGCTAATTGAGACAAGTCCAGACTTAAATGCGGTTTTACTCTTATAAAGATTTTTGGACTTAAATGTGTTTTTACTCTTATTGTTCTAATCCTTTATGTTATGATATGCGAAGTGGCTTACATGGGGCCTTTCAGGGTTCTATGTACCTTGTTACATCTATGGGTAGTCTGGTTCATGACAAGAAAGACATAAAGGAAAGGTGATCAAGTCCTCGATGCTATGAGGACTCACAAAATCTTCACTTGCTTGTTTCTACTACGATCCTAGCCACGAGGATGGAAGTCAATAACGTTGGACCTATATTTCATAAAAATGTAGGCAAGAGTATGCGTTAGTACAAAGATGTACTAAATATGATGTCCAGCATAAATCATCAATTATAGGCATAATATAGGCATTAGTCAACATAATACATATACCATAATCATAAGAGACAAAAACATAAGGCATAGGCTATAAACATAAGCATAAGCATATTCAATGCACAAAGATTATCATCTCATAAGAGGAACACTTCTCAAGTTACCTCAACATATTCTTACTCAAGACTTGGGTCATCACCTCTAGTCATGCACATCAGGGAAGGCAACTCAAGCAAAAATCCAAGCTAAGCTAACATCATACAAGTAAACCTTATATCGAAACATACTAACCATACTTCTTTTATGTAATCTTGTTTCTTCTTAAACATGCTACTTTGATTAGGGACTTGTCCCTCTTTAGTCACTCTTACTAATCATGGAAGAGTATCTCTCTCCTAGTCCACAATACATCATTACTTATGAATGGTTATGATTTACCAATTCAAGGCTATCAAGGGAAACACCTCATCATGCTACACAAAGCTATGCTACACAAAGCTATCATTTCCATAACATAATTATGTAATCCATACTTAATTTTAAAGACATGGGGATTTGCCTCTTTACCCAACTCATAAAGGCTAATGGGTATTCGCCTCTTGCCTTACTCATAAAGGCTAACGGGTATTCGTCTCTTGCCTTACTTCAAGATTGTGGGTACTCGCCACCATAATCATTTCATATACATGGGTACTCACCTCCACATCACTTCATAAGGATCATGGGTACTCGCCTTCATGTCCATTAATCATAATAAGAACGTGGGGAATCACCTCTTGTTCACTTCTAAGGACTAAAGGAAATCACCACATATCCTTCAATATGGAGGTCAAGGGTAGTCAACTCTAGCCTCATCATTCATTAAGCATTTTAGTCTAGGATTCATTTTAGGTGAGAAATCATTTCAACCTAGAATCATTTATGTGAGTAAACCTTTCACATTCATTCAACCATGCTTAGGAATTCATTATGGGAAGTATCCCTTTTACATCATAAACATTAACAATCTACAATCATATAAGCTTTGCTTTACTTCTCAAGCCTTAACATTCATAGTTCATCATATTAGATTTACTCTCAAAGCCCTAGAAATCAACATTCATAATTACAAGCCTTATTCTCAAAGCAATACTTCTCATAATCATCACATATGCCTAGATCTTAAGACATTCTTATCACATATACATCATTCTAATTCGATTTATGTCTATATGCTTTACTCTAAAGCAATTAATATCTACATTCTTTAATCTACTGGATTATCCATTTAATTATATTAATCATAAAATGGATCAAAGTAAGATTGTGCTAAAGCTTTAGGCCTTAACATATCTCCATTGTCATCGCTTTGGGAAGATGCCTCATCTAATAGTTGTAAGGTTGTTTCATCATTGACTTTGTCATCTTCCAAGTCGGATAAGGCTTGCTGGAGCCTCTTCTTTAAGTCATCTTTGGACGATGATTTTTTACCACTTGTAGAGGATGGAGAAGGACGTTGAGCAGCTTATTTAGGAGCTGGAGACCATCCTTTAATGCATATTTCTTTTGATAAATATTTGATCCTGTCAAATACATGGATAGAAAAAGTCCAGCTGATAATAAAGGAAATCCTTTTTTGGACAAAATATTTACACAATCTAATGTGCTCAGGGAGAGTGTAGCAATATCTTGCTCAGTTTGAAACTGATCAAATTTATCCAAAAATAACTTTGGCAAGACTTTTTTATTTCCTCCAAAACAATTCCACCATTCGTATAACCATCTGGGGATGATAGATTTTGAAAATTCTAGACTATACTTAACAAACCAAGTATGAGTGGTTGGCCTGAGATATAGAAAATTAAACCAAGCATTTTTATAATCGAACCAATTATAAGTTTGGGGTCTATGCTCCCTAGAAAGATTAATGGGTGTATGCAAATGATCCACCAGCCATTCAAATGGAGATAAAACTCTTTTAATTGTAAATTTAGAATAGGCAATGCTATCTGGATCTGAATCATGGCTGAGTTTATGCTCCACTTCAATGGAACCTGTATCAATGAGGATAAATACATAATATTTCCTGGTTTTAAGTGGATTTTCTGTATCCACACATTTCCTGTTTGTATAACATGGTTTAAGCAGATGCTTAGCCTCATAATTCTTAAATTCCTTGTCAAGGGCAAGGAGGGGGTTGACCTGCAAAGTAACCATATTAAAGACTTTACGTTCTTTAAGTTTATTATGGGCTGGAGAAACAGGAGAAACTGCTTCTCTAAAGCTTTCAGGAGCTTTCATTGTATACGAGTCTTTGGTTTGAGGGGAGGAAAATATGGGTTTTCCTGATTGAGCAAAGGAGCAAGGTTCAGATTCTTTAGAGAATGGTTTCTTAAGAATCAAAGGGTTTGACGAGGATGAGGTTGGTGGTAGAGATGGAAAAGGGGTTATAGCATATGAAGGATTAATGGGAGGCAAGCTTGCCAGAGCTGAAAATTTGTTTGGGCTATTCAATGATGGCCTAATTGCAAACGGAGAAGCTGATGGCTTCTTGTCTGAGTCTTTTCCCTTTTCTTGGAAAGGGCCTTTAGTTCCAAATCCTGGCCTTATGACCGGCCTCATATTTTCCCTGCAAAAATTCTCTTGTTAGAAAATCCGGGATAGAATTTTGTTCTCCTTTGATATATTCAACTTGGAAATCAAAGCTTGACAATAAAGCTTGCCATCTAGCAAATATCTGTTTAGAAACAAGATTTTTAACATCCTTTTGAAGAATTTCTTTCGCAGATTTACAATCTACTTTAAGCAAGAATTCCTTATTAATCAAATCATCTTGAAAATTAGTAATGCAAAGGACAATAGCTAAAACTTCCTTTTTAATATTACTATAGTTTTTCAGAGCGGAATTCCAAACTCCGGAAGTAAAATGAACTAATTGCTCATGACTTTCAGGTGTTCTCTTTTGCTTGAGAATAGCTCCGTAACCGATGTCTGAAGCATCAGTCTCAACAATCATAAAAGAATCTGGATTAGGGATACCTAAGCAAGGCAAACTCTTAACCATTTCTTTAATCTTAATAACCGCGATGGTCTGTTCCTTAGTCCATGGAATAGGTGTCTTCTTAAGCCTATCGTATAATGGTTTACAAACCTGTCTTACCTTAGGGATGAAGTCTGAAACATAGTTAAGACTACCCAAAAACCTTTGTAACTGAGTTTTGTCTATGATAACATTTGGGAATTTATCAGAAAACTCAATGGCTCTGCAAATGGGTTTATATGTGCCTTGATATAAATCATGACCAAGAAATCTTATTTTGGTTTGAAAAAGTTTAATCTTTTTTGCGCTAACCATAAGACCATTATGTTTGACAATTTTAAAAAATATATTTAAATGTTTAAAATGAGAATCAATGTCCTCAGAAAAGATTAGCAGATCATCGATATAGACAATTGAAATATGACTAATATGATTAAAGATGGAATTCATAATATTTTAAAATTCTGAAGGGGCATTCTTAAGCCCAAAAGGCATAACGTTCCATTCATATTGTCCAAACGGGACATTGAAAGTAGTTTTGTATTTATCCTTTTCGGAGATCTGTATTTGCCAAAAACCTGATTTCATATCAAATTTACTACAAAAATTAGCTTTAAAAGTTCTCATTAAAAAATCCCTTTTATTAGGAATCGGATATCTAATCCACTTTAAAACAGAGTTTAAAGGTTTGTAATTAATAACTAGTCGAGGAGAGCCTCTCTCTTTTTCAGCAGTGTTGTTTACATAAAATGCTGAACAACTTCATGGAGATTTAGAGGGCCTGATAATGTTATTTTCAATAGAGTATTAATCTCCTTTTTACAAATTTCCATTAAATCGTGATTCATCTGAATGGGCCTAGCTTTCGTAGAAATGGCATTTTCACTGAATCCCTCAATATATGGGAGATCAATAGTATGGGCTTTTTTGGCCCAGAATGCATTAGGAAATTCAGAGCAAATTTCTTTTTCAAAAGTCTTTTGCAGTTTAGCAATCTTAGTTACCATTTCCGGGGTTTTTTAAATTTGCTCAATTTTCTTAATTTTTATATCCTCTTTAAGAAAACAAATTTGATTAGAAATTAGATTAATTCTAAAAGCAGTTTGTTTATGTAAAAAATTACTTTCTTCCTGAGAAAGAGTTTTAATAAAAGGAAATGAAATGTCTTTTCCTAAAATTTTAGTTTTGATAGAATCAAAATCAGAAATATAAGGTTTTATTTGAGTAATAAATGGTATACCTAAAATAATTTCCTCGTTAATATTTTTTGTTATAACAAAATCATTTTTAAGGCATATAGCATTATTGCAAATATGAGCATCAAATAACTTATAATCAATAATTATACGTTCACTTGTGGCGCTGTATCATTTGGTAGTTCCTTTGGTAAGGTACTAAGTAGGAATTAATCCTTCAATAATGCAATTTCGATCTGCACCACTATCTAACAAAGCAATCTTTTTAAGAGTTAAATGATCATTAACAACAAGTTTAATCATAATATGAGAACTCTGAGGTCTAATTTTGGTAATAGCATGGATACCTGCTTCGCTATCTGCATCTTCCTCATGTTCTTCATTATCTGAAGCAATAGCTTTAGAGGATCCTTCATCATTCCTAACTTCTTTGAGAAGTTTTTTTGTGATAGCTTCAATCTCTATCTTATGAAGTCTGGTCTTAATTCCTCTCATTTCTTCTTTAAGAGAATTTACCTCTCTTCTAAGTTCTTCAACCGAAGGTTCTTCCTTTTTGGAATCAAATCTGTTCATGATTTGTTTCATGCTAAAAGGAGTTACTTTAGGCTTTTCTTCCTTTTGCCTAGTAACCAATTTCTACAACTCAAGGAGGTATTTTCTCCTAGCATCTTCGTCTTGAATATGCTCAATGGTAGAGAAGACAGTTTCAGCAGTCTTTTCAGAGATAACATGGATAGTTTTGATATCACAAAGGCAAAATGCACCATTGCCATTGCACTCTGACTCTTGTTCTTCAGATTCTAAATTATGGGCGACATTGAGGAATTCTTCATCGTCACTTCCTTCCTCGGAAGAAGAACATTCTAAATCAGATGCTTCTTCTTCCTCAATGACAGAGAAGAGTTTTTACTTAATTTCTTCATCGACTTCAAGAAGGTTAATCTTCTTCTTCTTCTTCCTATTTCTGGGACACTTATTCAACCTGTGACCCTTTTTACCACATGTCCAGCATGTGTCTTCTGAAGAAGATTGTTTAGAGGTTTGCCTCTTTCTTTTGGATTTTTCTCGGGGTTCTCTTCCTTTCCTAGAATATTTTCTTTTATATTTTCCAGTCGTTCTTTCTCTTTTTCCTGCTTTCCTAGTAGATGGAGGTTTAAGTAATGGAAATCCAAAATCTTGGCAAAAACTACCAAGTTCTGCATAAGTAGTTTTTTGATCTTTCTTAAGCTGTTCCTTTAGCTTAAGATTAGTACATAGCTCCATAGCTACAACATTAATAATGCTGATAAGATCTCCGTATGCTAGTTGAGAATACGGAATCTTTCCTTCGCATCTATCTCTTATTTTTGATCTAACCTTTTCAGCCAAATGAGTGGGTTTATAAAGATTTCTTTCCAATAATCATTATTGCAATCAGATCTTATCATGACCTTATTTAAAAACATGTCTTTGTAACATCTGAAATCAGTCAATTTCTTGCAGTACAGATTGTTCAAGATTTCCAAACTTCTATCTTGGAAAAGACGTGGTTCTCCCATGAAACGTTTTGCTATACTATACAGCAGAGTGGCTGTAGCATCTTCATACACCACTTCTGAAGAGGTACTTGTTCCGTCTTCAGTTTTAATTACTACTTTAGTAGTGACAGCACCAAGGATATCTGCTCTATTTTGATTAGTGAGATAATTATCCTACCAATTTCTAAGGGTACCAATAAAACCTGCAATAATCATGTTGGCAACCTCTTTATCACCAGCACTTTTCATTTTGTATGCAGTGATATTCATTCCCATTTCTTGGAGCTTAGAATAAATCTGCCCTTCGGCCATGCCATCTATATTCCATTCAGTTAAGCTTGAACCATCTGCAGCAGACGCAGCATGGAGAACGTTTTCCTCAAACTGAACATCACGAAAAGATGACCTAGGATAATAATTCCTTTTGTTAGGGTGCCTTTCTAACAAAGTTCTAAGCTTATTACCTTGTGTAATATTAAGCTTAGACAATTGCTCATTAATCCTGTCTATCAGTTCATTGGAATGGCTAAACTCTTGGGAAAGTTTAGGGAAGTTTTCTTTAGAGAACTCAGGAATCTTAAAAATAGGGTTTGGTCTTAATCTGAGGGCTAACTTTGGAAGAGCTAGGTTTATCAGCTATCTGACTAATTCCTTTGAAGTAATCCTCTTTATGTTCTTCAATTTGCTGGGATATTACATGGAGAACCTGGTTGGTATAATTGTTTTGTTAAGGAACTTTATTAAGGTCTCCTGCTATTATCAAGGCTGATTCCTTTTCTATGGCCTTTTTAAAAGGTGCCGCCTTAAGGATTTCTTTTCTGTAAGGGATGCTAAGTCCTTCAAGAGGAGGAGTAATACTTTCAACCACCTGCTCTTTGGTGTACCATTTGTTTATAAGGACCTGAATGGATGACTGTTTATCATCAACTTGTCCAGAAGCTTCAAACCATTTGAAAAACTCAATTTCTATTTTAAACCATTTCATGTCTTTGAACCACTTGTCTCTAAAAGCAGTTCGTTGTTCCACAGTATAGGTAGCTTTATACCAATCTACCTCTTGCTTATGTTTAGGAGCTTTCCACCACGAGTGTATTTTCCTTTTATTGGGGACAAAGTCTTCCTCATCAGAAGTAAGTGCTCCGATGGAATCTATTCTTTGATGAACAGGTTTCATAACACAGGCTGTGGGACTTCCCAAAGTCTCTTCATAGTAAACCTTAGGAACAGTCAAGGAGAAATCTACACCATGAAGCTTTCTAGGGTTAGGCTGACTAATACTATCTTCATCCTCCTCCCGGGTTTGAAAAGAAGAAGGTCTTGCCGAAAACATTCTTCTACTTGAAGAAGCTTGGCTGAAAGAACTGGATCTTAAAAACTTAAGGTTAATAGATCCACCAGGGAACTAGATAACCTGATCTAACTGCGAAGTCTCAGGCTGAAGGGGTAAAGGATTCGTAATGGAATCAAATTTCCATTCTTCATCAGCTAAAATATCAGTCCACTTAAGAAGTCTAGGGACAAAAGTAGTACTATGCTCTTGGTTAGCTTCCATAAGCATAGTAACTTCTTTGACACTAGATGCTATAGCCTTTGGGGCTATAGTGGTCTTCATTAGCTTATAATATACCCGATATATTACCGTTATTTCTCTGGTATCTATTTTACTATTCATATTCTTAGTCTTAACATTAAGTGTCAAAGTATCTATAATTTTCGGATCATGAATATCAACTGTAAAATTAGGATAATAGTTAAAGTAAACTGGTCCATAAGCAAGATTACTTTCTAACACTCCTAACAGAGAATCATCAAAATTTAAAAGTCTATCATCTCTAAGAAGTAGACAAATAGGAATATTCAAACCTTTACGGAAAAGAGGTTTAACAGCAACTTGCACTAGTCCAATATGAAGAAATTTAAATCCCTTCCTATATCTATCAATATCAGCAGATAATAACAACTTGATAGTTTCAAGCGAATTATTAATAGCAATAGTAGATTCACAAGTTTTAATGTTATATTTTTTAAACATGGAAAAATTACCTAGCTGGTAAATCTTTTCAAAAGGTTCTTTAAGGATAGACCAGTTTTGTAAATCATTTTCTGTTTTAGAAATAGATATATTAATAGAGTTTACAATATGTTGTCTATTATCCATTGAGAGAGAATGCCATTAGACTATACTAGTGATATGATAAAAGTAACTAAGCATTCTAGTAAAGATATCAACTAGTCATACAATATAAAATTTCATATTCTTATATAGTAATCATGGATTCATGCTCGGATTTTACATTAAGGACTATGGATTTTACAAGAGATTTTCAAGTAAAGTACCTTGCAGTCTACGCGCCTGTCCTATCGGCTTAACGACCACTTGTTGGCATCGCAACTACTTGAAACATTCTCAACACCGTTCCTTAATCACCATACATGAACTCCATTTTTACAGTTAAAGAATTAAAAATTTCAAATTGTATAACAAGGTGATAGCTTTGCTAAATTGCTAAGTGACTAATTAACTTCTCATAAGTACAGTCTTGGCATAAATATTTAGCCGTTCATGGCTACTATTAACATTACTATTAACATGCTAAATATGCCTAACATGGCTCTGATACCATTCATATCACTAGTTTACATATTAAGTCTTGACTAAGTGCATATTCATGGAAGAATGTCTTGACACTCAATCCAACATAATTCATTTTATAGCTCATAGATTCAATCGGTGAGCATAACTTTTCAACACTAGAATCATCATGTTTTGAGGAAACCTTTCACATCATACCATATTCATACATAAGTGTGTACATGAGGATAATCATCCAACTACACAACAACTAGATCATAATCATATTCACTTTACTTTCAAATTGTTCTAAAAGAATATACATAAACCTCATAATCATGCATAATTCTCATGCTTTGCCTTTCAAGGACCATATATAATATTCAATCAACACATCTAGAATTACTACATTAGAAATGGATAATAACATAATTCAAATAATCAATTCACTACATTCATAATTCTATAATATTCTACTTGGATCAATCAATACCCACACTTTTAGATCCAATTTGGGAAAATAGGGGAATTCATGGATTCAAGGGGAATTCAACAAAAAACCATAAGAAATCATTAATATATCCATAATAAAACATAATTCAATCTAGGGGCGGCAGGGGAACCGGGTCGGCCCGGCCCGACCCAAGACCGGTTTGAGAACCGGCTCGCTGGACCCGGTCCCAAAAAGTTCGCGGGTTGGGGGTATTTTGGGGTTAGGGGACCGGTTAGGGGCCGGTTCACCCTTTGGTCCTGGTCCCGACTCGGTTGAACCGGCTGGTTCGCAAGATCCGTTATTTATTTATTTTTATTTTTTTTTGAATTATATCCATTGGGGAAATGGCTAGTGCCCCCCCCCCCCCCAATGGATTTATTCCACTTTTTCACTTCCCCAACACCCCCTACCACCCCCCTACTTTTAATATTTTAATTTAAACCCTAAGTTATCATAAATACACTTTAACCCATTTTTAATATTATAAATACCCCTCTATCCCTTATTATTTCTTACAACATCATCTATTCTCTCATCTATTTTCAATATCCTCTGAATCTCAAATCTTAATTTTTTAGTCCATTTAAGTCTCATATTATATCATAAGACATATATTTCAATTCTAAATTTTCATATTATATTATAATATATATAATTATCATATTTGCTATCAAGTATTAGAGTTCCAAATTACAAGTTACAACAAACTACAAGTTTCAAGAATTGGTTATAACGTCTGCTATTAACGCAGACGTTTGGTACATTCGTTTCATAATATTTATATTTTATTTTTCATCATTAATTTTTTTGTAATTATTATTTTTATATTACACTTTACATATAATTAAATATGAGTTCTAGCAAAAAAGATACCGGTAAAGGAAAAGAGAAAGAACCAAGTGGCATTAGTAAATTATTTAATTTTAATAAAAAAAGTAGTAAGGAAAAAAATAAGAGTAACTTTGGTGGTTCTTCTTCTAAATCAATGTCTAGAGTAAGATTTAATACAAATGATTCTACTTATGTTGATGATACTTCTTATGATATTTATTCAAATGTTCAACTCGATCATGAAAGTTTAGAATGACGTTATGGTAATATTAATCCTAATCTTGATAAATATTCAGGTGAAGAAGTAGAAGTTGATCCGGGAGAAGAAGATTTAGAAGATACACCTACTAGTCCGGTGACCGAAGTTCCAACTGAAACTACAAATTCAACGGAGCAAAATTATGGACCCCTTATACCTCCTACAAGGGAGAAGGTGAAGTATCAACGCCCTAAAACTTTTGTTGTGTGGCAATTTATGACTTAATATAAAGAAAACTCTATTGCAATTTGTAATAAGTGTAAGCAACCTTTTAAACATAGACAAGGTGGGGGTCAAGGTGGGACGGGGGGCTTAAATAGACATTTGTTATTTTTTGTGCCGATTGAATAAAAATAAGCTAAAGCATTAGCCGATAGGAAAAAAGGAATTCCAGTTAATGATTTTGATATTAATGTTAATGAATCGGTAGGGGCTTCTAACATGGTTCAAGGAACATTAGATCTTTCTAACCCTGGTGGTCAACTAACACAACGTAAATATAATAAGGAAAGAGATCACGAAAATTTATCTAAAATGGTTTCTGTTTGTGGTTTGCCTTATAGTTTTCCTTCACATCCCGATTTTATTGAATATATTCAACAAACTTATAATCATTCTTTTAGAGATTTTTCAAGAAATACTGTTAAATCTGATGTTTTTGTATATCAAGGTAAACATTGTCAATATCTTCGTTGTATGTTTAGCATATTAGATTGTAGAGTGTCTATAACTTCGGACATGGGTCATAGTGTTAATGGACATGATTATTTAACTATTATAGCACATTAGATTGTTAATAAATGGAATTTGCAAAAAAGAATCATAAGTTATAAAGAATGTGTAGAGAAAAAAACTGGTGCATATTTAGCTTCAATTATTTTGAGTGTTTTAGATTATTACATGCTTATAGATAAAGTAATGTCTGTCACATTAGATAAAGCATCTAATAATACAAATACTACTAGTATGTTAAAAGTTAGATTATGTCCAATTGATGTTAATGCTTTTCATGTTAGATGTATTGCACATGTATTAAATTTAATTGTACAAGATGGTGTTGAATTATTTGATTGTGGTTGTATGAAAATTGAATATGCCGTTGCTTGGATTTTTTATGCTCAAAGAGCTGCTAGAATTAGGAAATTTAATAAGTCTTGTGTACTTTGTGATTTGCCACCAAGAAAAATTCCAAGACATATTAAAACAAGGTGGAATTCTTTTTACGAAATGCTTTCAGTTGCTTACGAATATAAAAAAACCCGTACAAATGGTGTTTGATGCTCATAATGCTAACCCATTAGATAGAGTTTGTGAAAATGATTGGGAACAAACTAATGAACTATTAGAATTTTTAAGATTTTTTTATGATGCTACAACCATGTTTTTTGAAATTTATTATCCTACTATTTCATCAATATTAATTAATATTTGTGCTATTTCAATTCAATTTTCAAAATACAAAAAAATGAAAAATTTAGAGTTGCAATTGAAGGTATGATTGTAAAATTTAAAAAAAATATTTTTTTCGATTACTCAAATTTATTTAATTACTACTTTACTTCATTCGGAGTATAAATTACGAGGTGTTTAGGCACTTGTTGATACTTCTTATGATACTTTAGAAATTTTATCGGAAGAAAGTCCAACTTGTGAAATGTGTAAGTCTAGCATAAAAGTAGAAGCAAAAATTCTGTATGAAAAATATAGAACTACAGGAAATACTCAAGGAGAAGTTGGTCAAACTTCTAATCCTCAGAGTAAAGCTCGAATTTCAAGTTATATGCGATGTTTTCTTGGTTTTAATTTTACTAACTGTGATGAATGTGAAGAATATCTTAATCAATACTTAGAAACAGTGGAAGACAAAGATGGCAATGAAGATTTATTAGCATGGTGGAGGAGGCGGAGCGTTGCATTTCCAATTTTGAGCAAAATGGTTCATGATGTTCTAGCTATTCAAGCTTGATAAGTTGCATCGGAGTCTGCTTTTAGTGCGGCAAGGTTTCAAATTGGCGATCATAGATATTCATTGGCGGAAGAAAGTTTGGAAACATTAGTTTTATTTAGAGACTGGGTAAACGCTGATAAAAGGAATTATAATTTGTCAAAGTTAAGTTTCAGACAAAAAGCTTGGGTTAAAGCGGTAATTGAATCTACTGACGATGAATTAGAGTCACAAAAGTTTCTAGAAAGTTTGCCAACACCGGAGGATGTCACCATCAGTATGATTCGACAATTAGAATTGAATTTTAAAGGAGAACACAGATATTATATTAAATCAGAGAACTAATTAAAACAGAACCCTTCCTAGAAGGTGGCTGCATAAATTAGTTACTCATCTAATATTTGTAACAAATATTATTTTTACATATGAGAACTTATTGAAACAGAACCCTTCCTAGAAGGTGGCTGCGTAGATTAGTTACTCCACTAATATTTGTAAATTGTAAGTTCTAAGTTCTAAGTTGCAATTACATTTTATTGAATAAATTTGAAAGCTTTATTCAAGTCTATTTTATACAACTATTGTCTTGCATTTTAATTTTAATATATACATACATATTTAAATATATACTAAACTAGCTTTAAAATACTTAATTTAAAAATCAAAATTTGACATTTGAAATTTCAAATTTAAATTACTTTAAAATATTTAAAATACAAATTTGAACTTCTCAAATTTGAAATTTGAAATTTGAAAACTTAAGCATTATTTATTAGCTAAAAATGTATAGAAAACCAAATAAACCAGAAATATTATTCATTAACATGTAATTTCAATATAAAAAAAAAGGTAAATAAAAATTAAAAAATCCCCTGTCCCGTCCCCCAGATCCCGTCCCATCCCGTATATATAGTGGGACGAGACAGGACGTATTTTTGTCCCCCCAATCCCGGTCCCGACCTAAATCCCCCTAGTGCCGTCCCCTGTCCCGTCTCGTCCCCCTTCATCCCGTCCCTGTCCCCTTGCCACCCCTAATTCAATCATTAAAAACGAATTTTAAAGGAATCCATAAGATTGAAGTCAAACCCTAACTTTTGGGATTTCTAGCTTTGAAATTGGTGGTTTTGGAGGGGCTCCATGGATGAAGGACTACCATACCTTAGCTTTGAATTCCAATGAAATTGAGTCAAAAACGTGCACCTTCAAACCCTAGCTTCCTCTTTCTTCTTTTTCTTCTTTGGAGTTGTAGAGAGAGCATTTTGGGGGGGGGGGGGAACTAGTGTAAAACAATGTCACTTTGTATTAAATAAAAATGGAAAACCCCGAAGTACCCCTTAACTAACTCCCAAAAATAGTTTCCAGTCATCACCCACGACCCCCTCACAGACGGACCATGGTTGGACCCACGGCCCGTGCTAGTGAGTGGTGGGTCAGAGTCTGAGACCAGATCTTGAAGGTTCCATCTACGTCCCCTTGTACGGGGCGTGAGTGGCCCCTTGTGGGTCACTACCCAGGTACATTCTTAGTTCATTCCTCAAGGACCCATGGTTGGTCCTTGGTGTTTGAGCCTTGACATTCTAACGAAAACATTTGTTTTAATGTAGGGGGAGGTCTATTTCAAGGCTCTAACCCTAATGTCAAGCTCTAGTTTAGCCTACTAGTTTCTGGAGTGTTACAATATAGCCCCCTTGGGAACATTCGTCCTTGAATGACGATCTAGAGACTTTACATAATTAAAGACTCAAAACTAGTAGCCCAACATGCATGAAACATCAAAATAATGCACAATTCAAAAGGTCAAAACTTCAACTCTATCTAAAACATAACCAATGCAACACAAAGAAGTAGGAACTACATCTAACAATACATTATACATGGAACTCAATATTTCATATATTCATAGGAGGAACTACCTTCTCTAGCTAAATTTATGCTCAACACAATATCATGGAGCCAATATGCATTTACTCTTAAAAGCATATTAAAGCATGTTCTTCAACTCATCACATGAAGTCAAATAGGCAACTCTTACTAAATGCATAACAATATGAGGAACATAAATCATAAAAACTCATTTTCTTACTAAACATGAATTTATCAAGAACATGCACAACATAAGGAAATCATGGAAAACTTACATAATACACACGACTCCCAAAATACTAAAACTCAAGAGGAACTACATTTGTCAAGCTTGAATAGGAGTAGCTAGAAGGAAAGATATGAGGGTATCGGGACTTAATATGGGCCTCAGACTCCAAAGTAGCACCCTCGACTAAATGATATCTCCATAAAACATTACGAAGGAAACTTCCTTGTTTCTCAACCTCCTGACTTGCCGGTCTAAAATTTCAACCGACACCTCTTCATAAGAAAGATTCTCTTTCATCTCTAAACCCTTTAAGGGGAATATAGTTGATGTATCCCCAATACATTTCTTCAACATTGAGAAATAGAACATCGGATGCACCAACGCCAACTCATTTGGCAAATCTAACTCATATGCAACCTTGCCCACATGCCTCAAAATCTCATAAGCACCCACAAACCAAGGACTAAGTTTCCCTTTCTTTCCAAACCTCATAACACTCTTCATGGATGAGATTTTCAAATAAACCTGTTGGTGTTAATGGCTAAAGAAAAACATATGACAGAAGAAGAAAAGAGAGATATATTTTATTAAGCTGAAAGAAGAAATGTTTAAATAGAAGAACTCGTAACAATCTGCAGTAAACAATGCAGTAACTAAAAAATAGAATCTTCCTATTAACTAGGCACTATGTCTAACAACAACTCTACATGCCCAAAGACTAGGAACTCACAATTGAAAGACTAAAATAGAAAACATCTATCTTCTGAAAACAGAAAACACAGCAGCAGCCATGTCATTATGCCAACTCAACATCAATTAACAACTCATGAGGCAGATTTCAACTCTCCTCCTTGCATCAAGAGCTATAAATTCCAAGTTCCTTTCTCAAGAACTCAAATTTACTTGCCGGAAGAGCTTTTGTAAAAATATCAGTCAACTGCTCTTCCGTTCTACAATATACTGATTCACTAAACCATCCTCTTGCACTTCTCTAAGAAAATATAGCTTAACATTGAAATGCTTGTTCTTTCTATGAAAAACTGGATTGTGAGAAATAGCAATGGCGGCTTGGTTATCCACAAATATCTCAGTGCTTTCCTTCATCTCCAACCCAAGATTGCAAAAGATTTTCTTTATCCATAAAGGTTGATTGACCACAGATGTAGCAACAATGAATTCTACCTCTGTAGTTGATTGAGCAATAATCTCTTATTTTTTTGAACACCAAGAAAAGCATCCAACGCCAAAAATAAAATAGTACCCTAAAGTACTTTTCATATCTTCAGCAGAACCACCCCAATCACTATCAGAAAATCCTTAAAGTTTAAAATTCTGGCATTTGCTAAATTTGACTCCATAGTTCATTGCGCTTTTGACATATCTGAGTACTCTTTTTGCAGCTTGCATATGCAATTCACTTGGAGAATTCAAGAATCGGGATAATACACTTACAACATATAATATATATGGCCTTGTTGCTGTAAGATACATCAAACATCCTATCAAGCTTCTGTAGCTTCCTTCTTGTACTCGTTCAGTACCATCGTCCTTCATTAACTTCTCCTTTTGATTCATAGGCGCACTCATACTTTTGCAATCATCCATTCTAAATTTTCTCATATTTTCTTTTGCATACTTCTTCTGACAAATGAATATTTAATTTTGGATTTGTTTAACCTCCATTTCAAGAAAGAAAGCCATCTCTCCGAGATCCTTCATTTCAAAGACTTTCATCATTCCCTTTTTCAACTCTTCTATGAGCACAACATTACTCCCTGTTACTAAAAGATCATCAACATACAAAGAAATTATAATAATGCCAGAGTTAACATGTTTTATGTAAAGAGTTCATTCACATGGGCTTTTCTGAAAATGTAAGTCAGAAAGATGATCATTGATTCTACTGTAGCAAGCCCTTGGAGCTTGTTTTAATCCATAGAGGGCCTTTTTCAGCAAGTAGACTTTGTCTTCCTGTCCTTTTGCAACAAACCCTTCAGGCTACTCAACATATATTTCTTCCTATAAGAAACCATTCAAAAAGGCTGATTTAAAATCCAGTTGTTAGATTTTCCAACCCTTTTGTGCTGCAATTACCAAAAGAAGCCTGATTGTGTCAAGTCTTGCGACTGGTACAAATGTTTCAGAAAAATCTACACCAAAAATTTGAGCATAAACCTTCACCACAAACCTAGCTTTGTGTTTGTTCACTGAACCATCTGCATTTAGCTTAGTTCTGTAAACTCATTTAACACCAATAACCTTTTTGTCTGGAGGCCTTTCTACCAGCTTCCATGTGTCATTTTTTTCGATCGTGGTTAGCTCCTCCTGCATTGCGACTATCTATTTCTTGTCTCTTTCAGCTTCTGCATATTCAGTAGGTTCAAATATGACTACATTGCATCTTTGATAGATATCTAAGAGCGATCTGGTTCCTCGAATTGGAGGATGATCTACTCGTTCCTCAAAATTGTGCAACTCATTAGCTTCTCTTTCTTGCTTTTCTCCATCCCAATCCCATTGCTTTTGTTCTACAAATTCCACATCTCTGCTTACCAAAATTTTTCCAGTTTGTGGTTGGAAAATTCTAAAAGCTTTTGACTACAGGCTATAGCCAATGAAAATTCCAAGTTCTTCCTTCTTGTCAAGTTTATCCCTTTTCGGCTGAGGTATGTGAGAAAAACAGAAGCAACCAAAAATCTTGAGATTCTTTAGTAAAGGTTTGTACCCATGCTAAGCTTCAAAAGGTGTTTGACCATTCACTGCCTTTGTAGGAAGCCTATTCAACAAAAATACAACAGTATTGGCTACCTCTGCTAAAAACTTTTTGGGAAGCTCTTTCTCATGCAACATACACCTTGACATCTCCATGATGGTCCTATTCTTCCTTTCACTTACTCCATTTTTCTGGGGAGTATATGGAGTAGTAAGTTGATGCTCTATTCTAGCAACTTCACAAAAGTTTTTGAACTGATCTGAAGTGTACTCAGTCCCATTATCTGATCTGAGCACTTGTAGTTTGTAGCCGCTTTGATTTTCTACCAAGGCTTTGAATTTCCAAAAAAATTGAGAAACCTCCAATTTGAATCTTAAGAAGTATATCCAACATATCCTTGTTAGATCATTAATAAATATTATGTAATACCTGATTCCTTTCAATGATGGAGTTCTTTGGGGGCCTCCAAGATCTGTATGAATCAGCTATAATTTTTGAGTTGCTCTCCAAGTTGATTTTAGGAATGGTAATCTTGTCTGCTTACCAAATTGACATGCCTCGCAACTTGGGAGTTCCTCTTCAAGTGGAGGTAAACCTTTTGCCAACACTTTTTTCTGCATATACAAAAGCGCTCTGTGGTGGAAGTGACCCAACCATTTGTGCCAAGTTTCTGCAACACTAGACTGACTTGGAAAAACTATTTGTTCTTCCTCCATTGGATTCAAAGAAAAGCTTTTACCCTACATTTTAATTCTAAATAGTTCCTGACCACTTGGATCAATGATCAGACACGCCTTATCTTCAAAAAATAATTTGAACCCATTTTCAAGTAGCTGTCCAACACTTAATAAATTCTGATCAAGTTCAGGAACAAACAAAACTTCAGAAATAAGTTTTGTACCTGTATAACACTCAATAGCCACATTTCCCTTTCCTTTTGCAGGGAGGTATTCTCCATTTCTAATCCTGGCTCTTGATGTTGTTGTTTTATCAAGCCTTTTGAAAAGCTTTTCATCACTAGTCATGCGGTTTGTACAACCACTATCAATAAGCCAACTGTCACTTGAAATACTAGATGCAAAACATGATGCAACAAATAGTTGTTCTTCCTCATGTTGATTTGCAACTTGAGCTTCTCCTTGTTGCTGCTATCCTTTTTCCTTGGAGATGATCTCAGCATGCACAAGTTTTTGACATTTTCGGCATCTCATATCCAGCTTTCTCCAGCATTTGAAGTGAGGATGATTCTTCTTTCCACAATATTGACATAGAGGGAATTTTTCTCCTCTATTGCTGCCTGAATTGTTTTTACTTCCATTACCAGCGGAAACCTAATTAGTTTCACCATAATTCTTCTTCTCTTTGATTTTCTTGTATTTGTTTCCAGGATAGTTTTGCAACTTGGCCTGAAGTGCACCTTCTACAGACTCTTGTGCCTATAATGCATTTAGTAATTCTGCCAAAGTGATCTTTGACAGATCCTTAGTATTTTCTAAGGAAGCAATGGTTGGTTCAAACTTCTCAGGTAATGTAACAAGAAGTTTCTCAATAACTCTGCTATCAGGAAGCTTATTGCCCAACATTCTTACTTTGATCACAATGCTAAGAATCCTATCTGAGTATTCTTTGACAGTTTCAAAATCTTTCATTCTTTGTATCTCAAATTCTGTAATGAGATTCATAAATTTCATACCATTGATTCGCTCATCTCCTTGGTATTCTTCTTTTAGAAAATCCCAGATTGCTTTTGCCGATTCCAACGTCATGATTCTAGAAAAAATTGTATGTGAAAGTGCAACATATAAGCAAGATTTCGCCTTGGATTTTCTTTTCTTCCTTTCTTTGTGAAGTTTGATCTGAGCCATTTTTGGATTGCTTGGTAAAACAGGAATTTCGTAATCCTCCTCTACTGCTTCCCAGAGATCACATACCTCCATGTGATTTTGCATCTTGATAGCCCATACCTGGTAGTTCTCTCCATCAAAAATTGGTGGAGAAATATCATAAGAACTAGAAGATTGTTTTGAATCCATGTGTTCTGATGGCTTTTCAAGGCAACAGGTAGGGACTTTGTTGATGGTTCACTCAGACTACACTCACAAGTCACTCACAAGTCCCTTAAGAAGAGGGCTCTGGTACTAATTTGTTAGTGTTAATGGCTAAAGAAAAACATATGATAGAAGAAGAAAAGAGAGATCTATTTTGTTAAGCTGGAAGAAGAAATATTTAAATAGAAGAACTCCTAACAATCTACAGTAAATAATGCAGTAACTAAAAAACAGAATCTTCCTATTAACTACGCACCAGGTCTAACAACAACTCTATATGCCTAAAGACTAGGAACTTACAACTGAAAGACTAAAACAGAAAACACATCAATAGCCATGTTATTATGCCAGCTCAACATCAATTAACAGCTCATGAGGCAGATTTCAACAAAACCCAATCATGGATATCGAATTCAAAATCCCTTCTTCTAACTTTGGCATATGACTTTTGCTGACTTTAGGCCGTTCTTAACCTCTCTCTAATTAACTGAATATTCTCAATAGCTTTATAAACCAATTCGGGACAAATAAGAGCAATTTCATCTACCTCAAACCAGCCAATCGGAGATCTACATCTCCTACCATATATGGCTTTAAAGCAGGCAATCTCAATGATTGAATGTCAACTATTATTATAGGTAAACTCAACTAACGACATATGGGCATTCCAATTGCCTTTAAAATATATCACGCATGCCCTCAACATGTCCTCTAAAGTGTAAATGGTGTGTTCCGTTTCACCATCCATTTGAGGGTGAAAAGATATGCTAAGCTTCACCTTAGTACCTAACCCTTTTTGGAAGGACTTCCAAAATTGTGCAGTAAATTTGGGGCCTCGATCCGAATTGATAGACAAGGGAACTCCATGTAATCTTATTATCTAATTCAAATACAATTTAGCATATTCCTCCATTGAGTAGGAAACATTGATGGGAATGAAATGATCAGACTAAGTCATTCGGTCCACTATTACCTATATCGAGTCATGTTGCTGCCTAGTACATGGCAAACCTACAATAAAATCCATGTTCACATTTTCCCAATTCCAAGTAGGAATAGGAATATTTTGTGACAAGCCTCCTGACCTCTGGTGGTCAACCTTAAATTGTTCACAATTAGGACATTTGACCACAAATTCTGCAATGTCCTTATTCATCCCATTCCATCAATAAACTTTCCGTAGGTTGCGGTACATTTTGGTGGCTCCCAGATAAATAGAATATCGAGAACTATGATCTTCTTCTAAAATTTTCTCTCTCAAGCCATCAACATCTGGAACACATAACATACCTTGATACCTCATGTCACGACCCAAGGGTACCCCTTAGACGTAACAAGGCACTTAGAACCCCAAAAGGCACCATGTAAGCCACTTTGCATAGCATAACATAAAGCATTAGAACAGTAAGAGTAAAAACACATTTAAGTACACCAATCTTTATAAAGGAAAGTGGAAGTCTATACTTGTCTCAACTAGCCATCTATTACAATACTTGAGACAAAATAGGGTCACAACCGAAAACAATATAATACAAAAGTGACAGTACAAGAATGAAACAACAATGATAGCATCCAATCCTCGAATCATAAGGACTCACCACGAGCAAGGAGAAATGAGCAAATCCAAGCTCTAGCCACAATATGGACCGCCTTGAACCGGACCCTACACTTTGGGAAAAATGTAGGAAAATAAAAATTAGTACAAAAATACACTAAGTATGATAGTCATGCACAAAATCATGAAAGCATGCTAAAAGGGACGTTTCGGTTAAATTCATGCAATTTACTATGTAAAAGCATCATTTAGAAAATAGTTAAAAAGCATAAGTCATAAGCATGTTCAATACGAAAATCATCATGTCATAGGAAAACCATACCATGAGTACCCTCAAAGTCTACTTTTGTAATGCATGAATAAGATCCCAAAATCCCATCCATGCTAAGTAAAGCTTATTGAGTACCCGTAATTCATAATTCATGTTCTTATTCATATTCTTGTCATGGTGGGACTAATCCTTAATCGACATAGACCATGTGAGATTAACTTTGAATCCGGTGTTTCCCACACCGTAAAGGGTTTTTCTACTTGCCTAAGGTAAAACCATGGCTTGTTAGCTTTTAGGTGGATCCAATAGCTAGACCTATACGGGCACATAGTTTATGGGATAAGGAGATTGCTACTAGAAACTCGCCCTTTTTGATTGAGGAGCTTCTATCTCAAGAGATTGCTTTTAGAAACCCGCCCTTTCTGATAGAGGAGCTTCCATCTCATAAAAATATCCACTCTGTGCTAAGAATAATTTCCATGAAGTACATGTTAAGTCCTGACTTAATTTCATATTTAGGGAAGAATGCCTTGACACTCAATCCAACATAATTCATAAGATAGCTCATAGATTCAATAGGTGAGAATAGCCTTTCAAACTTAGAAACATGATATTTGTGAGAAAATCATTCACATCATATCATATTCATAGATAAGTGTGTAGATGAGGATAATCATCCAACAACACAACAACTAGATCATGATCATATTCAGTTTACTCTTAAAGTGTTCTTAAGAGTATATACATAACCCTCATAATCATGCATAATTCTCATACTTTCCTTCAAGGACCATAGATCACATTCAATTAACACATCTAGAATTAGTACATTAGATATGGATAATAACATGATTAAATTAATGAATTCACTACATTCACAATTCTATAATATTCTACTTGCATCAATCAATACCCACATTTGGAGATCCAATTTGGGAAAATAGGGGAATTCATGGATTCTTGGGAAATTCAATATAAAACCATATAAAATAATCAATTTACGCATAATAAAACATAATTCAAACATTAAAAACGAATTTGAAAGGAATCCATGAGATTGAAGTTAAACCCTAACTTTTGGGATTTCTAGCTTTGAAATTGGGTGTTCTGGAGGGGCTCCATGGATGAAAAGTATCCATAGATGAAGGACTACCATACCTTAGTTATGATTCTTCAAAGAAAGTGAGTGAAAATTCTTTCTTCTTCAAACCCTAGCTTCAACTTTCTTCTTCTTCTTCTTCTTTGGAGTTCTAGACAGGGAGTTTTGGGGAAAATTGATTTTGATTTGGGATTTAGGAATTGTGAGAAATATGACTAATTTTAGAGGTCTTAAAATATTATATAGTTAGTCAATATTAATACAAAAGGACGCCACCCAATATTAACTTAAAAAGGAAAACCCTAAAGTGCCCCAAAGTACAACTGCCTTTTGGTGATTGCAGGCCTCATCCACGACTCCACGAGCACTGTTTGTCAGTGAACTCACGTGGCATGTTGTCCATTCGTGGACTGGAGTTTAGAGGCCTATTTTGTAGGCTTGATCCACGACCCCTCAATGACGGACAATAGTTGGACTAACGGCGGACAGTAGTTAGACCAATGGCCCATTCTGGTGAAGCATGGTCTGGGTTTAGAGGCCCAACTCTTAAGGCCTCGACCTACGCCACTCACCCATGAGGAAGGGGTGCCCTCTGTGGGTCACTGCCTCGGTAGCCTCTAAGGGTCTTCCTCAAGGACCCATGGTTGATCCTTGTGGTTTGAACCTTGACGTTCGAACACAAAAACACTTATTTTAAGCTATGGGGAGGTATGTTCAAGGCTTCTAACCTAACGTCAAGCTCTAGTTTAGCCTACTAGTTTCAGGAGTGTTACATTATCACCCCCTTGGGAACATTCATCCTCGATTGATGATCTAGACACTTTACGGAGTTAGAGACTCAAAACTAGAAGCCAAACATGCATGAAATATCCAATAATGCATAATTCAAAAAGAGGAAACTTCAACTCCATCTAAACATAGCAAATGCAACACAAGCAAGTAGGAACTACATCTAACAACCCATTATACATCAAACTCAATATATCAAATATTTATTGGAGGAGCTACCTTCTCCAACTAAAATTATGCTCAACACAATATCATAGAGCCAATATGCAATTATTCTCAAAAGCATACTAAAGCATGTTTATCAATTCATCTCATAAAGTCAAATAGGCAACTCATACTAAAAGAACAATCAACATGAAGAACATAAATCATGAAAACTTATTTTCTTACTAAACATGAATTTTATCAAGAACATCCATAACATAAGAAAATCATGTGAAAACACCTACAACACACAGGACTCCCAAAATACTAAAACTCAAGAGGAACTACTTATCTCAAGCTTGAATAGGAGTAGAAGGAAGAGATGAGTATATCGAGACTTCATATTGGCCTTAACCTCGCAAGTAACAAACTCAACTAAATGATTTCTCCATAAGTTGTTCACAGAAGCTATTTCCTTTTTTCTTAATCTCTGGACTTGACAGTCTAGGATTTCTACCGGAACTTCTTTATATGAAAGATTTTTGTCAACTCCCAACCCTTCTAGGGGAATAATGGACACCGAATCTCCAATACACATTTTAAGCATGGAAACATGGAATACCGGGTGAACGGGAGACAACTCATTTGGCAAATCCAACTCATAGGTAACTTCCTAATACACTTCAAAGTTTGATATGGGCCTACATAGTGAGGACTAAGTTTCCCTTTCTTGCCAAACCTCATCACACCCTTCATGGGTGATATTTTCAAATAGACCCAATCATTAACTTCAAACTTCAAATTCTAGGTCCCTTCTTCTCACATCGGCATAAGACTTTTGCCGACTTTGGACCGTTCTCAACCTCTCTCTAATGAGCCAAACTTTCTTAATTTCATCATAAACTGATTCAGGACCAATAAGAGCAATACAACCTACATCAAACCAACAAATCGGAGACCTATATCTCCTACCATACAAGGTTTCAAAAGGAGCCATACCGATACTTGAATGGTAACTATTATTGTAGGCAAACCATATTAATGGCAGGTGATCATCCCAATTACCTTCGAAATATATAACACATGCTTTCAACATGTCCTCTAAAGTCTGAATGGTGCATTCCACTTGACCATCCTTTTGAGGATGAAAATTCATGCTAAGCTTGATTTTTGTACCAAGCCCTTTTTGGAATGAATTCCAAATATGAGAAGTAAATTGAATATCTCAATTTGAAATAATAGATAATGGGACCCATGCAACTTCACTATCTCACTTAAATACAACTTGGCATAGTCTTCTGCTGAATAAGAAACCTTGATGGGAATAAAGTGGGCTGATTTTGTCATCCTAACTATAATGACCCAAAAAGAATCATTTTGCCTTCATATGCTAGGCAAACCCATAATAAAGTCCATATTCACATCTTACCACTTCTAAGTAGGAATAAGATTATCTTATGGAAAGCTTCCCGGCCTTTGGTGCTCAACCTTAACTTGTTGACAATTAGGACATTTGGCTACAAATCTCGCAATATCTCTTCATACCATTCCACCAATAGAATTCCCGTAGATCACCATACATCTTGGTGGCTCCCAGATTAATAGAATACCGAGAACTATGAGCCTCATCTAAAATTTTCTCCCTCAACCCATCAACATCTGGAACACATAATCCACCGTAGTACCTAAGTACCCAAACTCCCCCTTGGGAGAAATCCTCAACGGACTTCTTGAGTACCGACTCTTTCAACTAAACAAATAAAGGATAAAGTTCTTGCTTAGACTTCACATCCATCACAAAGGACGATTCGAACCCATTATGAACCATGACATCACCCTTGGCGGAATCCACTAGTTGAACACCTAGCCGAGCCAACCTATGCACATCACAAACCAATTCTTTCTTTTAATCCTCTACATGAGCCACACTACCCATGGACAATCTAGTAAGTGCATCCGCTACCACATTAGCTTTGCTGGGGTGATAAAGGACACTCATGTCATAATCCTTCAATAGTTTTAACCACCTTCTTTGTCTAAGATTTAAGTCCTTTTGACTAAACACATATTGAAGACTTTTGTGATCAGTGAAAACATCTACATGGACCATATACAAGTAATGTCTCCATATTTCCAAGGCAAACACGACCGCTGCTAATTCAAGATCATGGGTCGGATAATTCCTCTCATGGACTTTAAGTTTCCTTGAAGCATGGGCAATCACTTTACCATTTTGCATGAGGACACATCCCAACCCTACTCTAGAGGCATCAAAATATACCACAAAACCATTTGTACCTTCAAGCAAGGTCAACACCGGAGCGAATACAAGTCTATCTTTCAACTCTTGGAAACTCTTCTCACAAGATTCTGACCACTCAAACATAGCCTTCTTTTTAGTCAAAGCCGTCAACAGAGAAGCAATAGAGGAAAACCCCTCAACAAGCCTCCTATAGTAACCGGCCAAACCCAAAAAGCTTCTATTGTCGGAAGGAGTTAGAGGTCTAGGCCAACTCTTGACCGCATCCGTCTTCTTAGGATCTACCTTAATACACTTGCTTGACACAATATGACCAAGGAAAGCTACGGGCCTTAACGAAAATTCACACTTGCTAAACATTGCAGAAAGTTGTTTGTCATTAAGAACTTGGAACACAATCCTCAAATGGTCTGCATGTTCATTCTCACTCCTCGAATAGATCAAGATATCATCGATAAACACAATCACAAACATGTCTAGGTATTGCCTAAACACTCTATTAATCAAATCCATAAATGCTGCCGGGGCATTTTTCAACCCAAATGACATAACCACAAATTCATAGTGACCATACCAGGTCATAAAGGCCATGTTTGGAATGTCAGCCCCTCTCACCCTTAGTTAGTTATAACCTGAACGAAGATCAATTTTGGAGAAATAACTAGCCCCTTGAAGTTGATCAAACAAGTCATCAATTCTCAAGAAGGGATATTTATTCTTAATGGTTACTTTGTTCAATTGATGATAATCAATGCACATTCTAAGAGACCCATCCTTCTTTCTAACAAACAATATCGGAGCACCCCATGGAGAGATACTTGGTCGGATAAAACCCTTATCTAGCAAATTATTTAGTTGCTCTTTCAATTGTTTCAACTTGGCTAGAGAAATTCTATAAGGAGAAATGGAGATAGGTTGTGTATCTGGTAAGAGGTCAATACCAAAATATATTTCCTGCTCAGGAGCAATACTAGGCAAATCATCGAGAAAAACCTTTGGAAACGCATTTACTACTGGAATCGACTCTAAAGAAGGGGTTTCAGATTCAACATCCATCACCCGAACAAGATGGTAAATACACCCTTTGGAGATAATTTTCCTAGCTTTAAAGCAAGAAACAAATTGACATCTAGGGATAGAATTTCCCCCCTTCCACTCTAAGATAGGCTCATTTGGAAATTGGAATCTAACCACCTGAGTCCTACAATCGATAGAGGCATAACATGTATGCAACCAATCCATACCCAAAATCACATCAAAGTTCAACATGTCTAACTCTAGAAAATCCACCAAAGTAACTTTATGAGACAAGGAAATGGGATAACTTCTATAAACTTTCCTAGCCACCCCGAGTCACCAACCAGGGTAGAGACCAAAAAAGGTTCTACTAACACTTCGAGGGAGTATTTTAAACTTCATGGCCACAAAAGGTGTCACAAAGACAAAGTAGCACCGGGATCTAACAAGACATATGCATCAATATAAAAGACTTTTAACATACCAGTCACCACATTTGGGGAGCTCTCTTGGTTATCTCGGGATCCAAGAGCATAAAAGTGGTTTTCCTTTTGGGCATTGGAGTTTGGACCACTTGGAGGAGTTTGCTTGTCCTCTTTTCTCTTACCTGAAAATGTTGGGCAATTCCTCAATTGATGACCACTCTTACCACAACCATATCAGACATCTAAGCCCGCTAGACACTTTCCATCATGTTTCTTACCGCATTTAGCACAAGTAGGCATAGCCATAGAAGATCCACCACCATTGCCTCCTTGAGGGTTGGGGCTAGAAATCCTTTCCTTGTTGACCATTGGGGAAGCACTAGAAGAACCTTGGTTGGAAAACCTTTGTTTGAACTTTTGTCGACCTTGTCCATCGGACCTAGCATTGGAGGAATTCCCATCACCAGTTCTAGCTCTTTTCACCTCCCTACTCTTGTCTTGGAGTTTCTCATCCTCCATTTTTCGGGCATACACCATAACACTTGAGATATACATATTATCATGAAGCATTGCCAAACAACATTCCTTTCTTACCAATCTAGACACACCCATCAAAAACCTACTCATAATATCCCTTGAGTCATCCACTAAGTTTGGAGCATACTTGGACAATTGGGTAAACTTTAGAGAATACTCTTGAACACTCTTACCTCATTGATGAAGGTTAATGTATTCTTCCACCTTAGCTTCCCTCAACTCTTAGGGAAAGAACCTATCAAAGAATGCTGATTTGAACACTTCCCACTCTATTGGACCCACTCCTACTGACCTATTGTTCTTCCATTGGTTATATCATACTCGAGCCATACTCTTCAATTAGTAAGCGGCTAACTCTGCTTTCTCTACTGAAGTCACCCCCATGGAATCAAGTATTTTATAAACCTTTTCCACAAATTTTTAAGGATCCTCTCCCACTTTGGAACTAAGAAACTTAGGAGGGTTCATTCTTGCAAAATCCTTCAATCTAGAAGCCGCGGAATTTATATTAGGATTGATTGAAGCTATAACTTCTCTATTGGCTTGGGCCGTCACGGCTTGAGCCAACATTTGGATAGCCGATCTAAACTCCGCACATGTCACATTCTCAACCTTGAGATCAACTGGAGCTTGGTTAGCTTGAGGAGCTTGATTATATTGAAGACCTTCCTTATTCACATTGCCACGCTCCATTCTTCTAGCGTTAGCCTTTCGTATATTCATATCCTGAAGACATAAGAGAAGGATTAGGAGAGGGACTATATAGAGTTAAACTCTAAGGTACAACTTAAGACTAATAAAATAAGTGAAATTTCCTAAACATCTTATAGCCTCTCATTCATAAGTGTGGCGCGCTTCACACCCATGAACAAGACTTTACTAGATGTGGCTTATGAGACATTATCCAAGAATCATTCTAAACCTTGTTCTCTGATCACCAAGTTTGTCCCGACCCAAGGGTACCCCCTAGATGTAACAAGGCACATAGAACCCTAAAAGACACCATGTAAGCCACTTAGCATATCATACCATAAACCATTAGAAAAATAAGAATAAAACCCATTTAAGTCCAAAAATATTTATAAAGGAAAGCGAAAGTCTAGAATTTTTGCAACCATCCATCTATTACAATACTTGAGTCAAAATAGGGTCACAGCCCAAAACAACGTAATTCGACAGTGAAACTACAAAAATGAAACAACAATGATAGCATCCCATCCTCGAATCATGAGTACTAACCACGAGCAAATATAAATGAGCAAATCCAAGTTGTAGCCACAATAGGGACCGCCTTGAGAACTGGACCCTACACATTGGAAAAAATGTAGGAAAATATGAATTAGTACAAAAATATACTGAGTATGATATTCATGCACAAAATCATGAAAACATGCTAAAAGGGCATTTTAGTTGAATGCATGCAATTTACTAAGTAAAAGTTGAAAATCATAAGTCATAAGCATGTTCAATACGAAATCCACCATGTCATAGGAGAACCACACCATAAGTACCCTCAAAGTCTACTTGTGCATTGCATGAATAAGATCCCATAATCCCATCCATGTTAAGTAAAGCTTACTGAGTACCCATAATTCATAATTAATGTTCTTATTTATATTCTTGTCATGGTGGGAATAAGCCTTAACCAACATAGACCATGTGAGCTTAACATAGAATTTGTTATTGCCCACACCAAAAAGGGTTGTCCTACTTGCCTAAGGCAAGACCAGGGCTTGTTAGATTTTAGGTGGATCCACTATCTAAAGACCTATAGGGGCACATATTTTATGGGATATGATATTGGTACTAGGAATCCGCCCTTTCTGACGGAGGAGCTTCTATCTGAAGAGATTACTTCTAAAAACCCGCCCTTTCTAATAGATGAGCTTCCATCCGATAAATATATCCACTCGGTGCTCAACATAATTCCCATGGAGTACATGTTAAGTCTGGAATTAAGTTCATATTCATGGAAAAATTCCTTGACACTCAATGCAACATAATTCATAAGAGAGCTCATATATTCAATAGGTGAGAATAACCTTTCAACCTTAGAATCATCATATTTGTGAGAAAACCTTTTACATCATATCATATTCATACATAAGTGTGTACATGAGGATAATCATCCAACAACACAACAACTAGATCATGATCATATTCACTTTACTCTTAAAGTGTTCTTAAAAGTATATACATTACCCTAATAATCATGCATAATTCTCATACTTTGCCCTTCAAGGACCATATATCACATTCAATCAACACATCTAGAATTACTACATTAGACATGGATAATAACATGATCAATTAATCAATTCACTACATTCACAATTCCATAATATTCTACTTGCATCAATCAATACCTACACTTTGAGATCCAATTTGGGAAAATATGGGAATTCATGGATTCTTGGTGAATTGAACATAAAATCATATAAAAATCATCAAGTTACATATAATAAAACATAATTCAACCATTAAAAATGAATTTGAAAGGAATCCATCACATTGAAGTCAAACCCTAACTTTTGGGATTTCTAGTTTCAAAATTGGGGCTTTTGGAGGGGCTCCATGGACGAAAACCATCCAAGGATGAAGGACTACCATACCTTAGTTATGATTCTCCAAGGAAATTGAGTGAAAAATACTTCTTCTTCAAATCCTGGCGTCAATTTTCTGCTTCTTCTTCTTCTTCTTTGGACTTCTAGAGAGAGTTTTGGAGAAAATTGATTTTGATTTGGGATTTAGTAAATGTGAGGAAGATGACTAATTTTAGAGGTCTTAAAACATTATATAGTTAGTCTATATTAATACAAAATGATGCCACTTAATATTAACTTAAAAGAAAAACCCCAAGTTGCCACTAAGAGCAAGTGCCAGGCCTCATCTATGACTCCACGACCACGGTCTATGGATGGACTCACGTGGTATATTTTCCATCCATGGAATGGGGTTCAGAGGCCTGTTTTGCAGGCTTGACCCACGACCCCTCATTAACGAACCATGGTTGAACCCATGATCTATTTTGGTGAAGCGTGGTCTGGGTTCAGAGGCTCAACTCTCAGGGCCTCAACCTACGCCCCTCACCTACGAGGCTTGGCCTGACCCACGAGGTGTGGGTGCCCTCCGTGGGTCACTTCCCAGGTAGCCTATAAGGGTCTTCCTCAAAGACCTATGGTTGGTCCTTGGGGTTTGACCTTGATGTTCTAACACGAAAACAATTATTTTAAGCTATGGGGAGGTACGTTCAAGGCTTCTAACCTAACTTTAAGTTATAGTTTTGCCTACTAGTTTCCGGAGTGTTACACCTCAATACCCCATCTCCCCCTTGGGAGAAAGCCTCAACAGACTTTTTGAGTACCGACTCTTTCATCTTGACTAAAATAGGATCAACGGTTTGCTTAGCCATCACATCTATTACAAAGGATGATTCGGACCCATTATGAACCTTAACACCACCCTTGGTAGAATCCACTAGTTGAACACTTAGCCGAGCCAACCTATGCACATCACGAATAACCTCTTTATTTTCATCCTCTACATGAGCCATACTACCCATGCACAATCTACTAAGTACATCTGCTACCACATTAGCCTTGCCACGGTGATAAAGGACAATCATGTAATAATCCTTTAAGAGTTCTAACCACCTTCGTTGACGAAGATTCAAGTCCTTTTGACTAAACACATATTGAAGAATTTTGTGGTTGGTGAAAACATCGACAAGGAGCCCAAAACAAACAATGCCTCCATAATTTTAAGGAAAATACAACTGCCGCTAATTCAAGATCATGGGTAGGATAATTCTTCTCATGGAATTTAAGTTGCCTTGAAGCATAGGCAATCATCTTACAATTTTGCATAAGCACACATCTCAACCCAACTCTAGAGGAATCACAATATACCACAAAACCATATATATCCTCCAGTAAGGTCAACACCGGAGTGGTAGTAAGTCTATCTTTTAATTCTTGGAAAATTTTCTTACAAGCTTCCAACCACTCAAACTTAGCCCTCTTTTGAGTCAAAGCCATCAATGGAGAAGCAATGGAGGAAAACTCCTCAACAAACCTCCTATAGTAACAGTCCAAACCCAAAAAGCTTCTAATGTTTGAACGAGTTAGAGGTCTAGGCCAACTCTTCACTGCATCCGTCTTCTTAGGATCTACCTCAGTACCCTTGCTTGAAACAATATGACCAAGGAAAGCTACGAAGCTTAACAAAAATTCACACTTTCTAAACTTTAAAAAAGTTTTTAGTCCTTAAGAACTTGTAACAAAATTCTCAAATGGTCCACATGTTCATTCTCACTCCTCGAATAAATCAATATATGATAAATAAACACAATCACAAACATGTCTAAGTTTTGCCTAAACACTCTATTCATCAAATCTATAAATTTCGCCGAGGAATTTTATTAAACCAAATGACATAACCACAAAATCATAGTGACCATACTGGGTCCTAAAGTCCGACTTTGGAATATCAACCCCTCTCACCCTTAGTTGTTGATAACCTGAACGATGATCAATTTTGTAGAAATAGCTAGCCCCTTAAAGTTGATCATACAAGTCATCAATTCTCGAAGGGGATATTAATCCTTAATGGTCACTTTGTTCAATTGACTATAATCAATGCACATTCTAAGAGACCCATCTTTCTTTCTAACAAACAACACCGGAGCACCCTATGGAGAGATACTAGGTCGAATAAAACCCTTATCTAGCAAATCCTGTAATTGCTCTTTCAACTCGACCAGAGTCATTCTATAAGGAGGAATGAATATAGGTTATGTATCTGGTAAGAGATCAATACCAAAATCTATTTCCCACTCGGGAGGAATACTGGGTAAATCATGGGGGAAAACTTCTAGAACCTCATTTTGTATCGGAACAAACTCTAGAAAAGGGGTTTCGAACTCAACATCTATCACCCTAACAGGATGGTAAATACACCCTTTGGAGACCATATATTTAGCTTTATGGTAAGAGACAAATTGACCTCTAGGTATAGAATTTCCCCCCTTTAATTTTAAGATACGCTCATTTCGAAATTAGAATCTAGCCACCCGAGTCCTACAATCGATAGAGGCATAACATGCATGCAACAAATACATACCCAAAATAACATCAAAGTCTAATATGTATAACTCTACCAAATCCACCAAAGTAACTTTATGGGACCAGGAAATGGGACAGCCTTTATAGACTCTTTTAGCTACCACCTAGTCACCAATCGGGGTATAGATCGAAAAAGGTTCTACTAACACTTCGGATAATATTTCAAACTTCATGGCCATAAAAGGTGTCACAAAGTACAAAGTAACCCCAGGATCTAACAAGGCATATACATCAATATAAAAGACTTTTAACATACCGGTCACCACATCCGGGGAGATCTCTTTGACACCTCGGGAATGAAGACAATACAAACGGTTTTGATTCTGAGCATTGGAGTCAGAACTGCTTGAAGTAGCTTGTTTATCTTCCTTTCCCTTAACCTTGAGAATTTGGACAATCACTCATCTTGTGGAAAACTTTCCCAAAATTAAAACACCCATCGGTACCCACAAGACACTTGTCATCATGTTTACTACCACATTTTGCACAATTAAGCCTAGCAATATAAGAACCACCACTATTACCTCCTTAAGGTTTAGGGTTGTAAACCCTATCCTTGTTGACCGTTGGAGCACTAGACGAGCCTTGGTTGGAGAACCTTTGTCTAAACCTTGTTCGACCTTGTCCATCGAACCTAGCACTGAAAAATTTACCATTACCAGTTCTAGCTCTTTTTATCTCTTTATTTCTTTTCTTGAGTTTTGACTCCTTGATTTGTTGAGCATATACCATGAGCCTTGAGATATACATGTCATGAAGGAGCATTGTCGTACGGCATTCTTCTTGAACCAAATCGGACACACCCGTCAAAAACCTACTTATCTCATTCCTTGAATCTGCCACCACAGATGGAGCATACTTGGATAGTTGGGTAAATTTCAAGGCATACTCCTTGACACTCATGCTACATTTCCTAAGGATAATGAATTCCTCCACCTTATCTTCCCTCTACTCTCTAGGAAAGAATCTATCAAGAAATACCGATATGAATATTTCCCATTCAACTGACCCCGCACCTATGGGCCTTTCCTTTTTCCAAAGATCATACCATACATGAGAAACATCCTTTAGTTTGTAGGTGACTAACTCTGCCTTCTTTCCCCAAGATACCCCCATAATATTAAGGACCTTATAAACTTTATCGATAAACCTTTGGGGATCCTCTTCCACTTTAGAGACATGAAATTTGGGAGGATTCATTCTAGTAAAATCCGTAATCCTAGAAGCATCTGAATTTACCTTAAGATTGACCAGAGGTACCATTTCTCTATTGTCTTGAGCCGTTACGACTTGAGCCAACATTTGGATAGTAGACCTAAACTCCATATGGGTCACATTCTCAACCACGGGATCAATCGGAGATTGGTTAACTTTAGGAGCTTGATTAGGTTGAAGAGCTTCCTCAGTCACATTGCTACCCTCCTTTCTTCTAGCGTTAGCCCTTCGTCTGTTCATATCCCGAAAACACAAGAGAGAAGGATTAGAAGAGGGACTTTATAGAGTTAAACTCTAAGGCAGAAGTTAAGTGTAATGAAAAAGCTATATTTCCTAAACATATTATAGCCTCTTGTTCATAAGTGTGGCGTGCTTGACACTCATGAACAAAACTCTACTAAACGTAGCTTATGAGACATCATCCTAGAATCATTCTAAACTTTTTACTCTGAATACCAAGTTTTTCATGACCCAGGGTACCCCCTTGATGTAACAAGGCACATAGAACCCCCAAAGGTTCCATGTAATCCACTTACCATATCATAACATAAAGCATTAGAACAATAAGAGTAAAAATGCATTGAAGTACAAAAATCTTTATAAAGGAAAGCAGAAGTGTATAATTGTCTCAGTTAGCCATCTATTAATATACTTGAGTCAAAATAGGGTCACAACCCCAAAACAACATAATCTAAAAGTGAAAGTACAAGAATAAAAAAAACAACCATAGCATCCTTGAATCATGAGGGCTCACCACGAGCAAGGAGAAATGACAAAATCTAAGCTCTAGCTACAATGGGGACCACCTTAAGAACCGGACCCTAAACTTGGGAAAATGTAGGAAAATATGGGTTAGTACAAAAATGCACTAAGTATGATAGTCATGCACAAAATCATAAAAACATGCTAAAAGGAACATTTTAGTTGAATGAATGTCATTTACTAGTTCAAAGCGCCATATTGAAGATAATGGAAAAGCATAAGTCTTAAGCGTAATCAACTCATAGATCGTCATATCATAATAGGAACATACTATAAACACTCTCAAAGCATACTTGTGCAATGCGTGAATAAGATCCTATAATCCCATTTGGCGAGTCGCCAAAAGGTCTTGCCTCACCTTTTCTTCTACTGTGTTGAGTCCTGAAAGAAAGGATCAAATTGGTAGTGTAAAGGAGCAGTTGACGTGTCAACGAGAAGTTCCGTGAAGCAGTACTATGTCGCCCAATGATCCAAAACACGACGATGCTGAAGGATAAAGCAAGACGACGATGAAACCTAACAAAGGGCGAATCGTCGAGTTGATTGGCGATCTCGACTAACGGCACTGAATGATCCACTATAGCACAAATTTTTGAAAACTATAAATACTCGTAGAGAGTGTATCTTAGTATCAGATTTTTAATATAGAATTTTTAACATAGAATTTTGAGTTCTAAGTTTGGAGAGGGTTTTGAAGAACTAGAAGATTCAAAGGATTTCAACTCCAAGAATTTGGACTTAGGTCTTGTGTATTATTCACTCTTGGCTTGTTTTGAGACTTAAATCTTCATACCCATTTGAATGCAAACTCATATTGGTATAAATTTCTATATCTTTTACATGCCTAGCTAAAACCTCAATTCTTGGGGTGTGATTTGGTGAATATAGGTTAGATTATCTGTTAGGTCTTGCCTGTTGATGATTTATTTGTTGTTTAGATGTGATTTCATTTAGTAGTTGTGGTGGAACTTAATGAAATTGTAGTTGCAAATACGATTTCACCTTTGTTTTTTCTGCTTGCTCGAGAGAGAGGTCCTAAAACTATGACTACTAAATTGGTGGCCGGTGGGATTGGGTCAACATGACGTTCAGTTCGAGAGAGTGAACCCTAGTCCTTCTCCCACACACTCATCTCGATAGAGTGAGTGGGCTAAGGTGGAGGAAGTTCTTCATACAGAAAGTTGGTGTTCGAGAGAAACCGAGTTGATTCGGGTATATTGCTCGAAAGAGAATTTACCTCCACTATGGTCTAGCCTAGTCACAAATATTCAACGGATTTATTATCAAAAGAATGTACTCAATAGATGGGTTTATTCCATATTCCTATCAAATCCCAAGAACCCTATCTCCTTGATTAGTACTCTTTGCATTTTTGTTGTTTTTGTTTACTTGTGAAAAACCCCCCATAGATAATTGACGCTTGCGTCACCCCTTAGATTTAACATGTTTGTATTCGAAAATGTTTTTAGCTATGACTAATTAGAACTAAATTTTATTTTTCTATTAATTCTCAAGCCAAATCCCTTGGGACTCAACCCCAACCCTTGGTTGGGTTACTTTACTATTGTACGATCGTAGACACTTGCATTGGAAGTTGTGTCTTGATTACGCAAACATCAAATGGCGTCGTTGCCAGGGACTTGTGTCACTTGAAAATTCTTAGTTTTGTAAAATTTTGTTCTTCTTAGTTGTAGATAACTTACTTAATTTTTAGTTCTTGTTTCTATTGTTTGTATCGAAAACAGAAAGCATGAGTGTTAATGGTAGCAACGGCAACGAGGTGGGCCACCAAGATGACATCAAAAATCTCAACGATGTCCAAGAGCCCAACATTAATGACCCCCATCTCATGGGAGGTATTGGGGCCATTCATTTACCTCCTACCGAGGGAAATGTAGTGTTCCACATAATGAGCACTATGTTGCAACTCTTGCAACTAAAAGGACTGTTCAGTGGATTGGCTCATGAGGATCCTCACGAACATCTTTAAAACTTCGTGGATGTGTGCGGACCATTCTCTTTCAAAATCATCTCTCAGGAGTCAGTTTGGTTAAGGCTATTCCCTTTCTTGTTGATGGGAGAGGCGTGCAAATGGCTGGTGGAGTTGCCTCACAAATCTATCACTTCTTGGGAGGAATTGGTAACCGCATTTAATGTGTGATTTTTCCCTATTTCGAAGATGATACTCTTTGGGATAGTATCCAAAACTTTTAGCGTTTAGAGGGTGAGTCAATCCATGAGACTTGGTTGCGATTTAAAAGGTTGGTGCTACAATGCCCGACTCATGGTCTTCCCGATAATGTCTTTCTACAGTACTTTTACCAAAGCCTAGATTCGGTAAGCAAAGGTGTCACTGATCAACTTTAACCTAGAGGCCTGATGCAACAACTGTATGTACTAGCAGCCCAACTCTTAGAAGGCATGACGACCATCAATAGGGCATGGTACACTCGTGAAGATCAAGTCTCCCCTCTCACATTCAAGCTATCCAAGGAGCAGATGGAAAAATATAATGAGAGAGACCAAAATATGGCCAAGATCATGACACAACTTGACATTTTATCTAAAAATGTCACGGGGCTAGTGCCCGTGGTGTCAACGCTTGGGGGTCGGGTGTGCAAATCCTGAGGAGGCAAAATTTGAAGCATGTATAATGAGGAAGTGAACTTCCTAGCCAAACAAGGCAGTGCTTATTGTTCAAACTACCCAAGGCAGGGTGGTAACCAAGGCTGGGCTAGAGATGAAGGATGGAAGGATCATGACTGGAGAGACTGAAATCCTAATTGGAAGGATGGGGAGAAGGAAAAGTATGTGCCGCCTAACGAGCACCAAAAGCCAAAGGATTCGGAGGGTGGTAGGTCTGAGGATATGCTTTCTCATATCCTCAATAAAGTTGAAGGGTTAGACAAGATCTTGAAAGAGGATGTGTTGACCCTTAGCCAAACTGTTACCTCTCATTTAGTATCAATCAAGTAGTTGGAGACCTAAATGGGTAAGATGTTGTCTCACCTAAATCCGAGACAGAAAAGGCGTTTACCTAGTGACACTATGGTCAATTCCAAAAATGAGGTTTGAAGGTGGACTTGCATCGTGCCACAACATTAACTAAGGCGTTGTTTAAGAGGCAACTCAAAACCCTTTTTATTGTTTTAAGTTTGTTTTAAAAAATAATGGTGTGTTGGTTGTGCAGGCTAAAATGTGGCAAGTGCTAGGAATGAAGGATTTTAGCGAACAAAAAGCTTATTCGGTGATTCACCAAAGATGTCGGCAACCCCGATCTAGTTTGCCATTGAGCTCAAGGTAAATTTAAGCTAGAACCTACAAAACTCAGCAAGCCTAAGAAATTGTTGGCGCATCGCCAACCTGTCCAGCGATCCTAATCCTTGCCACCTTTTGGATTCCCACCATTAACTAGGAGTTCTGTAAAACTCGGTGAGGTAAGTGATGATTCAGTATATCGCCGAATGATTCAGCGATCCTGAATAATGTCACCGAATGAGCAAAAACTGGAGGGTCTTTTAAATCAAAGGTTTATATTGCTTAAACTCCTTAAAGCTTCCTCACTGTTCACTCTTCAAACTAACACTTGCACCTTTACTTTTATATCTCTGTGTCGAAATTATATGTTGGTTGTTGAATTCTGCTCGAAGTTGGATTGCATTGCCGCCTAGTATCTCAATTGCAACTTACTCGGCACCAAAGGTTAGTTTCCAAGCCCTAAGCTTCTTGTGTTGAAAGTTGCACTCAAATGAAATGGCATTACTTTGATGATGTGTGTTGTGCCTCTTTGGTAGGATTAGAATATTTGTTTGCCTATTAGGTTCGCAAATGTTTCCCATACTAAGTTTAATAGTTAATTCATGAAGGTTGTACTTTAAATTAGATAAAAAAATCATAGGTTGTGCATGATTGTCACTGGGTCTAAGCCTAATTTTAGTTGTGCATCCCTCAATTTTGTTTTCAGGGGTTGCGGGGTTGAATTCAGGAAGTTTGGTCGAAAGCAGGCACGTTGGATCATTTGGCGAGCTGGGTCAAGCTCGTCGAACCACTCGGTAGTTCACCTAACATCCCCATCTCACCTTTAATTTAATGCAAAATGTGATGTTGAATTCTGTAACTTTTGGCGAGAAGCATGATGTTGCCGAACGCATTCGGCGTCTCGCCGAAAGACTTCTAGTTTTCCCTTTATCTACAACCTTTGTATTCACTATGCACTACACTCGGAGAACTGCCTAAGTAGTTGCACACTTCACCAACTGGTTTGGTGAAGTGGTTCTGCAATTGAGCTGCCTTGCTTTGGTTTGAATGCTTTCTAACTTTTTCTCGAAGCTTTGCAGAAATGGCTAAATCGAAAGTAGCTGGAAGAGATATGCCACCCCAATAAACAAAAGCGAAGAATTTTAAGAGAAATACAAAGGCAACAAATCCTCCCAAAATGGATAATGAGGGCAAGAAGCCCAGTGCCAGAAAGAGAACAAATCCCCGAGATCCCACTATTCCCTCGTGGAGACGTGGATTTTTCACAGCTGTCCACTCCTTTTTGACGGCTCATGACTTGGGCAATATTAGTAAGTTAGCTACCGCTAAATCTTCCATAGAAGCTTCAAGGGACATTATCAAATTCCAGGCTGCATCGGGCACAGATGCCCAGACAGATGAAGAGACTACATAGACAGGATCCTTTCTTTACTTTACATTTCAGATTATGTGTTATTTTCATTTGAGGACAAATGTTTTTATTTGTGGTGGGGTAAGACCCACCTTTGTGTGCTATTGATAATCATGTTTTGTTTGAATATTTGGGTTGTGAGCTATACTATTATGTTAATCACTGCTTTCTGTGGATGTTTGAACTTGTGACTCATTTTATTTTAAATTGCAAAATGATTTTGACTCGTTTGAAAATTTTTGCCACCTCTCATGTGTCAAATGTGGCTGTTATTTTGCAAAACTTAAGTCTCGATTTCGATCAATTGAATAGTGCTCTCAATTGAACGAACATGAATGCATGGCTATGATGATGCCAAATGAAGTTGCATAGACAATATGTGAACTCTTTGCATCTCATTATGACTAGCCTAGTATCAAATTGAGTCTCTTGTGATGATCATTGCACACTAGAGAAAGTGTGGAGTCTTGTTTGAATGTAGTGTCAATGCTTAGTGTGATGAGCTTACTTTGAAACATGCATGATAGATCCTAGAATTTGCCCCGTTGGTCTGATCGATGAAGTAAGGCTATCTCTTGATATGATATTAGGCAACTTTAAAGAGTGTGAATACCTCTTTGTGGCCTACCCTGTGAGCATGTGTGAACCTCTTTGTAACACCCCTTGAGCCTTACCTTTCTTTCGAAGAAACTTGGTGAAATCATAATCTTTCTTTATCCATTACCCATAATCCTCATGAAATAGCCAACTTAGGCCAAAAGCCCAAGTTGGGGGTGTGGTGAAAAGAAAAGGTAAATCAAGAAGTGCAAGAAAGTCCCTCTTACCCATGATTTTGAGAAAAATGGAACCCCTCCATATACAAAATAAAAAAGAAAAAAGAGAAAGAAAAAGAAAAAGAATGAAAAGGAAAGTTGTGGAATAAAGTACAAAAGAAATGGGGTTTTCAAACAATCCATGGAAAGTGAATAATAGGATGACTTATGAGCACTAACAAAAATTATGAAAGAAGAGGAAAAGAAGTGTTGTGAATATGACATCTCATCAGGATAAAAGTCACTAAGCCTAAATGACCATCCTTGGCACTCTGCCCCATTACAAGCCTTGAAAAGACATTTTTGATCTTGAGTGAGCTGAAACAAATGTTGATCGAAAAATACGGGCAAACCTACGGGTGAAATTATGAATCGTGTTCATCTTTGTGAGCGTAAACATTGCATTTGATTTCGAATCTTTAAATTGCAAACCATTGTGTGTGAATATGGAATCATTCCTTGTGTGAGGACATTTGAACACTTTGGTTGAGCTTGAACTTGTATTTGAAGCAAGTATTGTGAACATGAGATTCTTTGATATTGGTGAGTCACAACTTGAATCTTTGAGTGCATATTTGATCTTTGAATAAGTAACTTGAGTCTTGTTGTGTGCCTTCATGATTGAGTCTTATGTAGCACTGTTCGAGACCTCCTTTTTGAATGGCCGATCTTGAGTTTGCTTGAGGAAAAGCAAAAGTTTAAGTTGGGGGTGTTGATGTGTCCACAAATTGGACTCATTTAGGACTATATTTTTATATAATTAGTGTCCTCAATTGCATATTTTGTCTCGATATTTGATGAAAACCCTTAAGTTTTAGGTATTTGGAGTTTGAGGGAAATCATGGACACTACTTAGCAAAAAGGAATAAAGGGAGCTGAAAGAACGAAGAAATGAAGATCTAAGAATCACCGAACCCATTTGGTGAGTCGCCCAAAGGTCTTACCTCACCTTTTGTTCCAGTGTGCGGAGCCCTAAAAGAAAGGATCAAATCGACGGTGAAAAGGAGTAGTTGGCGTGTTGCCAAGCAGTTCTGCGAAGCAGTACTATGTCACCCAATGATCCCAAACACAATGATGCTGAAGGATAAAGCAAGACATCGATGAAACCTACCAAAGGGCGGATCGCCGAGTTGATCTACGATCTCGACTAACGACGCCGAATGATCCGCTGCAACACATATTTTTGAAAATCATAAATACTCGTTAAGAGTTGTAGCTTAGTATCATATTTTTAATATAGAATTTTTAACATAGAATTATGAATTGTAAGTTTGGAGAGGGTTTTAAAAAAACTTAAAGATTCAAAGGGTTTCAATCCAAGAATTTGGACTTGGGTCTTGTGGATTCTTCACTCTTGGCTTGTTTTGAGACTTTAATCTTCACACCCATTTGAATGCAAACTCATATTGGTATAAATTTCTATCTCTTTTACATGCCTAGCTGAAACCTCAATTCTTGGGGTGTGATTTGGTGAATATAGGTTAGATTATCTGTTAGGTCTTGCCTATTGATGATTTATTTTTTGTTTAGATGTGATTTCATTTAGTAGTTATGGTGGAACATAATGAAATTGAAGTTGCAAATATAATTTCACCTTTGTTTTTTCGGCTTGCTCGAGAGAGAGGTCTTAAAACTAAGACTACTAAATTGATGCCCTTCTCCCACACACTCAGCTCGAGAACGTGAGTGGGCTAAGGCGGAGGTTGTTTTTTATGTGGTAACTTGGTGTTCGAGAGAAATTGAGTTGATTCAAGGTAAGTTGCTCGAGAGAGAATTTACCCCCACTATAGTCTAGCCTAGTCATAAATATTCAATGGATTTATTATCAAAAGCATGTACCCAATAGTTTAGTTTATCCTGTATTCCTATCACATCCCAAGAACCCTATCTCCTTGATTAGTACTCTTTGCCTTTTTGTTGTGTTTGTTTACTTGTGAAAACCCCCCCATTGATAGTTGACGGTTGCGTCACCCCTTAGATTTAACATGTTTGTATTCGAAAATGTTCTTAGCTATGACTAATTAGAACTAAATTTTATTTTTTTATTAATTCTCAAGCCCACTCCCTTGGGTCTCGACCCTAACCCTTTGTTGGGTTACTTTATTATTGTACGATCATAGACACTTGCATTGAAAATTGTGTCTTGATTACGCAAACATCAATTAGCCTTAACAGAAATAGACCATGAGCTTACCATGGTATCTGGTGTCTACCCTACACTGAAGAGGGGTTGTCCTACTTGACTAAGGTAGAACCATACTCTTAGCTTAGGCGGATCCACTAGCTAAAAACGTAGGTGGGCACATAGTTATGGGATAGAGAGATTTCTATTAGAAACTGGGACTCTACTAAGGTATAAGATTTCCATTTCATGAGATACATACTTTGGGAACTCAGACTCAACTAAGGTAGAAGGAACCCATTTGGAAAGCCAGACTCAACTTTCGTGTAAGCTTCCATCTTATATTCATATACATTTGGTGCTAAGCATTAACTCCCATAGATTACATATTAAGTCTTGACTTAAGTGAATATTCATGGAAGAATGTGTTGACACTCAATCCAGCATAATTCATACTATAGCTCATAGATCCAATAGGTGAGAATAACCTTTCATCCCTAGAATCATCATGTTGTGAGGAAACATTTCACATCATATCATATTCATACATAAGTGTGTACATGAGTATAATCATCCAACAACACAACAACTAGATCATAATCATATTCACTATACTCTCAAAGAGTTCTTAAAGCATATACATAAACCTTATAATCATGCATAATTCTCATGTTTTTCCCTTAAAGGACCATAGATCATATTCAACCAATACATCTAGAATTACTACATTAGACATGGATAATAACATAATTCAAATAATTAATTCACTACATTCAAAATTCTATAATATTCTACTTACATCAATCAATACCCACACATTGAGATCCAATTTGGGAAAATAGGGGAATTCATGGATTCTTGGGGAATTCAACATAAAACCATATAAAATCATCAATTTATTCATAATAAAATATAATTCAATCATTAAAAATGAATTTGAAAGGAATCCATGAGATTGAAGTCAAACCCTAACTTTTGGGATTTCTAGTATTGAAAATAGGGGTTTTGGAGGGGCTCCATGGATGAAAACTATCCATGGATGAAGGACACCCATATCTTAGCTTTGAATTCCAATGAAATTGAGTCAAAAACATGCTCCTTCAATCCCTAGCTTCGTGTTTCTTCTTCTTCTTCTTTGGAGTTCTAGAAAAAGAGTTTTGGGGGAAAAGTTTGTTTTGATTTGGGATTTTTGAATTATTTGGAAGTTGACTTTATCTAGGTGTCTTAAATCATTATATAGTTCATCTAATGTAGTGTAAACGATGTCAATTTTTATTGAATAAAAATAGAAAACCCCAAAGTACCCCTTAACTAACTCCCAAAAATTGTTTCCACTAATCACCCACGACCCCCTCACAGATAGACTGTGATTGGACCCACGACCCATGCTGGTAAAGCCTGGGTTGGGGTCTGAGACCAGATCCTACAGGTTTCATCTACAGCCCCTCACCCATGAGGCGTGGGGGGCCCACGGGGCATGAGAGGCCCCTTGTGGCTCACACCCCCGGTACAATCTTAGTTCATTCCTCAAGGACCCATGGTTGGTCCTTGGGGTTTGAATTTTGACGTTCTAACACGAAAACATTTATTAAGGTATGGGGAGTTACATTTTAAGGTTCTAACCCTAATGTCAAGCTCTATCTTAGCCTACTAGCAGAGTGTTACATTTCTTTTATGTTTATAGCTTTGTTTGGGATGCGTCCCTAAGACTATTTAAATATTAGATGATTTGAGATAAGTGTAAAACTTCCGCTTCATTTTATGAGACTTTTATATTGTTTTAAAATGTTTTACATTTCTACACCTTTTCTATAACTTTATGTTATGATATGCTAAGTGGCTTGTATGTGGCCTTTCGGGGTCTTGTACACCTTGTTCCATCTAGAGGGTACCCCTGGGTCGTGACAAACTTGGTATTAGAGCACAAGGTTTAGAATGGCTCTAGGATGTCTCAAACCACGTCTAGTAGAGTTGTGTTCATAAGTGTGAAGTGCGCCATATTTATGAATGATAGACTATTAGATGTTTAGGAAACTTCACTTTTTTATTCTCTAAGTCGTGCCATTGATTTTAACTCGATTAGGTCTTTCTCCTAATCCATGCCTGATGATTTTTTAGGATATCACTACTACAAGGGCTAACGTTAGAAAGAATGAGGAAGACAACATAAATCAACAGGTTCCTCCCCAAGGTCCTACACAAGCTCCAATTGACCCTTTGGGTAAGGATGTGAAAAATGCAGAATTTAGGTCCGCTTTTCAAGTGTTGGCTCAAGTAGTGATGGCCCAAGCCAATAGAGAGGTAGTAGCTCTCATGAACACAAATGTAGGTTTAACGGCTTCAAGAGTGAGGGACTTCATGAGGATGAATCCTCTAGAGTTTTATGGGTCAAAGCTTAAGGAAGATCCTCAAGAGTTCATACATGAGGTCTATAAGGTGTTAGATAATATGGGTGTTACTTCGGCGGAGTAGGCGGAATTGGCGCTTACCAACTCAAGGGGGTTGCACAGGTTTGGTTTAACTAATTGAAAGAGGCAAGATCGGTAGGAATGGGTCCTATCTGGTGGGAAAGGTTCAAAACCACTTTTCTAGATAGGTGTTTCCCTCTATATATGATAAAGGCTTTGGTGCTTGAGTTCATTAACCTTAGGCAAGGTAAAATAAGTATTAAGGAATATGTATTGAAGTTTACTCAACTATCAAAAAATGCTCCATATCTAGTAGCCGAATCTAGGTCAAAAACGAGTAAGTTTGTGTCGGGAGTATCCAGCTTAGTTGTGAAAGAATGTCGTACGACTATGCTTGTCCATGACATGGACATTGATCGTCTTATGACTTATGCCCAACAACAGGAATAGGAGAAATTAAAGGGGAGATATAGGGAGAAAAAAAGGTCAAGAAATGATGATGGTGATTCCTCCAATGAAAGGTCTGATAGACATGGTCGTCCTAAGCATCGGCAAAGATTTTCCAAACAAGACTCCTCCAATTCTCCTAGATATAGTGAAGATAGGGTGTCTAACCCTAAACCGCAGGAAATTAGTAGTGAATCCCTATGTCCTACTTGTGCTAGATATGGAAAGAGACGTGAGGGTAGGTGTTTGGCCGGTAGGGAGGGTTGCTTTAGTTGTGCTGAAAGTGGCCACAATATGAGAAATTGTCCAAAGATGAAAGATAAGGGAAGAGAGGGTAAGTAAGTTGCTCCTAGTTTTTCGGGTGGGAATGCTCCAAGGCAAAATAAGGTCTATGCTCTCCAAGCTAGAGGTGAACAAGAGTGTCCTCTGAATGTTGCTCCCAATATGTGTTTTATGCTTATTTAGATTCCGATATTGCTTGTCGTTTGTGACTTGATATGATAGACTTTGATGTTGTCTTTAGTATGAATGGGTTGCATTATTGTTATGTTTTATTGATGGTAGAACCCGATTTAGTCATTATAAGTTTTGGGATATTTTGAAAGGATTTGATTGAGTAGGGTGTTTAGATAATACCTTGATGTGATAAGGGAGTAGACTCCTCTAAAGGGTAGTAGTGTAGTTCACCGTGGTTTAGAATCATCTTAGTGATGGAGGTGAAATATTAATGATCACTTGATCCTACCTTAGAATTGAAAGAAGTGGTGCTTAGAAAGTCCTTTTAGGCTTTCTCTCAAGGGGGAGATGGAGTGCTTAGATAGCAAGGTTGTTGAGTGTTCTAATGTTCATGATTTAGGTTTTCTTGTATTTCTCGTCTTTGAAAGGTGTAAGGAGTTTGGGAAATTTAGTCCCCATTGTGTAGGACCATATGAGATCTTGAGATGTGTTGGTAGGGTGCTTATGAGCTAGAGTTGCCCAATGAGTTGGCATAGGTGCATCTGGTTTTCCATGTCTCTATGATATAGGAGTGTGTTGGAGATCCGACATCATAGATCCTTTAGAAAGGTTGGGAGTAAATGAGAAAATATCTTATTAAGAAGTACCAGTTGAGATCTTGAACCAGCAAGTTAAAAAATAGAAGAACAAGGAAGTTGCTTCCATGAAACGGTTAGAGAGTGACCTTTTAGTGAGGGTTTTAGTTGAGGGTGCTACTTGGGAGGCCGAGGCCAATGAGATGTCCCAATATCCTCATCCTTTTTCCTTTTGTTCTTTAGGTGAAGTCATGTGTGTCTTAGATGTTTTCATGATTTCCTTATGTGGTGCATAATCATGAAAAACTTGTGTTTTGAAAGAAAAATGATTTTGCATGATTGGTTTCCCTCATGTTGTAGTGCATGGAGTATGAGTTGCCTATAGACTTCATGAGATGAGTTGTGAAACATGTCGTAGCTTGGAGTGAGAGAATTTCCTCCTTGGATGTATGTTATGAGTATAGATTGCATATGTGCTCAACGAGATTGCGTAGGGCTTGCTTTTAGCTTGGAGATGAGAGTTCCTCCTTGAACATGAGAATTTTTAGAATTTCATGCATTTTGGGTTGTTAGATGTATCCTACCTTCCATGTGATACATTGAGCATGTTTAGCTTAGAGTTGATGATTCCTCTTTGGTTGTGTGCGTATAGATGTGTTGCACGCATGATGGGTTGCTAGTCTTGAATTGTCTTCTTTAAGAAGTGCCTAGAATGCCATCTAAGGGCGAATGTTCCCAAGGGGGAGATAATGTAACACCTGGTATACAAAAGATGGAACTTAGCAACTTTAGAATTCCAGGTGTCACCCACGGGGGCCAACCATGCCCCTAGGTGGGGTTCGTTAATGACCACCCTAGAATTTTGCCTAAGGCATTAACCACGGCTAAGACCCACGCCTCGTGGATGGGTCCACTGCTCGTGGTTAGGGGTCTGTGGATCCAAGCCCTTTTTGGAAAATCTCTACACCTAAACCACACCGACCAGGATGGACCGTAGGTCCATCCACGGTCCGTCGGCGGGGTCTTGTGGATTGGCAGTAAGGCAACTTAGTTAAGGACTTAATTGGACTTTCTAGTTTAAATTAGACTTAAGTGATGTCATTTTTCCTAAGCCTAGACCACCTATAAAAGTAATTTAGACCCCCAAACTAAGTCATTAAGGTCATTATTTTTGAACCCCCTAAAAGAATCCTGAAGTGCATCCTCTTGAATAATTCTATCTCTAGAAAGTTGAAGAAGAAGAAGACGAAGAAGAAGAGGGTCAAGCTAGGTCAAGTCAAGTCTCCATTATTCAAAGCTTTGTGAGCTTTGTAATCAAGGTATGACGGCTATTTAATTCATGGATTCCTTTCAGCCATGAAGCCCCCATGTTTTCCCCATTTTAGAATAAGAATTCCCCAAGTCAAATTAGGGTTTCTTGTAATGTTATGGCTTATGATCCAATAGAATGGTTTATGATTGTTTATGATGGAATTGCATGTTTTTAGTATGATTATACATGTATCCATCCTTAACCTATGATTCTAAGATGAATTTGATATAGTTGGGTTTTATTCCATGAAAGAGGAAATTGAGGGCTTAGATGTGATCTTCTAGGATTGAGGAATTACATTATAGATTTATTGAGATTAGAGCATGTAGATATTAATTGCTTTATAGTAAAGCATATAGACATGATTTGAATCAGAATGATGTATATATGATGAGTCATGATTAGTAGTGCTAGAGATTGAGCCTATATCATCATATGATTAGAACTGCTTAAGAATAAAACATGTGATTAGAATGTCTTGAGATCTAGGTATATCTGATGATTATGAGAAGTATTGCTTTAAGGGTAACGCTTGTAGTTATGAATGTTTATTTCTAGGGCTTTGAGAGTAAAGCTAATATGATGAACTATGAATGTTAAGGCTTGAGAAGTAAAGCTTATATGATTGTAGATTGTTAATGTTTATGATGTGGAAGGGATACTTGCCATAATGAATTGCTAAGCATGGTTGAAGTAATGTGAAAGGTTTACTCAAATAAATGATTATAGTTTGAAAGGATTGCTCACCCAAAATTAATCTAGACTAAAATGCTTGATGAATGAGGAGGCTAGAGGCTACTACCCTTGACCTCCATATTAAAGGATATGTGGTGATTTCCCATAGTCCTTAGAAGTGAACAAGAGGTGATTCCCCACATTCTTATTATGACGAATGGACATAGAGGCGAGTACACATGATCCTTATGAAATAACGTAGAGGAAGTAACCGTGTCATATGAAATGATTGTGGAGGCGAGTACCCACAATCTTGAAGTAAGTAAGGCAAGAGGTGAATACTCTTTAGCCTTTATGAATAAGGCAAGAGGCGAATACCCATTAGCCTTTATGAGTTAGGCAAAGAGGCGAATCCCCATGTCTTTAAAACTAAGTATGAATTAAGTAATTATGTTATGTAAATTATAGCTTGGTGCATCATGATGAGGTGCTTCCCTTGATTGCCTTGAATTGGTAAATCGTAACCATTCATGAGTAATGATGTATTGTGGACTAGTAGAGAGATACTCTTCCATGATTAGTAAGAGTGACTAAAGAGGGACAAGTCCCTAATCAAAGTAGCATGTTTATGATGAAATAAGAATATTTCAAGGAAGTATTGTAAGTATGTTTTGATATGAGATTTACTTGTATGATGTTAGCTTAGCTTAGATTGTTGCTTGAGTTGCCTTCCTTGATGTGTATGACTAGAGGTGATGACCCAAGTCGTGAGTAAGAATATGTTGAGGTTACTTGAGAAGTGTTCCTCTTATGAGATGATGATCTATGTGCATTGAATATGCTTATGATTTATGTTATTGTCTCTTATATTTATAACCTATGTCTTATATTGATGTCTCTTATGATTAGAGAGCAGAATATACCTTTAAGGAAAACAATTTCTAACTCGATAAAAAATTCCAGTTATCATTTCATGACCTGACCCGAACTGTCAAGACCTAAGCCTACATCCTGGTGTGACTGGCACTCAAGAACCATTTTTTATCCTCAAGTAAACCCTTGGCTTCGCTACCTGACTTACATGACACTAAACAATGTGCGGAAGCTTAAATAGACGAACACTTAGACATTCAAAAAGTGTCTTAAAATATTGTCTTGCAAATACTTGACATGTGTTATATAGTAACAAAATACTCTAAGAAAGAATGGAAACATCTAGTACTATTTATCTATGATGCCTCAGCAATGTAAGATAGAAGTTGGGACAAGACCCGCGACACCTCTAATACTACTAAACTGAATGGAATTGGAGTCTCCCGGAGCAAAAAGGCCTCACCAAATTCTGTATACAAGTGAATACTAATATCCAAGAAATGTTTGTTAATGATCTTAAGCACCTGTATCTGCATCATAAGATGCATGTCGAATGACGCCAGTACATTGAATGTACTGGTAAATGATAAGGTTAGAGTAAACAACTAACAAACATAAATGACTGGGAACAACATGACTAGGTCAATACATGAATATGAGGTGAAATCCATTTAAGCTTTACAATAAAATATGCAATGAAAGCAACATCAAAAATAATATACTTTACTTTATGGGGAGTTTCTGTTACCAACAACCATTACCATGAGCCTAGCAATGATACAACGTTTCGCCCACATTGCAAGGGCCATCCTATACCTTGTCGGGGGTATAAGATGATATTATGACTATGGATCCATCTAATAGGTCTACTCAGAGGCAGTGAGGAGTTGCATATAGAATCAATGCTATCCTATCCTACATTGTCTACGTAATGTTATTGGCCTTTCGAGTTATAAAAGACTCAAACCCAATTCAGTGCTCAATACTACTCCCAAAATAATTGATATAACTTTATGCTAAATTCACCTATTACAAATAAGAGACTATATATATAATGACATTTGAAACATTTAAGGAAGGCCTAAGGACAAGGTGAGGACATTACATTGCGAAAGGAAGTGAAAAAGTTGGAAAAAACTTAGGAAAAGGAAGTCTGTAGCTCACAAAATCCACTCGCTAAGTGTGCCTCCACCTCGCCGAAATGTCCAGCGAGTTAGCTCATGAACTAAGACAACTCGGTGAAAAAAAAGGCACTTTGGCAATGCTCTGAATGAAATGGTGAGTTCCACTCAATGATTTCACATATCAGAACACTACCTCCAGTTCAAGTGCCAACGGTCGTGAGTAATAATATAACCTAACTAGTGAGTTGGGGTTGAGTCCCAAGGGAGCGGTTCATACTCAAGAATTAATATAAAAGCATAAAAGTGTTCAAGTCAATTATAGCTATAAACATTTACGAAGAAAAACATGATAAATTAAAGGGTGACACGATTGTCAAGTATCGAAAGGGGGTTTGTAATCAATTATCAACTAAAACGACAACTAAAAACGAAAATACCAATATGGAGACAGTATTGTTGGGATGTGATAGGATTATGGGCTAAAGTAAACAACCGGGTAATTGCTATTGATAGTTAATCGCTGTAAATTTGTAACTAAGCTAGACTATAGTGGGGGTAAACTTTCTCTCGAACAATTTATCTCGAACACCAATAAGCTACAATTGACCACTGCCTTTGCCTTATTCCATTCACTCTCTCAAGCTGAATGTGTGGGAGAGGGTTTAGGATTCACTCTCTCAAGCTGAACCCATGACAACCCAATAACCACAGACCATCGATTCAGTGATGTTGGTTTTAAAACCTCCCTCTCGTGCAAGCCAAAAACATGAAGTTAAAATTGTATTTACAACTACAACCCCATTAAATTCAAACATAACTACTAAACGAAATCACCTTTAAACAGCAAATGAACTATCAATTAGCAATACCCAGCAGTATATTCAACTCATATTCACAAAATCACACCCCAAGAATTGGGGTTTTAGCTAGACATAGTTAAGAGATAGAAATCAATAGCGAAAAGTGTTTCCAACAAGTGGGTATGATTGATATGGTCTTTACAGACGTCTAAGATGAAGAATCTTGAATACCCACTTCTAATTTCTTCGAAATGGAAATATTTGAATCTTCAAAGCTAAGGCAAAATGTCTCTCAAACTAAGTTCTAAGTTCTAAATTTCAAAAGCTAAATAATAATATGATTCCTTACAAAATATGATACTAAGCTAAAAATTTAAACAAGTATTTATAGTTGTCAGAAAGTGTGCTGCAAGGTTCAGTCGACGCAGTTAGTCAGGATAACTGATCCACTCGACGATCCGCCCTTTGGTCATTTGTATCGCCTTTTTTTCTTTTGCCTTTCGCATCCTTGAGGTTCTGTAACTTTGGGCGATAAGGCATTGCATCGCCAAATTGTTCGGCTACTCACTGACTGTTCCATTCTATCGCCGACTTGATTTTCTCCTTCAAGGCTTGGCACACTGGAATATCGCCGACTTGATTTTCTCTTTTAGGGCTTGGCACACTGGAATATTAGGTGAGACCAAGGCCATTCGACAACTCGCCCAATGGTTTAGGCTATCCTCAGGCATTCTTTTTTCGTTCTTTTAGCTGTCTTGTTCCCTTTTACCCAATAGTAACCATGCTTTGTCCCTAAGTTCAAATACCTGAAATTCAAGGATTTATATTAGTTATTGAGACAAAATATGCATTTGAGGACACTAAATCTATTAAAATTAAGCCCTAAATGAGTCCAAATCATGGACTCATCAACACCCCCAGCATAAACTTTTGCTTGTCCTCAAGTAAAACTCAAGTTCAGTAGTTCAAAAAGGATGTCTCAAACAATCTACACAAGACTCAATAATGAATGCACACAAAAAGATTCAACTTACTCATGCAAGGATCAAATGTGCACTCAAAGTTTGCAATTGTGACTCACCATTATGAAAGAATCTCAAGCTTACAATACTGGCATCAAATGCAATTTCAAGCTTAACAAAGGAAATCAAAGGCCCTCACACAAAGAATTATTCCATATTCACACACAATGGTTCAACAATTTAAAGTTCCAGAATCAAATACAATACTCATACTCACAAAGTTGAACATAATGTATGATTTCACCCATAGGTTTGCCTGTATTTTCCAACCAACATTTGTTTCAGCTCACTCAAGATCATAAAGGTCTTTTCAAGGCTTGTAACGGGGCTGAGTGCAAAGGTATGGTCATTTAGGCTCATCGGCTATAGTCCTCATGAAATGTGGTGTGAACAACACTTTCTTTCCTTTTCTTCATCATTTTTCATCTGTGCTTACAAGTCATCCCATTATTCACTTTCCATGGACTGCTGGAAACCCCATTTCTTTTTGTATTTTTACAACTTTATTCCACAAATTTTTCATTCTTTTTCTTTTTCTTTCTTTTCTCTCTCTTTTTTTTTTTTTTTTTTTTTTTTTTTTTTTTTTGTATGGAGGGGTTCCATTTTTCTCAAAACATGGGTAAAAAGGGACTTTCTTGCACGTCTTGATTGACCTTCTCTTTTCACCACACCCCTAACTTAGACTTTTGGCCTAAGTTGGCTATTTAAACAAACCACAAATTATGAGGATTTTGGGTAATGGATCAATCAAAGGTCACAATGTTATCAAGTTTCTTCCAAGAAAAGGTCAAGGTTCAAAGGGTGCTTAAAAGGGGTTCACACACTCACAAGGTAGGCCACAAAAAGAGGTATAATGTCAAATTATTTAGCACTCTTTAAAGTTGCCTAAGATCATAACAAAAGCTCACATCACTTAGTCAGCCGGACCAACGGGGCAAATTCTAGGTGCCATCACACATGGTTCATGGTAAGCTCATCAGAGAGGCCTTGACACCAAAGTCAAACAAGACTCCAAACTTTTGCTTGTGTGCAATGCTCATCCTAAGAGATCTAATTCGATACTTTGTTAGTCACAATGAGATGCAAAGAGTTCACATATTGGGTATACAACTTCATTTGGCCTCATCATAGTTGCACATTCATTTGTGTTCGATTATGAGCACTATTCAAGTCATTGTAAATATTGATCAAAATTGATACTCAAATTTGCACAAGAACAGCCACATTTAATACAAATAAGAGGTGGCAAAAAAATTTTGGAAGGGTCAAAAATCATTTATAATTAAAAAATAGGAGCCATAAGTTCAAACATCCATAAAAAGTAGTATATAACACAAATTTAGCTTAAAGCTCAAATATATAAACAAAACATCACTATTCACAAGAAGTCACACAAAAGGTGGGCCTCACCCCACCACAATAAACGCATTTGTCCTTAAATGCAAACAATAAAATCCAAATTTTAAAATAAAAGTAAGACAGAGAGGGAGGTAAAGAAGGGATCATGTCTACGCAGTCGCTCTATATGTTTGGGCATCGATGCTCGATGCATCAGTCTAGTTTCGGGCCTCAGTACTCGGTGTCACCTCAGAAAGAACAACGGCTGCACTAGAGCAACCAAGGGAGTATCTTCTAAGGAAGCATGCACAGCAGCATCTACCATGGTCTCTTCAGTCTCAGTAAGGCCCTTGTATGAAGCTTCCTCAGCCACCTCGAGCATCTCCTCATCAGTCTTCGTCTCAGACTCAGGATCAGCTACTTTCTCAACTCTACCCTCATCTCCGGTGGTAGACAGAGATTATAGGAAGAACACAACTTGATTCCTTTGTTCATAGTATTTACACATTGCAACATAATTGCTTAATGTAAGTGAGATATAGTGTCATGACCTAGGGGTACACCCTAGATGCAACATGGCACATAGAACCCCGAAAGACTCCATGTAAGCCACTTAGCAAATCATAACATAAGATAATAGAAAGTGCGGAAATTCTAATCATTTTACATACAATCAAGGTCTTTATAAAAGCAAAGCGGAAGTCTTATTACACTTGTCTCAAACCATCTAGAACATGAATATCCTTGGGACGCAACCCATACCAAAGTCTAAAACATAAAAGAAAGACATAAAGGAAAGGTGATCAAATCCTCGATGCTATGAGGACTCACCAAGTCTTCAACTCCTTGCTCTTCTAGAAACCTAACCATAAGAATGGAACTAAAAATTGCCGAACCCTACATTTGATGAGAATGTAGCCAAGGGTATGCGTTAGTACAAAAGTACTAAATATGATAGCTAGCATAACATCAGAAGAGCATAACATAAGGGTTAGTCAACATAAGTCATATTCCATAATCATAAGAGATACTTTATGAAACATAAACTATAAGCATAAGAGACAATAACATAGTCATAGGCATAATCTCCAACATAGGCATAATATAAGCATTAGTCCACCCTTAGTCCTTCATATCCTAAAAGGAACAATTCATAAGTAGCTGTAAGTCATACTTGTTTAATGTATGGATAAGACCCCATAATCTCACCCACACTAAGTACCACCTTAGGCCATCATACATATTTACCATCTTTGATCTCATCCTTAGCTTACTTCTCATAGACAAGGAAATATCTTACCTTTAGTCAATCATAACAAGGAAGGAAGCTATAGCACAATCCTATCTAAACATACATCATATAAGAGAAACACTTTCTAGGTAACCTTAAGTCATACTTGTGCAATACATGAATAAATCCCCATAATCCTATCCATACTAAGTATCACTTTAGGTCATCATACTCATACTTGTTGATTGGGGCAAATCCCACTTTTAAAGTATTGGAACACTAGGAGGTACTTCTTAGAGCACATCTTAGTCCCTCTTCTTTACTTTTGAACACTAGGAGATACTACTTCTTCAAGAATGTCTAAGTTCATTGTTAACTTGAACACTATGAGATACATTATTAAGCAAGTTTAAGTTCATTAATGCTTTTGAACACTAGGAGGTACCTTTTCAAGTATGTCTTAGTTCACTGGATAAGGAGATTGCTACTAGAATCCCGGATTTGTCTATGTGAAGGCTTCCATCCCATGAGTCCTACTTTGGGAAAACCCGGACTCTACTATGTGAGAGTTCCCCCTTTACTTTGGAAGCCCAGACTCAACTAGGTCTGAGCATCCTTTCTCTTGGAGACCCGAACCCGACTATGTGTGAACTTTCATCTCATTGTCAATATCCATTTGGGCCAAGCATACACCCCTTAGACTAGTTATTAAGCCTTACTTGACTCATGACTCATGGAGGGATTTCCTTGACAACCAATCCATGTTTAAAGTGATTCTATCTCTTTATGCATTCAAACATTCATAATGTAGATGGGGAGGGTAAAGTCCTTCCACCATAATGATATCTACTAGTCTAGCACTCTCATATAGGCTTCACGTTAAAATCCCTAGAAATCAATAATCACGACTACAAGCCTTACTCTAAACACTTTACTTCTTACGATCATCATACATACCGAGATTTCAAGGCATTCTAATTACATGCTTCATTCTTAAGTGATTCTACTCATATATCATCATAAACGTTCAATCTCAAGCTTTACTGGTCATGGTCCATCACATATACATTATTCTAATTCAATTCATGTCTACATGCTTTTGTTCTTGAACAATAACTATACAAGTCATCAATTCTAGAAGATTATCTATAAATCCTCAATTTCACCTTTCATGGCATAAACCCACATTACTTCAATTTCATCAATTAGACTAGGGTTAACCATGGAAAACATGTAATAACATCATAATAACATGATTCACTACTAATTCAGTCATAAACAATCAATATCCACTCAATTGGATTCATACTCAACATAACCCACAATATTGGAAGGAACCCTAACTGGAATTAGGGATTTCATCATTACAGTTGTGGTATAACTAGGGGACTCCATAGATGAAAGAATACAAGGATGAATAAGCTATCATACCTCTATTATAAAGCCTTATGATGCTTGCAACAATGGATTCTTGACCTTGCTTGATTCTCTTCTTCCTCTTCTTCTTCTTTACTTTCTAGAGAGAGAATTTCTTGGAGGGAATTGGGTTTCATTTTGGGTGAATTGAAAAAATGATTTGGAATGACTTAATTAAGGGTCTAAAGTCTTTATATAGGTGGTCTAAACCCTAATAAAGTGACACCACTTAACCCTTAATTAATTCTGGAAGGTACCATACTACCCCCAACTTAACCGTCGAAGACCAACCTGTTGCCTCACCCACGAGACTACGCCCAAGGGACATGAGTGGACCAACGGGCCTTGCTGATCAATCGTGGATGGTGGTCTGAGGCAGTATTTTTGGGGCCTTGACCCATGAGACCATCCACGAAGCATGGACCCCTTACGAGGTATGGGTCCCCTTTCGTGGGTGGGCTATTTTTGGACAACTTTTAGGGCAGTCCTAGGGTCCTTCTCAAGGACCCTTGGTTGGCCTTTGGGGAGTCGTACCTTGACTTTTAATCCTGAAACCCTTTATTATAAGTACATGAAGTCACATCTACGACTCTAACCCCTACGTCAAGCTCTAGTTTAGCCTACTAGTTTCCGAGGTGTTACAATATCTCCCCTTGGGAACATTCGTCCTCAAATGACACTCTGGGCACTTCTTATGGTCACCACTCTATACTAGCAACCCATCATGCATGCAACTCATCTAAATTCACATAAATAAAGGAGGAAAACTTCAACTCTAAGATAAACATACTCAATGCAACACAAGGAAGTAGGAACTACCTCTAACAACCCATTATGCATGAAAATCTACATCTACTCATATTCAAGGAGGAACTACCATCTTCTAGCTAAAACATGCTCATCATACACTCATGGAGGCTATATGCAATTTACTCTCAAAAAGCATTTATTCAAGGAGGATTCTCTCAACTCCAACCTAAGGCATGCTCATTAATTCATTTCATGAAGTCTATAGGCAACTCTACTCAATGCACTAAAACATGAGGAAAACAATGCATAGAAGTCATTTCTATCAAGACCTAAACTTTTTCATGAACATGCATATAAAGAAATCATGGCCATTCACAAACACACAATGACCTTGCTATCTAGGCACACCATCTCCCCCTTAGGAGTAAGCCTAGGTGGACTTTCTAAGCCCCATTTCTTTCAACTCTAAGGTCGGAACAATTCATCACTAAACTTTCATATCCTTCACACAAGAGGATTCTAAACCAAGGCGAATTACGTTACTACTCTTTAGACAAGGCAACTCACACAACACATCTATGCATTACTTAAACACCTTATAACTCAAGTCTTCACCATCATACCCAAAGCTCAAAAATGGCCAAGTAGGGTTCTACTATCAACAACATATAACAATAATGTAGCCCACTCATACTCAAGACAACATCAAAGTCTAAACATATAAAGTCACAAAAGGCCAAACAGTACCGGAATCTAGTAAAGCATAAGACACATACCGATATTAACATTCGGAGGTCACTCTTGATCATCTCTAGCTTGAAGAGAATATAACCTATTCTTCTTTTAAGTATCCCTATCTAAACCACTAGTGGCAACTTTCTTATCCTCCATTCCCTTAGCCTTAAACACCGGGGAATCTCTCATTTTGTGCCCACTCTTTCCACAACTATAACAATTCTCATTCTTAAAGTCGTAGAATTTTCATTAGGATTCACCAGAGCAATCACTTCCCTATTGACTTACGCCATCATAGCTTGAGCCAACATTTGGAAAGCCGACCTAATCTTTACATTCGACATAGCTGAAGAATCAATTGGTGCTAGGGGAGGAGCCTCTTGATTGTCTTCCTCATTCCTCCTAGCATTTGCCCTTGTATTAGCCATACCCTGAAAACCAACAGGCACAAATTAGGAGAAAGACAGAAAAGAGCCAAACTCTATGACATGACTTAGAGAATGAAGAAGTGAGATTTACTAAACATCCAATAGCCTCCTATTCATAAATGTGGTGCTATTCACATTATTGAACAAGACTCTAGTAGACATGGTTTAAGAAATCCTAGAACCATTCTAAATTGTGTGCTGTTATTACCAAGTTTATCACGACCCAGGGGTACACCCTAGATGTAACATGACACATAAAACCCCGAAGGACTCCATGTAAGCCACTTAGCATATCATAACGTAAGATAATAGAAAGTGTAGAAATTTTAAAACATTTTCCATACAATCAAGGTCTTTATGAAAGAAAAGCGGAAGTCTTATTATACTTGTCTCAAACCATCTAGAACATGAATATCCTTGGGACGCAGACCATACCAAAGTCTAAAATATAAAAGAAAGACATAAATGAAAGGTGATCAAATCCTCGATGCTATGAAGACTCACCAAGTCTTCAACTCCTTGCTCTTCTAGAAACCTAGCCACAAAAATGGAACTCAAAATCGCCGAACCCTACATTTGATGAGAATGTTGGCAAGAGTATGCATTAGTACAACTGTACTAAATAGGATAGTTAGCACAACATAAGGGTTAGTGAACATAAGTCATATGCCATAATCATAAGAGATACTTCATGAAACATAAACTATAAGCATAAGAGACAATAACATAGTCATAGGCATAATCTTTCAACATAGGCATTATATAAGCATTAGTCAACCCTTAGTCCTTCATATCCTAAAAGGAACACTTCATAAGTAGCTTCAAATCATACTTGTGCAATATATGGATGAGACTTTATAATCTCACCCACACTAAGTACCACCTTAGGCCATCATACATACTTACCATCTTTGATCTCATCCTTAGCTTGCTTCTCATAAAGGAAGTCTCTCACCTTTATACAATCATAACAAGGAAGGCAACTATCGCACAATCCTATCTAAGCATACATCATATAAGAGAAACACTTTCTACGTAACCTTAAGTCATACTTGTGCAATGCATGAATAAGACCCCATAATCCTATCCATACGAAGTATCTATTGAGGTCCTCATATTTATACTTCTTGATTTGGGATAATCCCACTTGTAAAGAATTGGAACACTAGGAGGTGCCTCTTTAAGAACATATTAGTCCCTCTTCTTTAATTTTGAACACTATGAGATACTTATTCAAGTATGTCTAAGTTCATTATTAACTTGAACACTATGAGATACATTATTAAGCATGTCTAAGTTCATTAATGCTTTTGAACACTAGGAGGTACCTTTTCAAGTATGTCTTAGTTCATTGGATACGGAGATTGCTACTAGAAACCCGGACTTGTCTATATGAAGGCTTCCATCCCATGAGTCCTACATTGGGAAAACCCGGACTCTACTATGTGAGAGTTCCCCTTTACTTTTGAAGCCCAGACTCGACTAGGTGTGAGCATCCTTTCTCTTAGAGACCCGAACTCGACTATGTGTGAACTTTCATCTCATTGTCAATATCTATTTGAGCCAAACATACACCCCTTAGACTAGTTATTAAGCCTTACTTGACTCATACCTCTTGGAGGGATGTCCTTGACAACCAATCCATGTTTAAAGTGATTCTATCACTTTATGCATTCAAACATTCATAATGTAGATGGGGAGGGTAAAGTCCTTCAACCACAATGATATCTTCTAGTATACAATTCTCATATAGGTTTCACTCTCAAAGCCCTAGCAATAAACAATCATGAATACAAGTCTTACTCTCAAAGCTTTACTTCTTACAATAATCATACATACCTATATTTCAAGGCATTCTAATCACATGCTTCATTCTTAAGTGATTCTAGTCATATATCATCATAAAGGTTCAATCTCAAGCTTTACTAGGCATGGTCCAGCACATATACATTATTCTAATTCAATGCATGTCTACATGCTTTTATTCTTGCACAATTACTATACAAGTCATCAATTCTAGAAGATTATCTCTAAATTCTCAATTTCACCTTTCATGGCATAAACCCACATTACTTCAATTTCATCAATTAGACTAGGGCTAACCATGGAAAACATGAAATATCATCATAATAACATGATTCACTACTAATTCAATCATAAACAATCAATATCCACTCAATTGGATTCATACTCAACATAACCCACAATATTGGAAGGAACCCTAACTAGAATTGGGGATTTCATCTTCACAATTGTGGTATAACTAGGGTAATCCATATATGGAAGAATCCATAGATGAATAATCTATCATACCTTGATTATAAAGCCTTTCAAACCTTGAAACAATGGAGTCTTGACCTAGCTTGATTCTCTTCTTTCTCTTCTTCTTCTTTACTTTCTAGAGCGAGAATTTCTAGGAGGGAATTGGGTTTCTTTTTGGGTGAATTGAAAAAATGATTTGGAATGACTTAATTAAGGGTCTAAAGTCTTTATATAGGTGGTCTAACCTCTAATAAAATGAGACCACTTAACCCCTAATTAATTTCGAAAAGTTCCATACTACCCCCAACTTAACTGCCTAAGACCAACCTGCTGCCTCACCTATGACACCACGCCCACGGGCCATGAGTGGCCCCACGTGCTGTGCTGGTCAATTGTGGGTGGTGGTCTGATGTAGTGTTTTTGGGGCCTTGACCCACCAGGCCATCCATGAGGCGTAGATCCCCCTACGAGGTGTGGGTCCACTTTCATAAGTGGGCTGTTTTTGGACAGCTTTTATGGCAGTCTTAGGGTCCTCCTCAAGGACCCTTGGTTGATCCTTGGGGAGTCATACCTTGACGTTGAACCCCTAAACCCTTCATTCTAAGTACGGGAAGTCATATCTACGACTTTAACCCCCACGTCAAGCTTTAGTTTAGCCTACTAGTTTCCCGAGTGTTACATACAGTTTTTCAAGTCTCCTACATTAAGTTCACGGAATATGACAAAAATAACCTGTAAATTTTCAAATTTCCTAAGCATGATATGCAATGTAAGTGGATTAAGAACTTCTAAAACATATAAATAGACAATCAAAGAGTAAAAATTCCAACCTCTTGTAGGAACGATATGCCAAATCTGATGATTGAGCAATATAATAATGCAATAACCCCTTTGGAAATGAAACCACAAAAGTCGCTCGCAACTAGGAGAAGGATAGACTAGATAATAAGTATTGGCTTCCTTTCTTGACATTTGATAAGTGCATGAGTAATGCATGTTAATGGAATGAAAAAGACTTGCACAATAGATGTGAGGAGCATGAATCAGATATTGAGATAAACTCAAAATTATTTTTCATGGCCAATGAATGAGACTTGCACAATAGATATGAAGAGATAATGAGATGAGCGCAAAATTTATTTGTTGTGGTCTTCATTACTCTTAATGCATTTCTTTTGAGAATGTGACCAAGAAGTCAGCTGTGGTGGTAGTACAACCTTAGTTATAATTTAAAATCATAAATTTTTAGTGTGGACAAATTGATGAGAGTGTGACACATACAAGGCAACATAAATTATTGAAGTTACAATTCCATGACAAATATTTAAAAATTAATAATAATTAACTTGAAGTTTTATCAAATAATTTTGAAAAGTGGAACAAAACAAAGAGGAAATGAAGTAAAAAAATAAGGATATTGAATGAATGAAATGAAACTAAGAGGATTGATTGAAATTGATCCACTTTCCAATGGTCAAATCGGGCTAGGCTGGCTAATAATTTAAAATATTTTAAATATCACGCACGAGATGCACGTACAACACACAATATGCACGTGTTGCACTTATTCTACCTTGACTCCAAAAGTTGATCGCAAGGGTGTGATTTGTCATTTAGGTAAAAGACCATAGGAAAAAACATACACCATCGAAATTGTTAATATGTCAAAGCTAAGATGTCTTCTGTCATACAAAAATAAAACCACATAAAACCTATATATATATATATATATATATATATATGAACTGTATTTTTTTTTTTTACTTTCATATATGTGTGCTCCCAGCTACACTGTCTCATCACTACCCTCTTGGATAGTATATCTTCAAAAACCAGTGAACCATAGCTTCATTTGATCCACCATCTTTTTTTTCTCACCTCTTCAAGTAGCAATTTATATATCAACCACCCAACCCAATGAATGTGAAAAACCAAATCTTTATTTTGCAAAGAATCCACATAATTGTTGAATTCATGATCAATGACATGAGTATGCATGCATTTATCTTCGAAGATGTGCCTAGTAGTTTTGTTTCCTCAGGATACGATGCTCTTGTCCAATCAGAAGGTCCATTAAGACGTGATCAAACTCCTACTATGGTATGGAAAACGTTGTGGAGATATAGGAACTTTGTGTACTTAAATGATAGATAGGATCTCCATTAGCTCTAGCTAGGAATAGACCTAATAAACAAGCCTAGAAATATAGGGAAAAGTTATATGTATTATTTAAATAGTAAAAGAGTCTTTAAGGAAAATCTAACCAAAAATGATGAAGTACCTTAGCCAAAACATGCCTACACATGTGGAAATTAAATATCCTTTGTCGGCCAAAAAAGGTGTTGTAAGTCGTGTAGGTAAATTCGGCGAGTACAACTCGATTTACTCTAGAAAAGAGCTGTGACAGAAATATCCAATTGATTGAAGGAACATAGGCCCATAGTATACAACGAATATAAACCTATTACTTATTCTATTAATTGAGACACAATGTTAACCACTTGAAGGGGAAAACACGACAATTTCTTCCATTGCCTCTTCTCTTCTTTCTCTATCTAGGTTGCTAAGGCTTGCAACTTTGCTTCCACTCCACTTCTTCTTATCCTCCGGAGAGCCACTTTTACCTCATCCATTCTCCTTTTCTCAATGAGAAACCTTGAAGTCTCATTAGAAAGAGATAATGTAATTATTGGAATGGAAAAAAGGCTTCTACACCGTACCTATTTGAGATTATGGGAAGTGAACAAGTTGATTCCATTGGCCAGAGTGTTTCCACATTACAACATAATTGCTAAATGTAAGTGAGATCCTATCTTTCATGTGTCCTACATCAAGTTCATAGCATATAAAAAAAATCACTTGTAAAACACTAAATTTCCTAAGCATCTTTTGCAATGCAAGTGGATTAAGAACTTCTAAAATATATAAATAAACAATCAAAGAGTAAGAGTTCCAACATGTTGTAGGAACGATATGTTAAATATGATGATTGAGAGGTCTGCTACAGCCACAACCTCATTTGGGAACCAATCCACAAAAGGTGTTTCAACCTAGGAGAATGACATATCTTATAATAAGTACTGGCTTCCTTCTCCAACAATAGATAAGTGCACGGGCAATCCATACTAATGAAATGAACGAGACTTGCACATTTGATGTGAAGAGCATGAACTGGATATGAAGATAAACACAAAGTTATTTGTCGTGGCCAATGAATGAGACTTGCACAATAGATGTATAGAGCATGAGTTGGATAATGAGATAAACACAGAAGTTATTTGTTGTGGTCTTCTTTACTCTTAGCGGATTTCTTCTGAAAATGTGACCAAGAAGTCATTTGTGGTGGTTGTACCACCATTATTATAGTTAAAACAATAAATGTTTAGTGTGTAAAATGAAGAAGAGTGCGAGACACACAAGACAATAGAAATTATTGGAATTATAATTCCATGACAAATATTCAAAAAATTAAGAATAATTAACCTAAAGTTTTATCAAATAATTTAAAGAAATGGAATAAAAGAAAGGAAAAATTAAGGATATTGAATGAAAAATGAAACTAAGAGGATTGATTAAAATTGATGCAATTACAAGGGGTCAAATCAGGCTAGGCTAGGTTATAAAATAAAAATATTTAGAATATCACACACAAATGCACGTATAGTGCACAGTATGCTTGTACCACATGCGAGATGCACGTACAACGCGCGAGATGCACGTACAGTGCACGAGATGAATGTACATCTCACAAGATGCACATGCTGCACTATTCTACCTTGGTTGCAAGGGCGTTTTGTCATTTACGTAAAATAGCATAGGAAAATATATACACCATGTGAATTGTTAATATGCCAAAGCTAAGATGTGTTATGCCATATATATATATATATATTACTTTTATATATGTGCTCCTCAGCTACATTTATATTTTACTTTCATATATGTGCCCCTCAGCTACACTATCTCATCACGGCCATCTTGTGGATGAATTATCTTCAAAAGTGAGTGACCTCTTCACATAACTTCATTTGATCCATCATTTTTTTTTCTCGCCTCTTAAGGTAGCAATTTATATATCAACCACCCAACACAAAAAAACCAAAGATCAAAATCTTTATTGTGCAAAGAATCCACATAATTGTTGAGTTTATAATTAACTAGTAACGTGCCCACGCGTTGTGCAGATTTTTTAAAATGTATAGTATTTTAAATTAAAAATAACTAATAAAATTTATCATGCACTTAGTAATGTATATTTTAAAACTAATGATACAAATTATTAACTTATTTATTTGTGCATATTAAATTAATATGCATTTCTTAAATTGGCTATTCTTTCAAATCACCAAAGTTAACAATAATAAAATAATAATTAGCAATAATTTAAAAACAGAATAAACTAAACAATGTAAATTAAAAACTTAGAGTTTTGTTGCGTCCTCATAAATTATTTCAATTATCAAATAAGAAATGAAGAACATGTGGATTCCGAATTCAAAAAGCGGATACAAATTGTCTTAATAGCATAGAAGAGATGGAAAAAGTTTCATGACACACACGCGAGCCTTTAATTTCCTACTTTCTTATATTATCAAAAGTGGTGTGATACTATCTGAGTAATTGATAAACGCTGCATCTATAGCCCTTCCTTATGCATATTTAGGCAAGCAACCTTTTGGGTAATGCTAAATGGTCAAAAATTTGGCCAGAAATTTAAAAAATCTATAATATCTTTTTTATTTTAAAATAAATTGATACTTTTTTTCATTTTTTAATTAAAAGGTATTAAAGTTAAAAGGGTCAAAATGTTCAAAAAGATAAAATAACATAGAGTGAAATATGTTATTTGTCAAATTTTCTGATCAAAATTTTTTTCCTTTTCATAAATTGTTACATTTTCGGGTAGTATAGTGTATTTTGTGGTTTATATAAGTTATAATCGTGATTGGAAATGATAAATTAGATAATCACATAATATAAGTTACGGTTAAGAATTTTGATAGTTATTTTAAAAAAGAAAAATAAACAATTTTTCAAGAATTAAATTCTTGATCAGATACCTATTTCAAGAATTAAGTTCTTGATCAGTTACCTAAATTTAGGCCATCACTGCAATTTTCGTAACTTAAAATTCTAAAAAAATAAAACTGCAATAAAAAATATTTTTTAGTTTAAATAGTTAAATATTAATTCTGTAAACTTCCAACAGAAAAAAAAAAAAAAGAACAAGAGTTCTAAGCGTGCATTAGTTTAAGGTTGCACGTTTTTAGAACTCCAGCATGGAGAGTTAATGTGCAGTTAGGAATATTTATTTATTTTTTTCATTATTTTTTTATTTTGATAATAAATATAATTCTTTGTGTGGTGCTGACACATGGTGGTTTTTACCTTTCCTATTAAATATTGATAGAAGATTAGGTGAATTTGTGTAGAATTTTGGTTTTAAATGGTATGTAAAATATTAAATTTTATTAATTAAAATTTCTTATATAGAAAAAAGCGTAAACACATATTAATTTAACTATAAAAAAATGAAAAATAGACATTATAACTGTTGGCTATATTTTCTGAAACTAACTGATTAGTAATTCATATCCATTAGTTATCCAAATTATTATTATTGTTGTTGTTGTTGTTGTTATTTTATTATTTTATATTGGCACCTGAATTCTAATTTAAAGCATTTTATTTTTATGAGTAAGAGTTACTGTTAATTAAACGGAGCAAACCACTTTATATCACTTAATAATATCAAGTTTTAAAAATTTAAATGCAACTTAAATACTTGGTTCCTGTAAATAAAGATTATCCCAAAAAAAAGTTGTTCCTTGTAGCACACTTCAAATATTTTTTCATATAAATAACTCATCTAAAAAAAAAGGTAAAATATCATGCTTGAAATTATTTTTGCACAGTTCAACTTCATCAATATATTATATCATATCGACCAATATTTTTAAGCAAAATCAACTTCTATAATTCTATATTGATTTCACCCATTTGAAATATTTATTTGAGTTTATTGGCAATTTACCCAAGTGTGATGGAAAAATGAACATGATTATTATCCAAGTGACTTAATCTATTTATGAGTTTGAATAAAAGGGACTTCGAACTTGGGTAGGAAATATTATTATTTGAGAATTCATATAATACATAAAAATAACATAAGAGGATAGAACAATCATATGAATCAATAGAAAATGTATAAGATCTATGACATAAATTATTACAGACTCATTTTAATAATTGAAAATTTATATTAAACTATTGTGTCAAATATTACAAATGCCTTCTCAAACTATTGTGTCAAATATTACCATTTGACACCGCATTATTGCATATTGCAAAGCAAACAAAGGTGCTACCTCTAATCCTATGACTACAATCTGTTGAAAAAAAGAAAAATAAAAATAGATAAAAGAGGATTCAAACATGAAACAAATAAATAAAATAAAAACAAACACGATATTTATTATGAAAATATCAAACAATTAATTGGAAAGTGAAATTATTATGAAAATCATACGAAAAAGTAAAATTCAAACAATTAATTGGTAAGATTATCATGAACGGTTGCATTCTACAGAAGATTGACAATTATTGTATAATATTTTATTCCCAGTAATATCACAATATACTATTTTTGAATTAGTTTCAACTTTCATCTATAGACTTTGCTTTGAATTCAAATAGACCCTAGATATTCTTGATTTACTTCTTGATAACGTGACTGAATCAAATATAAAGAAGTAATTTGAAGCACTCACATAAACACCTCAATTTCGATAGAAAAAATATCTAAACGTCAAAGTAAACTATAGCCTAACCGCACATATTGTAATAACTCGAAAGAAAGAGGAAATGTCATAGAATTAATCGGAATAATATGGGAGAAAAAACTTTAAAGATGAATTTACAATTAAACACTCCATGTCAAAAGAATTACCCTTGGTTACTTTCATTTTGCTTTTTGAGGAGTTCGTAGAAACCTTCTTAGTAACATCCACACTGCTAGTCACTTTTATTTCATGTTGAAAGTTGCACGAACATTGATGTAAATGATTAACTAAAAAGAAATTATTATTTTTTTTGCTGATTTCAGGCTTTTAATACCCAAAAAAATGGTAGGACATGAGTATATGATAAAGTTGAAAAATTGTAGTTGCTTTGAATTTAAAAGGAACTTTTAAATTTGAAACTCATAAAATAAAGAGGGAAGTTGTAATTGTCTCCAAAACTGCAAGTATCAATTTAAATTTAAGTGTTTATCTTTCATTATTTTTTCTCCATAAAATCATTTAAATATAAAAATTTTATTTTTCAACTCAACCTAAAATGCAGATAACTTTTAATGATATAACATTAATTAGGATAAATATTTGGAAAAATTGTTATTTTTTTCCAAATAATTTGGATTAATGATATGTTGATAATAGCATTTCTAACTAAACGTGTGTTGGTGGTTCCTATTTTTACGTTGTTTGTGGTTGTGTTGTCGAAGTATAGTTCATTTTGGAATGGTTATTGTTTTATAGAAAAAATTAAAATAAAAATGACTTTTGTTTTTGAAAAATCAACTTAACTTATGGCTTGAAGAGAAATTAATTTTTCAAAAGAGAGTCGCCACTTAATTTTGAAAGAAATTAAGAAAACTTATAATTTTTCAAAAGATTTAAAAATAATAAAATCTATTGAAATCCAAAGGGGTTCGGGGTTCAATTTACATTCGGAGAAGGTGTTAGGCCCTCGGAATGTCCACTAACTTGCGGTTGACCATCGATTTGAGTAAAACATTTGACTAACTTGAATAGTATTAACTAAGTAAAGAAAACTTCATTTTTTTCTTTTATTTTTTGAAAGGAAATAAACTAAAGGAATTTTAAGGAAAATAACTCTTAAATTCAAAATAAATAATAAATAAAAATAAAATATATCAATTTGAACATAAAAAGAAGAAATGAATTTCTTTTGGAAATTTAATTAAATAAAACCAAATCAAGTAAAAGGTTAGTTAGTACAAGCAATAAATAAATAAGAGTAAAGGAAGAAATATTAAATTTGGGCCCTTAGCCCAAATTTCAAATTTGATGGGCTGTTGGCCCAAAACCTATCCTAAGCTAACAAAAGAGCTGCAAATGGATGGGCTTTGACCCCTTTTAGCTCAAACTGTCACCTGGAAATTTTTTGAGGCTTTTGAGCCCATTTTCAGCCTTAAGAAACTGTATACATTGAGTGTATACCAGTGTATACAACAAGTATCTTGGGCCTAAACCCTACATTCATTCTTGTATATCCACCTTTAGAGATGTACGCCTGTGTTTTGCATATTTCAATTTGTATTTCTAATAATCTGGCATGTATTTCAATATTTTAGACCTGTATATCAATATTTTCATCGCGTATACCGGTGTATACTGCTGTATACAGCAGGTATACAACCCCTTTTTGAGTTCTTGGAGGCTTGCATTAGCTTCCCTTTCACCCTCGAACACCAAGCGCAGACTCGATATTCAGAAATGCAGGGAGATGATGAAAAGAGTCCAATTTGGACTCCGCGAAGCATCACAATTCACATGTAAAGAAAGTGAAACGAAAGAATTATCACGGATAATTCATGATTGTCATAAGCAAGTTTGCCAAAAAAGAGACAATGAGCAACTGCAGATCAAATACTACGCAAGTTTAAGATATGAATCACATACATCAAATGAAGTAAGAATCTTTATCTTCAACAGAAAGACAATGCGATTCGAATAATGGGGTATGATTGTATTCAAACTAAAAACAATGCATAGAGCTACTTTGATCAATTTTAGAAAGAAAGCTATCTGTAAAGTTGAAAGGAAATTACAGAACCCAAAAACTTATAAAAGTGAAATCAACCGACAACAAAACTAATGTGACAATCACACCAAAGGATGGTTAGAAACTTCACATCTAGATGACTACTAAGACAATTCCAATACTTTGGAATGCAATAAGGTGAACATCACAATAAACTTAACCGCTCTTATCTAATTCACAATCGTAATGACATTTGACTAGACAACAATAAATAAACCAACATAAGCTAAATTCGAAGCTAGCAATATGATCCTAACATTTAAATTCAAACTAAAACAGAGGAGAATACGCAGCAACTAAATAGAGATATGAAGTCCAACTCAAGAAGCGGCATTAGATTAAAACAAAACCTATCTCGAGTAGGCAAGCGACCAAAGAGATCATGGTAAATCCTAGTTCATACTAAGTGAAAGAGTGCAACGTAACATGCCACCATGAACACCAAAATTTCCTATACTAGAATGCATATGATTTTTAAAAAGAAAGCATGCTTGATTAGGGATGAACAACTATTCAATTGAGAGAAAATTAGTTTGAAAGATGAGGAGTCAAAAGAAGAGTTGAACTCAAAATTCCAGAAGTTCATTATTATTGCCTCAAGCTAACCTGCAAGCAAAGTGCTTGGATTTCTAGATAACAGGGAAAATTTAAGACAATTAGATAATGATTTTCAAATTTTAATATCAAGCTAGGCTGGAATTTTAAGCCAAACAAATGGCATGGTAAGCCAACATACCAACAGAAATTAAGAAACTCAATACGATTAGGAGCAATTCAACAAGATGCTACATATGAACCCAAACACACCATTATTAAACAAAGAAAGCAGATCAACAGTAAGTCACACACCTCATTTTTATTATAACAGTGTGAACATCACAATGAGGTTCATGATAAATCAATCGACAACATGAACGAAGTGGCATAGATGGATAACCCAATAAATATTAAAGAAAGTTGAACCTAAATTCAAAAAATGTAATCAAACAAACAACTCATTAACATAAAGAAGTAAAGAACGGAGAGGCATTTTACCTTCTATGGAGCAGCGAACTGAGCCGACAAGCTGAAGAACAGTGACTTCACAACAAACGGAGCTTCACCGGATTCCAACAAGCTCTGACGAATTCGAATGAGAAAATCACTAAGCTTCCGAGCTCTTAATATATGTTTTTAGTAGCTATTTCACGAGATTTTCTATCTCTAAATCTATTTCTTTTTTATGGAAATTCCCTCTGTTTTTAGATAGTAAATTAGCGTCTAAAAAATCCCCTCAAACAGTAAAGAGATGGGTTTATATAAAGGGGATAATGGAATCGATAAGGGTGGAAAACGGGCAGATTTTTTGGGAGAATTCAAAATTAGAACTATATTTTGGATAAGGTTGCCCCTCAAATTCGTACCAATCTCCAATGTAAAAATGAATTGGGTCGTCCGATTTGGAGAGGATTCTTTTTCTAAAAACACAAGTTCGATTTTGAATAAAAATCCTTTCTGGTTTGCTTTAGCTTTTCCAGCATTCGCCGCCCCTTCAATAGCCTTTTACGCAGATCCTGCACCTGCGCTTCTAGACCTCAACAAGATTCCAGTAGGCCTTTCTCCTGCGGAAATAGCCCAATTGCATTGGGAGACTGAAGTTATGAATCTATCAATGATGATTTTCATGAACTTATGCATGATTGCTGAAAAGAGAAGTTTTATGATCTTGGTTTCTTTTATATGAGTATCAATGGTATGAGCTACTCTATGATGTTTTAAGCTTGGATTGGTACCTCAATTGTATTTTTCCATGTATGATCATATGTTCATAAAATGACTATTCTTTTGAGATTTAACTTAGCATTGAGAGAATTTTGAGATAGAGGTTCAAACAAGGTAGTCTCTAGTAGCAACCTCTAGTCCCAAATTATGTGCCCCCATAGGATTGCCCTAAATGTCCTAACTAGGGGATCCACATATAACATATGACATCTTACAGAGTTCTACCTTGACAAATAGACTATTCCTTCTCGATGTGGGAGTTACATTAGAATCAGTATATAACTCGCATGGTTTATAGTCTATTAAAGCCAATATCGCACTAAATGAACTAAGTTACTTTCAATGTTTTATGAAGCTTCGATTATGATTTCAAGATGCATTGACTATGTGAATGATTATGATTCATCATTAAGGGATTTATTTATTTTAAGCTTGGTCATGGTCATTATATTTTCAACTATATCCTTTTATGATCATGTTTTACGTTGTCATGCATATCCCTCATATTTATTTCATTACATGTGCTAATGCATACTTGTCCCTACATTGTTTCACTAACGTAGGGTTTAACGACTTCTCTACCCCGTTCATGGCTAGTGAGCACTTAGAGATTTGAAGATTTGGTCTCATACTCCAAGGACCATGCCACCTTAATTACTTTTATTGTGTCTTTACTTTTGGATGTTGTATGTGGTGTATGGTTTACATCCCGACCACTCTTTTTGATATAATAGATAGCTTGTCAAGACTATGTTAGACTTCTACATTTATTGTCAAACTTCTTTATTGATATGAAATACTCTACGTTTGACTATTATATTGTGTAAATGTATGTCAAGTTGATTGTGGTAGGCCTCTTGCAGTCTTATATGCTATGTCATGTCTAGAGTGTACTTTGGGTCGTAACAAACTTGGTATCAGAGTAAGATTTTAGAAAAGGTCCTAGAATGTCTAAGAAGATGCTTTCAGTAGAGTCTTGTTCATAGATGTGAAGTGCACCACATTTATGAATAGGAGGCTACAAAGCTTTTAGGAAATCTCACTTTTTTCATTACTCTAAAGTCGTATCATAGAGTCTATAAATATCCTTCTCCTAAATTATCATGGAGATACGACGTCCATTGTACCCTTGGAAGGTTTGGGATTTAATGAGAATCTCTGTTATAGAGACTTTCTAGTTAAGAATATAAACTGACCAGTCTGGAAGTTGAGAAATAAGGAAGTTGCTTTCGTGAAGGTTCTTAGGAGGAATCAATCTGAAGCCGATATGATATCATGGTATCCTCATGCCTTTTCCTATGCTCGTAGTGTAGGTTGTGGTGTTAGCTCCTCATGGTTCATTCTTTAGGATTCATGTGTTTTAGTCATTCTCATGTTTCCATATGCATGCATGTTCATAAAAACCATTTTTTTGATGTTATGGTTTAGCTTAAAGTGATTCTCCATGTTTAGGTACATTTGGATTAAATTTTCATTTATGTTGGGATGTTAGTTTCTCTCCTGATATATTCATTCTAGCTTGAGTCTCATTTGAGGACGAATGTTCCCAAGGGGGAGATATTGTAACAACTTAGAATTTTGGAAAAGGAACGAAGGCCAAAAGATGGACAATGATTTAAGTCTACGAGACCAGTCTATGGTTTGTAGGATGTTTTATGGGTCATAGACTAGGCTTGTAGCAGGTGGGAAAATATTTTGGAAATCAAGCCCTAGTAACTAATTCTATGATTGACCAGGACGATCTGACGAATGGACTACGGACCATAGAAAGGTCCCGTAGAAAAGTCCCACACTTAGTGAAATTTTGAGTTAAAAGTTAAGGTCTACATATGGGGTCTATGGACCGTAGGAAGTTTGAAAGTCCTTAGAGATGAGTTGTAGATTCGCCAAAGATTTTAGGCTCCAGTCACTAGACCTATGGTCCATAGGAATTTCGATGATCTATAGGTCGCAACCGTAGGGCTGATCGACATTTATTTTAAATGGTGTTTAGGTCTTTTCCATTGCACCTAATTCATATACTACACCGTTTTGCCTACAAATAAGTCCCTATAACTGATTTTAGTCCTAAAGCTACTCATTCTTCTTCATTTCCCCAAAAATCCCCAAGTTCCTATCAAAGGGTTTTCTCTCCAGTGCTCACAAGGATTTTAGGGTTCATCAAGTTCAAGACTCCTTTTTCACCATTTATTTTAGGGTTTGATCCTCAAGGTATGTAGGGCTTCCTTAATGGTTTTCATTTACCCATTGGGCCCCAACGTTTCTCAATTCTCCAAGTCAAACTTCAATTCAATTGGGAAGGTTTTCATTCAACTCCTCATTGGTTATAATTGTTTGGATTTAACTGTTTGATTTTGATCATATTGTTATTATATAGAATCAATTACATGTTTTCTAATCTATTCCAAATGAACCCATGGATCGATCATGATTTTCACTATGAAACCTAATTCACATGAATTTATAGAGAACTTATGAATCTATGAATGATGTTTCTCTTAAAGTCATGCATGATTGATAAAAATAAAAGTTTTATAATCTAGGTTGCTTTGAGATGAGCATCCATGAAATTATGAAAGGTTGTCACATATTAATGAATCATGGTTTAGTGAAAGATTTTCTCACATATGCTTGATTCAAGATATAATGAGCTACTCTATGATGTTTTATGCTTTTGATTGATACCTTAATTATGTTTTCCATGTATTATGATATGTTTATGAAAATGACAATTTTGTTTGGATTTAACTTATAACCTAGAGAACTTTGAGGTTGAGGCTTAAATAGTTAGGGTTAGTCTCTAGTAGCAACTTCTAGTACTGAACTACATGCCCCTATAAGATTGCCTTAAATGGCCTAGCTAGTTGATCCACATATATAATACAACATTATACATATTTCTACCTTGGAAAGTAGACTCTCTCTTGTCAACATGAGATTACATTGGATTCCATGATTAACTCCCATAATCTATTGTCGGTTAAAGCTAATATCATACGAAATGAGCTAAGTTACTTTCAAATGTTTTATAAAGCTTCCTTTATGATTTCAAGATGCAATGACAATGCTCATGATTATTATTCCTCTTTAAAGGTTTTATTTATGTTTAGCATGTTCATGCACATCATATTTTTTATTATGTCCCCTAATGAACATGTTTTACGTTTTCATGCATATCCCTCATCCTTAATACATTCTATGTACTAATGCATACTTTTGCTCATATTGTTAACACTAATGTAGGGCTTGATGACTCCTCTCCCTCCATTCATAGATAGTGAGCACCTAGCAATTAGAAGATTTGGTGATTCCTTATACTCTGAGGACCATGCCACCTTTATTTCTTTTATTGTGTATTTACTTTCATATGTTGTATGTGGTGTACGGGTTACATCCCGACCACTCCTTTTTATGTAATAGATCTCTTGTCAAGACTATGTTAGACTTCTACTTTTATTGTCAAACTTCTTATTGAGATGAAATATTCTAATTTTTTCTACTATATTGTGTAAATGTATGTCAAGTGGCTTGTGTAGGGTCTCTCTAGGTCTTATATGTCATGTCATGTCTAGGTTGTATTTTGGATTGTGACAAATCTTACCTATGATGATAGGATCCAAAGACTCCACCTTTATCCTCCCATGAAAGCATACATATGGCTACGTCTATCTCAACCACTTAACCTACCTAACTGAGGACCACTTTGAATACTATGGGGACTACCCCTACTACCATGTGCATCACCTATAGCTGATTGAGCCATAGCCCTGGGAACCTGAACCTATAGACCCTATCTCCTATGTTTACCAATTGTAGGGAATCTTTGGGAAAATGACCCACTATAACACACTCATAATAGCCCCTAATAGAAGAAAATTATTGAGATGACTTGGCTGAACCTGACTAGCCATCATGGCCTAAATATTGTGAATGTGCACCTTAATAATTTTGAATCAGAGCCTGATCAATCTTTCCACTAGCACCCATACTATCACCATTTGTAAGTTGTAGAGCTGCCTAAATCAGTCTACTAGCCTAGATCTTTTGTGGGTAACCTCCACCTAGAAACCCTCTACCATAGGACTGAGACTCCTTAAAACCACCATGATGGTAGGAGCTCTTGTCACTACCTCCATAAGCTATATGATGAATCCGTTCAATGGTTTATGCATAGTAAATTATCTCAAGGAATGAATAGCATAACGTGAACATCTTATATATAGACAATTGAAGTAGAAATGATTGCCCTTTAATAAATTTGTGAACCCTTTTGTGCTCTATAGACATAAGCATAGCCATATACTTGGAGAAGTAGTGGAATTATGTCTCATAGTTAAAAAATTTCATGGATCCCTATGTTTGGTCTATGAGTTTATTTTACAAATGTTCCCTTAATCTGTGAGGTACATACTTCTCTAAGAAATCCTCGGAGAATTGAGCAAACGTAATCAAAGGTGACCCTAGTGTCCAACACTAATGATAAAACCTCCACCGCTGCTTCGCTAACCTATCAAGCTAAAAAGTAGTATAGCCAACTTTGTGAGACTTCAATAATCAAAGTTTATGCAACCTATCCTTACAATTCACTAGAAACTCATAGGCATCCTTGCATGCAACACCTATTAATCTGGGAGGACCTAATATAATTAATTATCCCAACATCTTCTGCTCCTTAGAAGACATAACTGGCCTAGCTGCCATATATGGGGCAACTATCAAGACTCGTGGATCTACTAAGTGAGGAGTGACAACAACAAGTTGCGCCCTTAGCATTTGGACACTCTATGCCTCTACTTGGGTTGAAGTATGAGACTTATCTCGAACCTAGGGTCCATTAAAGTACTAGCAAAATTCCATGCCTTTGGCATACCTTCCATGAAACTGAGGATCCTAGCCAATGGTCATTTTGGTGTTTTTTCCTGAATGGGAAATTGACTTTGGAATTGACCTTCTTCCTAATACCAATACTATCTCTATTTTTAGTTATAAAATGGCTCTGGCAGAACTTAAGGAGTTAATGGACCAATTCATGGACCTATTGGATAAGAGTTTCATAGTCCTAGTATTTAACCATGGGAACTCCATAATAGTTTGTTTGAATGAAATATGGTGATCACCATATGCGTATTAATTACTAACAATTGAACAAGGTCACGATTAAGAATAAGTATCCCATGCCTAAGATCAACGATATTTTTTATCAACTCTAGGGTGTTAGCTTCTTCTCCAAGATTGATCTCGATCAGGCTACAATTAGTTGAATGTCTGAGGTTGTTACATTCTGAAGACAGCCTTCCAAACTTGGTATGGTCACTACAAATTCATTATTATGTTATTTGAACAAACAAATCCTCCACCAGCTTTCATGGACTTGATTAGTAGTGTTTTCAAGAAATACCTTGATATGTTTGTGATTATATTTATTGATAATATGTTAATCTATTATGGAATGAGGATGAAAACGCCGATCATTTGATGATTGTCTTGTAGGTTCTCAAGAATCATTAATTCTTTGCTATGTTTAGCAAGTGCTAGTGTTGGTTGAAGTTTTTTGTATTTCTTGGCCATATTATTTTTTGGTGAAGGTATTCAAGTTGATCCTAAGAATATCAAACTATTAATGAAGTGGCCTAGATGTCTCTCTCCCTCATACATTTAGAGTACTATAGACGATTTGTTGAATGATTTTCATCTATTTCTTTGTATTTCACTACTTTGACTTAGAAGAAAGTAAAATTTCAATGGTCCAAAGCTTGTGAGAATAGTTTTCAACCATTCAAGACTTGACTTACTTCAGCCCCAATTTTGACTCTATGAAAAGTTTTTGATAGTTTTATAGTATATTGTGATGCCTCGAGAATTGTCTTGGTTGTGTTTTGACGCAATATAGTAAGGTGATTGTATATGCTTCTAGAAAACTTAATGTTCATGGGAAGAATAACTTGATTCATGATTTGGAGTTGGTGTTAGTGGTTTTCTCCTTGAAGATATGAAAACACTATCTCATGGTGTTCATGTGGATGTGTTCACCGATCATATGGGTCTTCAATACATGTTTAAAAAATAGAATTCAAATCTTTACCAAAAGAAGTGTCTCAAATTGTTTATGGGTTATGACATGAGTTTTATTTACCATTTATGTAAGGAAAATGTAATTGCCAATGCCTTTAGTTGTTTGTCCATGAGTAGTATTGTCAACATTTAGGATGATGAGAAGGAGTTGGTTTGTGATGTTCATAAATTACCTTGTTTTGGTGTTTGTCTGGTTGATTTAGAGGATGGTGATATTATTGTACAAAATTGTTTATGATTGTCCTATGTCTTGGATGTGAAGGCAAAGAAAGGTAATAATCTGACTTTGGTTGAGTTGAAAGAAATGGTTTAAAAAAAAAGCCATTGAGACTTTCTTGCAAGGGGGAGATTGTGTGCTTCATTATCAAGGTCGTTTGTATATTTCGAATATGATGAGTTGAGACAAAAAGTTTTATTAGAAGCTCACAGTTCTCGATATTCTATTCACCTTAAAGCCATCAAGATGTATTGTGATTTATGGAATATTTGTTGGTTGAATGCGATGAAGAAAACTATTGCAGAATTTGTGGGTAAGTTTTGAAATTGCCAACAAGTAAAGATTGAGCCTCAAAAACTGAGAGGTATGTCTCAAAATATTAGAATCCTTATATGGAAGTGAGAAGATTTGAACATGGACTTCATTACGGGCTTACCTCTAACTCATCGGCAGCATGATATTATTTGGGTTGTTGTAGAACGAATAACTAAGTCACTACATTTTTTTCCAATGAAGACCTCGTATTTTGCCGAAGACTATACTAGACTCTATATTGGGATAATGGTAAAATTGGACGTAGTTCCTTTATCCATCATTTCAGAAAAGGTACCCACTTCAGTTCTCAGTTTGGGGTCGTTTCAGAAAGCTCTTGGTACTCAAGTTAGGCATAGTAGAACTTTTCACCTTTCAACCGATGGTAAAGATAAACGTCTTATTTAGAATTTTGAAGTTATATTAAGCTTGTGTGAATGACTTTAAGGGTAATTAGGATGATCATTTGCCTTTCATTGAGTTTGCTAATAATAATAAGTGCTCGTTTGGTTTGAATTCAAGTTATGATATGATTAGTTATGATGGGATAAGTTATGCTAAGAACATTTTTTATTGAGTGTTTGGTTTGTTGTATTCAAAATAATAAATCTTAAGAACAACATATAAGTTTACAAAAATACCCTTCATGGATGTGAAAAGTAATGTCTAAAAAGTGTTTAAAGGGACATTTTTGTCATTTAGTCATTTTATCCTGGGATATGTTATCCCAGGATTACTATACCACCCATAGGAAGGGATAACTTATCCCGGTACTAATTATTAGTACCGGGATAAGTTATCCCGGCCTTGCCAACCAAACAACAAATTGAGTGGGACTATAATTTAATCCCAGGATTATTTTACCCTATCCTTCACACCAAACGACCCCTAATAGTTATAACTGGAGTATTCAGGAGACTCCATTTGAGGCTTTCTATGACACGAGGTGTAGGTCTTCTATTGGTTGGTATAAGGTTAGTGAGATTGCTTTTATAGGGTTTGAGTTAGTGCTTGAGGTAATGGAGAATGTTCGACTTACCGGGATCAATTGAGAAGAAGAGAGTTAGAATTTTTCATTGATGATTTGGTCTATTTAAAATCTCACCTATGAAAATTGTCATGAGGTTTGGTAAGAAATAGAAGCTCATTCCCCACTATATAGGCCCATATAACGTTTTAAGGCATTTTAGAAAAGTGGTTTATGAGTTCGACTTGCCTTTAGATTTGGCATTGGTGTATCTGGTGTTTCATGTTTCTTTGTTGAAATAGTGTGTTAGTGATGTTACTTCAGTGTTACAATTAGAGAATTTTGCGTGAAGGAAAGTCTCTCTTCTGAAGAGGTTCTAGTTGAATTCTACTCTTTACGTAAAAAAGGGTGAGCCAAGTCGGGCTTGCAATACCTATTCGACATATCTCCAAGTTTGCATTCCCTTGCCAAGAATGATAGGGACAACTGACAATATTTGGAGAAGAAAAGGTAAGCAAAAATAGGCTCGCCTAATCCACTCGGCGAATCGGCCGGATGGTCTTCAGCATGCCAAACTTCCCTGAGTTTATGGAATTTATCTCTACCTACTCATTAAACACACATAATTGAAAAACAACTAAAAACTTTGGTTACCTCTCAAGAAACACTGCACGACATGCATATTCTATCAAACATCATCCAAGTACATCACCTCAATAACTATAACACCTCGGATTTGGAAAACAAGGAAAATAAAAAAAATTGGGTTACAAGATGTGTCTACGATTCCTATCTATGGATGGTAGAAGCTTCTACAGTCAGAGATGGCAACCGTAGGAAGTGGGAAATTTTGTTTTTCTAAAATAAAGTCCTAGTACCATTTTTATGGTTCACTAGGATGGTCTGTCATTCCTTATATGAGTCATAGATAGGTCTTTTAGGTGAGTCCCAAACTTCATGAAATTTTAAGGCCAAAAGTTGGTTTCTACGAACTGTAGAATGACCTATAAAATGTTGATATGTTCCATCAAAGATACGATATTTTTGAGATCCCAGTACTACGGTCCAAAGGTTTGAACTGTAGGTCGAGTCGACAATTATTTTTAAGAGGCTTTTGTGTATTTTCCCAATTTTTTTTAACTCAATACTATGTCGTTTTACCTTATAACCTAATCACTATATAACATTTATAAGGCCCAAATTACCCACTTTCAACACATTCTCCTAAATTCCCTAACACTAACTAAAGTCATCCTCCCTAATTCTCTGAAGACTAAGGAAGAAGCAGAAGAATAAAAACTAAGGTTAAACTTCAAGTCTCTATTCCTTCAATCTTTGTGAGCTTTTCACATCAAGGTATGTTAGTATTCACCTATGAAGTCCTTTCCTTCATTAGGTTCCTAAAATATTCAATTTTGTAAAGATAGATTCTCAATTCAAGTAATGGTTTTATTCAATTTTCATGGCTTCCTTTCAATTATAATTCAATTGATTAATTTCTATCATTTTATGCATGAATTGAAGTAACTATATGTTTCTAAGTTGAATTCACATGAATCCATGAATGATCCATAATTTTTATACTATAAAACTTATGAACTATGAAAGATGATATGAAGATATGATTTTCATTTATGAAATGGATATAAATGAATTAAGGTTGCATTGAGAGTGAAGTATCGATGTTGTTGTTCTTGTTGTGAAAGGCTCACATACTACTAATAACTTGATTGTGAATGGGTTTTCTCACAAAAGAATTCATAAGGTTGAAAGGTTTTCTCACCTAAGTTGAATAAATATTAGGATCTATTCTAAATAAACTTTAGCTTGGATTGGTTACTTAATTGTGCCTTTCCATGGATAATTAGATGAATCTGATTAATGACTATTCTGTGGGATTTATGCTTAACACTGAGAGGATATTGTGATGTGAACTCTCTCGTTTGTAGAGGTCGGTTTTATAGTAGGAATCTATATATCTCACAACCATGACTAGTTAGTGGATTCGCATTAGCTTAAGTTTATGGTTCTTACCTTGGCAAGTAAGGACATCTCTTTTAAGTGCACGATAGACACCAGATTCAATTTTATAGCTCATATGGTATGTGTGGGTTAGTGGCAAACTTCCCATAATAAAAAAACTAAGTGTACTTTCTAAAGTATCTCACAAGTGTTTTAAAGATGTTTAGCTTGCATTGACCATAATTATGACTTATGTTTTCTAACATGTTATCTTATGATCTAGTTTGGTCATTGCATGTCATGTAAAGTTATTTTTAGCATGATTTTACAACTCTTATGCATTGCTATCATACGTTGTACATTCCATGTACTAATGCATTCTTGTGCCTACATTGTTTCACTAATGTAGGGTTTGAGCTCCTTCTCAACACACTTGTAACTAGACATCCCTTGGGTGGTTCAATTGAAGATTTGTGAGTCCTCATATTCCATGAATCGAGACTCCTTTATTTTTTTTTACCATTTCCATTTTAGACTTTGTATGTGGTGTATAGCTACGTCTGAATAACTTTCCTTACGATTTATTAGATGACTTTGAGGATTATATTAAACTTCCTCTTTTGTCAAACTTTTTATGATATAAGATGCTCTTGTGTAGGCCCTCTCGTGGTCCTATATGACATGTTACGCCTAGGGATACTTTGAGTCCTGACAAACTTGGTATTCAGAGCACAAGTTTTAGAAGGTCCTAGAATGTGTCATAAGCTACGACGAGTAGAGTCTTGTTCATTAGTGTGAAGCGTGCCACATTTATGAATAAGAAGCTATAAGATGCTTAGGGAACTCCACTTCTATTATTACTCTAAATTCATGTGAAAGAGTGCAACTCTATATGTCTTTCCTTATACTAATTCGATTCCTTTTAGGATATGGCCCCTTGAAGATCATATTTTACGAGGAATGTGAATGAGAATGTGGAGTGAGAAGCTACTCAAGCTCCTCAAGAAGTTTCTCGAGTTTCGACTGACTCATTGGCCGAATAAGTGACTAATACGGAGTTTCGGGCAAATTTTCAATTATTGGCTCAAACCATGATGGCCAAAGACAATAGGAAGGTTGTGGTTCCCGTGAACCTAAATATGAGTATGGAAGCAACTACAGTGGGGGACTTCAAAAGGATGAATCCCCTAAAGTTTCATGATTCCAAGGTTGAGAAAGATCCTCAAGAGTTCATTGATGAGGTGTACAAGGTTTTGATGATCGTGGGAGTAAGGTTGGTGAAATAGGCAAATTTCCACTTATCGACTTATGGGTGTTGCTCAAGTTTTCTTTAACCAATGGAAGGAAGAGAGGGCCATTGATGCGGGTCCTCTTAATTGGGAATAATTTAATGTTGGTTTTCTTGATAGGTTCTTTCCCCTTAAGATAAGGGAGGGAAAGGTACTTGAACTCATCAACCTTCATCAAGGAAATATAAGTGTGAAGGAGTATGCCCTGAAGTTCATGCAATTGTCTCGATATGCTCCTATTATGGTTGTCGATCCTTGAGCAAAGATGAGCAAGTTTGTTTTGGAAGTGTCTTAGACGGTGGTTAAAAAATGTCGTATCACCATTCTCATTACTAAAATAGACATTTCTCGCCTAATGTTGCATGCTCAACAAATCAAAGAGGAGAAACATAGTGAAAATTCTAGGGAGGCAAAAAGGGCAAAGACCAATGATGGTGACTTTTCACATTCAAGGTCTGATAGACATGGTTGTTTTAAGTTTGGACAAAGGTTCTCTGGTCAAGGTTCTACTAATGTGTTTGCTCCAAATTTCAAAAAAGATAGGGTGTCTAACCTTAAGCCTTAAGGAGGAAATGATGGTGGTTCTTCATTATCTTCTTGTGCTAGATGTGGGAGAAAGCATGAGGGTAAATGTTGAGTCGGTAGAGATGGTTTCTTTGGTTGGGGTAGGAGTAGTCTTAAGATAAGGGATTGTCTATAAAATACTACTAAGGGAAGAGAGGGTAGGAAATATCTGCCTAGTGGTTCAGGTTCAAATGCTCCTAAGAAAAACCAGTTCTATGCACTTCAAACTCATCATGAGCAAGATGGTTCTCTTGATATGGTTATTGAAATGTTGAAAATCTTTCATGTTAATGTTTACACTTTGCTTGATCCCTAAGCTACCTTGTCTTTTGTGACTCTATATGTAGATATGAGGGTTGATATCTTCTGGATGTGTTGTTAGATCCTTTTCATATGTGTTCATGCTATTGGTAAAGCTATTGTGGCTAAGAGAGTCTTCAGAAATTGTCTCAACTCCGTATCCCATAGAGTCACTCATGTTGATCTTTTAGATCTTCATAAGTTCAATTTTTATGTTATTCTTGGTATGGATTGGCTCTATTTTTGTTATGCTTCGATATTGAAAAACCAGAGTAGTCAAGTTTCAGTTTCAAAAATGAGCCCATCCTAGAGTGGAAAGGAGGAAATTATATGCCTAAGGGTCAGTTTATTTCTTCATTTAAAGCTAGAAAACTGATTTCTAAGGGTTGCATATATCATCTAATTCGGTATAGGGATATGGATCCTGAAATCCCTATTTTGGAGCCGGTCCGCATTGTAAATGAGTTTTAGAAGCGTTTCTTGATGATTTACCATGTGTTCCTCCCAAAAGGGAAATAGACTTCAATATTGACCTTCTCCTAGATACGCAACCTATCTCCATTACTCCTTACCATATGGCTTCGGGAGAACTTAAGGAATTGAAAGAGCAGCTGAAAGATTTGTTGAATAAGGGTTTCATCTGATTGAGTATCTCTCCATAGGGTGCTCTAGTTTTCTTTGTTCATAATAAATATGGTTCACTTCACATGTGTATTGTTTACATGCAATTGAATAAGGTTACCATTAACGATAAGTATCCACTTCCAAGAATATATGACTTGTTTGATGAACTACAAAAAGCAAGTTACTTCTCTAAGATTGACCTTTGGTCAGCTTATCACCAATTAAGGGCGAAAGAAGATGACATTCCAAGATGGTTTTTCGAACTCGGTATGGTTATTATGAATTTTTGGTAATGTCATTTGGTTTGACTAATATTCTTTTGCATTTATGGTCTGGATGAAGAAAGTGTTTAGACAATATCTTGACATGTTTGCAAGTTTGTTCATTAATGATATTTCTATTTATTCAAGGAGTGAGGATGAGCACACCGACTATTTGAGGATTGTGTTGAAGGTCCTTAAAGACAAACAACTCCATGCAAAGTTTAGAAAGTACGAGTTTTGGTTGAGATCTGTGGCTTTCCTAGGTCACATTATTTCTGGTAAGGGTATTAAGGTATATCGTAAGAAGAGAGATGTGGTTAAGAGTTGGCCTAGACCTCTATCCCCTGTGGACATTTGAAGTTTCTTGGGTTGGGCTAGTAATTATAGAAGGTTTGTTAAAGGGTTTTCTTCAATCACTTATCTATTGACTTTATTGACCCAAAATAACTTAAGTTTTTATGGTGGGAAGCGTGTAAGGAGAGTTTCCAAGAGTTGAATGATAGGCTTAGCTATACTCTGATATTGACTCTATAGGAAGGATCCGGTGGGTTTGTTGTTTATTGTGACACTTCAAGGATTGGACTTGGGTGTGTCCTTATGCAAAATGGGATGATTAATTCTTATCCTTCACTACAAATTAGGGTCCATGGAAAGAACTATCCCACCAATGATTTGGAACTAGCAGCGGTTGTGATTGCCTTAAAGATATGGATGCCTTACTTATATGGTATCAATGTTGATATCTTCATCAACCACCAAAGTTTTCAATATGTGTTCCCGCAAAAGGATCGAAATCTTTGCCAATGAAGGTGGCTTGAGTTACTAAAGGATTATGACATGAGTATCCTTTATCACCCCGGGAAAGTAAATCTGGTGACAGATGCTCTTAGTCGGCTATCAATGGGTAGTGCTGCCCATGTGGACAAAAATAAAAAGAAGTTAGTTCTTCATGTTCCTATATTGGCCCTATTAGGTGTTCAGTTAGTTGACACCAAAGGTGGTTTTATGGTTCATAAAGGTTCAAAATTGTCTTTTGTGTCAGACATGAAAGCCAAGTAAGGTCCTGGTCCTATTTTGGTTTGAGTTTAAGGAACTGGTACTTAAAAAGTTCTCGATATTCCATTCACTTGGGAGCCACTAAGATGCACCATGACTTGCAGGAGGTCTATTTGTTGAATGGGATGAGGAAGGATATTGCGAAAGTTGTGGTTGTGTGTCCTAATTGTCAATATGTGAAATTTGAGCATTAAAAGTCAAGAGGTTTATCCCAAGATATCATTACTCCTACTTGGAAGTGGAAAGATTTGAATATGAAATTTATTGTTGGTTTAGCCTGCACCAAGCGACAACATGACTAGATTTGGGTTATAGTAGTTCATATGCCAAAATTGGCTAATTTCATTACCGTCAAGGTTTCTTATTCGATGGAGGACTATGCTAAGTTGTATTTGAAGAAGATGGTTAGGTTTCATGGAGTGCCCCTATCTATCATCTCTGATCGTGGTACCCAATTAACTTCTAAATTTTGGAAATCTTTCAAGAAAGGACTTGGTACTCATGTTAATCTTAGTACAACCTTTCATGCTAAAATGATGGGCAAGCTGTGGGTACTATCAAAAATTTGGAAGATATGTTGAGATTTTTTATGACTAACTTCAAGGGTAGTTGGGATGATTATTTGCCTTTGATTGAGTTTGCTTATAATAATTGCTATCATTCAATTATTGGTATGACTCTATTTGAGGCCCTTTATTATAGGAGGTATAGATCTCCTATAGGTTGGTTGTAATTTGGTGAGATTTTTTTGATAGTTACAAGTTGGTACATGAAGCTATGGCGAAAGTTCGCCTTATTAGAGAAAGGTTAAAAATGGCTCAAAGTCAACAAATGTCCTATGTCGATATTAGAAGGAGAAATCTTGAATTTGATGATGATCATTATTGGGTCTACTTAAAAACCTCATCCATGAAGGGTGTCATGAATTTCGGTAGTAAAATGAAGCTTAGTCCCCATTCTGTGGGCCCATATCAGTTTTTGAGGTGTATTGGTAAAGTTGCTTATGAGCTCGATTTGCCTAATGACTTAGCATCGGTGAATCCAATTTTCTATGTCTCTTTGTTGAAGAAATGTGTTGGTAATGCGAAATATATCATTGGAGAGTCATGGTATAAAGGAGAGTCTTTCTTATGAAGAGGTTCCGGTTAATATTTTGGATAAGCAAGTCAAGAAATTGAGGAATAAGGAAGTGGAATCTGTAATGGTCTTATGAAGGAATCAAAGGGTTGAAGGTGCTACTTTGGAGATCGAGGCCGATATGATGTCCCATTACCCCCATCTCTTTCCCTCCGATTTGACTCTAGCTTAAGGCTTTTAGTTCCTCATTGTCAAAGTCGATGTCTTAGTCATTCTCATATTTCTTGATGTATGCATGCTCATGAAAACTTTCTTTTCAGATCTTGATTTAGATTTGATGGGTTTCTCGTTGATTATGTGCATTTGAGTATGCTTTGCATGTATGACTTTTTAAATAACGTTTTAAGCATGTTTGAGCTTGGAGTTGATGTTCCTCCTTGATATTGTGCATTTTGAGCTAATTGCATTCATGTTGGGATGTAAGATTTTTTCCCTACCCTCTTTACGATGTCTTGAGTTTCATTTGAGAACTAATGTCCCCAAAAGGGGAATATTGTAACCCCTCGGATTTAGAAAAGAAGGAAAAAATATTTTTGGTTGCAAGTTGTGTCTACGATTCCTATCTACGAACCATAAAAGCTTCTACGAGTTGGAGATGACAACCGTAGGAAGTGGGAAAACATTTTTTCTAAAATCATTTACTAGTACCATTTTTATGGTTTACCAGGACGGTCCGTCATTTCTTGTACGATTCGTAGATAGGTTGTAGGTGAGTCCCAAACTTAGTGAAATTTCAAGGCCAAAAGTTGGTTTATACGGACCATAGAATGACCTAGGAACCGTAGAAGTGTTCCGCCAAAAATAGGTGATTATTGAAGTCCCAATACTTGGTCTACGGTTAACTAGTAAAGACCGTAAAAAGCCCTATGCTCTATAGGTCTGAACCCTAGGTTGAGTCAACATTTATTTTTAAGGGGCTTTTGGGTATTTCCCCAAATTATTTTAACTCAATACTATATCATTTTACCGTCTACCCTAATAACTATATAACGTTTTTAACCCCAAATATACTCATTTTAAACTCATTCTCCTAAATTCGCTAAAACTAATCAAAGTAATCCTCCCTAATTTCCCAAGACTAAGGAAGATGAAAAAGAACTAGGGTTCAACTTCAAGTCTCCAATCCTTCAATCTTTGTGGGCTTTTAACATCAAGGTATGTTAGTATTCACCTATGGAGTCCTTCTATCCATAGGGTTTCTAAAATCTTCAATTTTTTAAAGATAGATTCTCAATTCAAGTGAGGGTTTTATTCAATATTTATTTGTTCCTTTCAATTATAATTCAATTGATTGATTTTTATCGTTCTATGCATGAATTGAAGTAACTATATGTTATTAAGTTTAATTCACATGAACCCATGCATGATCCATAATTTTTAGACTATGATCATTTGATGAAGCTTATGAACTACGAAAGATGAATTTATAAAGATATGCATTTTCTTTTATGAAATTGATATAAATTATTTAAGGTTTCTATGAAAGTGAAGCATTGATGTTGTTGTTCTTGTTGTGAAAGGACTTCTCACATACTACTAAGAACATGATTGTGAAAAAGGTTTTCTCACAAAAGGATTCATAAGGTTGAAATGTTTTCTCACCTAAGTTGAATAAAGATCAATAGCTATTCTAAATGAACTCTAGCTCTTATTGGTTACTTAATTGTGTCTTTCAATGGATAATAAGATGAATATGATTAATGACTATCCCGTGGGATTTATTCTTCACACCGAGAGGATATTGTAATGTGAACCCTCCCATTAGTAGAGGTCAGGTTTCTAGTAGCAATCTCTCTATGCCATAACTTTGTGCCACCATAGGTTTATCTTAGATAGACACTAGCTAGTGAATCGACATTAGCTTAATTTTGTGGTTCTTACCTTGGCAAGTAAGGACATCTCTTTCAGTGTGGTATAGACATTGGATTCCATGTTATATCTCACATGGTTTGTGTCGATTAATGTAAAACTTCCCATAATAACTAACTAAGGTTACTTTCTAAAGTATCTCACAAGTATTTTTAAAGACGTTTATGTTGCATTGACCATTATTATGACTTATGTTTTCTAACATGTTATCTTATGATTTCGTTTGTTCATTGCATGTCATGTAAAGTTCCTTTTAGCATGATTTCATAACTTTAATGCATTGTTATCATACCTAGTTCATTCCATGTATTAATGCATACTTTTTCCTTCATTTGTTTCATTAATGTAGGGTCTGATGCTCCTCCTCCATACACCCGTGGCTAGACATCCCTTCGTTTCCATAGTTGAAGATTTGTGAGTCCTCATATTTCGAGGACTGAGACTCATTTATTGCTTTATGTCATTTCAATTTTAGAATTTGTATGTGATGTATGAGTTACGACCCAATCACTTTCCTTATAATGTATTAGAAGACTTAGAGACTTACATTAAATTCTATTATCTTGTATGATGCATGCTAAGTGACTTTTGTAGGCCCTATCGGGGTCTTATATGTGATGGTATAATAAGAGTATAAATTGGGTCGTGATAGACATGGTATTCAAAGCACAAAGTATAGAAATATCTTATGATGTTTCATAAGCGACGTCGATTATAGTCTTGTTCATGAGCGTGAAGCGTGCTACATTTATGAATAAGAAGCTATAAGATGTTTAGGAAATTCCACATCCTTCATTACTTTAAAGTCGTGCTATAGAGTGAAACTCTATATGTCTCTCTCCTAATACTTATCTGATGTTTTTAGGGTGTGGCCCATCGAAGAGCATATGCTAGGAGGAATGTGAATGAGAATGTGGAATGAAACGCTCCTCAAGAAGTTCCTCGGGTTTCGATTGACCCTTTGGCCAACAAGTGACTAATGTAGAGGTTTGGGCTACTTTTCAAGTATTAGCATAATCCATGATGGCCAAAGCCAATAGGGAGGTTGTGGTTCCCGTTAACCTAAATATGGGTATGGAGGCAACTAGAGTGAGGGACTTTACTTGGATGAATCTCGGAGTTTCATGGTTCAAAGGTCGAGGAAGATCCCCAAGAATTCATTGATGAGGTGTATAAGGTTTTGATGATCATGGGAGCGACACCGATGGAAAAGTGACAATTATTCGCTAATCAACTTAAGGGTGTTGCTCAAGTTTGGTTCAACCAATGGAAGGAAAAGAGGGCGGTTGATGCGGCTCGTCTTGATCAGGAAATATTTACGGTAGCTTTCTTTGATAGGTTTTCCCCTTGAGATTAGGGAGGTAAATGTACTTCAATTGATCAACCTTCATCTAGGAAATATGAGGGTGAAGGAGTACGCCTTGAAGTTCATGCAATTGCCTAGATATGATCCTATTATGGTTGTCGATCCTAGAGCAAAGATGAGCAAATTTGTTTCGGGTGTGTCTCAGATGGTGGTTAAAGAATATCTTACCGCCATTCTCATCAATGAAACATGCATTTCTCTCCTAATGGTGCATGCTTAAAAAATCAAAGAGGAGAAACATAAGGAAAAGTCTAGGGAGGCAAAAAATGCAAAGATCGGCGATGGTGACTTTTCACATTCAAGGTCTAATAGATATGGTCGTTCTAAGTTCAATCAAAGGTTTTCTGTTCAAGGTTTCACTAATGCGTCAGTTTCAAAGTTCAACATATATATGGTGTCTAACCCTAAGCCTTAAGGAGGAAATAATGGTGGAACATCATTGTCTACTTGTGCTAGATGTGGGAGAAAGCATGAGAGTAAATATTGAGTCGGTACAAATAGTTTTTTGGTTGGGGTAAGAGTGGTCATAAGGTAAGGGATTGTCTATCACTTACTACTAAGGGAAGAGAGGGTAATCATGCCCCACCTACTGGTTAAGATTTAAATGCTCTAAAGCAAAACTAGTTCGATGCTCTTGAAACTCATCATGAGCAAGAGGGTTCTCTCGATGTGGTTACCGATATCTTGAAAGTCTTTCATCTTGATGCTTATCTTTTCTTGATCTCGTGGCTACCTTCTATTCATCTAGGGAGGCAAAAAATGCAAAGATTGGCGATGGTGACTTTTCGCATTCAAGGTCCAATAGATATGGTCGTTCTAAGTTCAATCAAAGGTTTTCTGTTCAAGGTTTCACTAATGCGTCAGTTTCAAAGTTCAACAAATATATGGTGTCTAACCCTAAGCCTTAAGGAGGAAATAATGGTGGAACATCATTGTCTACTTGTGCTAGATGTGGGAGAAAGTATGAGAGTAAATATTGAGTCGGTACAAATAGTTTTTTGGTTGGGGTAAGAGTGGTCATAAGGTAAGGGATTGTCTATCACTTACTACTAAGGGAAGAGAGGGTAATCATACCCCGCCTACTGGTTAAGATTCAAATTCTCTAAAGCAAAACTAGTTCTATGCTCTTCAAACTTATCATGAGCAAGAGGGTTCTCTCGATGTGGTTACCGATATCTTGAAAGTCTTTCATCTTGATGCTTATCTTTTCTTGATCTCGGGGCTACCTTCTATTTTGTTACACCATATGTAGCTATGTGGTTTGATATCTCTCTAGATGTGTTGTTAGATCCTTTTTCTGTTCTACTTTGACACTCAGAAGTGACTTCAAGTACAGTTAGTGCTCAATACCATAGGCTTGCCCTTATTTTCACTGCTTAGACTCTCCAAACTAGTTGTTAGGATCACTATAGAACTTTATTAGCCTGTAATGTAGGCTCAGGGTCAGGTGTGGTACATTTGGGTACTTTTTAGTGACATTCTGCCCTCTTTGACTTTACATTGGCTTTTTACCTCTTTTGTCAACCTATTTTTACATCCTTTCATTTTATTTTTTTTCCCTTGACTCTTTTCAACATAGATGTGACTTTTTACTTTGTGGCTCTTATTTTTCACTTTCTTCTTTTTCTTTCACTTTATTTTTGTTTATTTCTTTCAGCACTTTTGTTTATCATCTTTTTGCTTCATTTTGAACAAAGTCATATCTTTCTCTATTCAGGTTTCCCTTTCAACACACAATTCTTTTCATACCCCTTTTTCTTTCAGTTTCCTTTTTCAGAGCCACCCTCAACTTATGTGTTTAGCATGAGTCGAGGTGCACAATATTCGATGTCGGAGCAGGGCCAAGATCAAGGTAACTTTTTGAATTAGCCACCCTCAACTTAGGCTTTTGGCCTAAGTCAAGGTGCACATGTTTAAGGAGGGACTGGGGCCAAGACAATCATTTTAGGGAAGGTGAGTTCGGTGAATAAAAAGAAATGGTCTATTTTAGGCTCAAACATTTGGATCAGATGGAACATTGATTTCATTTGGTTGGATCATTTTAGAGTTAAGTGGACTAATTTGAACAAGGGCCTGTGATCACTTCCCAACTTCTATCCTAGATTAACTTAGCAGGACCAACGGGGCAAGTTCTAGATTGGCACATACTGTCTGAGCCTTCCACTTTTCTCACACACTCTTGGCACATTGTTTTATTATCAGATTATCTGATTACCCAGTTGAAATTTTAGCTTAAGTTATGAAGTCAAATTGATTCCTATCATGTAACATTGAGATCCAACACATTCAACTTATCAAGCCTACAAGATCTAGCACATTTCATCATTTTTGGACAGGAATCATTCTTTTATCTTTTTCTTGCCAACATAATTTCATTTTTTCTACTTATTCCTACACATGCATTCCTAAACATGCCGGTTTAACAAAATTAAACAGTCTCTTGGGGGAAGATAACACAGGCAAGAAAACCGCAATAGAGGATTATGAGTTGGGTTACTTAGACTTCACCCTATCACTCACAATCCATTTACTCCACCCCAACAAAATAAAGTGTCATTGTCCCCAATGCACAAAAAAAAGAGTAAAGGATCTGGTGAAGAAAACCTATGGCGCACACGCGTCGAAGACCACTCAAGAAGTGGGTGGATCAGATTTCTCAAAGCCCGCTGGATCAACACTCAGAACACCATCAGTGGCGCTCCTATCAACTATCCCAGCAACCTAAGTAGTGCTATCATCGACTCTCACAACACTATCAATAGTGCTCATGCTGCTAGATGGGTCCACACCTATCTCCCTAGCACTCTGTTGTCTTAGCTCCTCATCAACTAAGGATGCCCCCCAATCTACCTCAAGCTGCTGACTCTCCCTCTTCCTCACTCTCTCAACCTCAGTATCATCAGAAGTACGACTAGAGTGGGGGCGCTTCCCAGTAGCATCGGAAGAATCTGGTGGCGGCATATCATCGTCGAATAGGGCACTCATCACCATACCATCAACCGGTGTCATAGGGGTAGACTTTTGCTCAGCCTCTAAGGGAGCTAGAAGTACAGTGACATCAGCACGGAGGCTCTCCAACTCCTTCTAGAGGGTTCTCACATCAATAGTCACAAATCAAAAGAATCCAGGCGCTGATGAATGACCTGGACCTTCTGGTCCATCATATGCTCTATCAGTTGTTTAACCTTGGCCTTAGACACCGCTATAGCATGGTGCATCCATGGCCTCACATGCTGAAATAGGGTAGCCATTCGTGCCTATAGATTTTGTACTAGAACTAGAGGGATGTTGGTGATACCGAAAGAATGAGTGGCTCTGCATGAGCTAGAGGCCTGACTGGCGATCGGAGATAGAGAATGCAGGCATCTTTATCTTGTGGAGAAGCGATGTCATCATCTTGCATCTGCTCCATATCAGCTACAAGATCATTTCTCAATGGTGGCACCTTAACCTGTGGCTCCTTGGAGGTACATCTATATTGGCCTCATCCCGAATAAGGCCGATATAAAGAGTCTTGGTTGCCTGAAGCAACCAATCACAATGCCAAATGGGTACAATAGCATTCCTGCAAAGCTGGAAGATGAGGAATGGGAATGGCAGTGTCGTGATGGTCTTGGAATACCTCTCATGACTCACATAAATCAATATGTGGACGAAATCTATCTCAAAACCTGCAACCATAGCTACAACTATCACCCTTCGATCTCATGTAAGCACATTGTCCGCTTGAGTAGGGGATACATAGTTTTGCACTAGCAGCTAGAAGAACATAGCAGCCTAAGTCACGGTCGCCTTCTTGATACCCAAACTAAGAGTCTGGACCCACTCGACGGGCTCTCCATCAATAGTAAGATGTTGGGCTAGCCATCTCACAAGATACTCCCTCTGCTCGGCATTCCGTTGAAATTCTCCATTCAGAATAATACCCATCTGATAGTCGAACTCTATTATATTGATGGCAGACTATGGTCGAAGCCATAGATGAACCTACGGAGAGTCGTCTCAATGATATCAATAGTGAACCCTCGAACAAGTGTGGCCTCAAATGGAGGCTCAGCGAAGGGCTTGGCCCGCTTAGAGATAAACCATCTGATGGTAGCCATATAGGAAGCATAGAACTCCCATACGATCTCCTCATTATAGGAACCTGGACTGCGTGCCATCCACTCATACCTATCCCTCCTAAAAAGATCATGGATGACCGGAGTGGTGTGGAGGCTACCTGTGAGAACCCGATGCTCCTCAGTAATGAACCTGGCCATCCTTTTGTGCTTGTTCAGCATACGAGCATCCCTGTAGATCTGGTGTTGGCCTCCACACATAGTCGATTGGGCTCCTCAACAACTAGAGCAGGCTCGAAACTAGGGGGCACTGGAATGTCGCCCACACTATTAGGCTCTGAAGATGAGGTGGTGAAGCCCTTAGAACTAGAACCGGAGCCAGAGCCAGATTCAGAGCCAGCAAATGAACCAATCGGTGTGGCCCCCTTATTAGACTAGGGGGCACTAACCACATCAAATTGCACCTGCCGAGCTTCATCCTGTGTAGCGCGTAGAGTAATGGGGGATGTCCTGGTAGGAGGTGGAACGTACTCCGTATCCTCATCCTGATCGATCAGCCTGAAAGAAGGTGCTATCGATTTGGACTTTTCGTTCACGGCATAAGTGGGGGCTTGCTTAGGGGCCATAGTACCTTTAGAAGCTTCATTAGTACCAAAATAAGCAAAGAAAATGGACGAAAATTTTAGAACAAGAAACGAATCAAAATGAAAAACAAAAAAAAATTATGGGAAGTAGCTGAACTGACACATGGTGGGTACCTATGGTCAGTTGAGGGATCAATGGTCCATGGGTCCCCTCCCTAGGTCAAAGTACCCAAAAATGAGTCTTTGAAGTGGGAACCACGAATGTGCAAAATGTTTCATCGATGGAATGATGAATTATAATCCACATCGTGGTTCGACACTTAGCAATATTTTTATGTGCTTCTAGCCCACGGACCTGACCTACGGTTAGTAGGATGAGCTACGATCAGTAGAATGACCTATGGTTCGTAGACGGGGTCTCGTGGGTCAATTTGTGCTAGGTTATCTGATGATTCAATTCTTTCAAGCCTTTTTCTTTACAAATTTTTCAACCATTTACGCCTATACATGCATTTCAAAAAGTAATATGGTAGTTGATCATCTTTAAGGTTCCAATTTTTTATAAAATTTCATAGTTTATCACATCGATACCTATGAACCCTAAGTCAAAACTTCCAATTCGGCCTATTAACTTGAATTATCTAGTTTTAAGTAATTACACACTCACATACCATCATACCAATGGTGTTCTAACATACATTTTCACAGAAAAACACGAAATTAACAACCCAAGGTCAAGTGCATTGTTGTGATTTCAAATGGAAAATATGAAAAACTTCAAATATCCAAAGAAATCAACATACCTTACAAGTATACAACAATGGTGAGTGTGTGATTTCAATGAACTCCTTAGACCCTTTGCTAGCCCATTGACACCAAACTCGGACTTGTAGAATCGCAAGGGAATGGATATGAGGGATTTGGAAGAGAGAAAGATGATTGACGGAATTGGAGGAAGTGAATGTGACTTATTTTGTGGGATATGGGGATTAAATGGAGTGATTATGGGAGATAAAAGGGTTTAAAAAGGTTGGGAGGGAGTTTTGAATGGGGAAATGAATTAAAACTGAGTGGTTTTATTTTATAAGAAGTCCGGGTTAGGTCGGGGAAACCCTAAGTTTTGGGACAGTTCATAGGTTGACCTACGGACCATAGGTCCGATCCGTAGATCACTCTAACATTTATAATTTTAGGAAAGCTTACCTGGGGTCTATGAATGCCATTCACGGTTGGTGGATGGACCCACAGACCGACGATGGGGTCTATAGACCTCTACACAACTATTTTTCTGCAGATTTTGCCTTTTGCCCCTGCACATGTTTCAACCATTAGGACTTGCTTTTTACATTTTCTGGAGAATTTTTAGACATGGACCCTATTCTATATCTAGCCTATTACAAAAGTAAAACACCTAACTAAAGAGCGAGCAAATCAAAATGCATGACGAAGACTCCTATAATGAAAAGAAAAACCTATAGTTGGCTAGATTATACATCTTGGGTTGCCTCCCAAGCAACGCTTGATTTAACGTTGCAGCATGATTCATGCCTCTTGATTACTCAGAGTTCATCAAGATAATAGGGCTTGATTACTTCTTGCATACTTTCCGATTTCCCCAAGGTCTAGACCTTGATTCTTTTCCCGTTCACTTTGGACCTTGTTCCCTTCTAGTTCTCGAGCTCAACCGCTCCATGTGGAAATACTTGAGTGACTAGGAAAGGCCCGGTACACTTGGACTGGAGCTTGTAAGGAAACAATCGCAGCCTTGAGTTAAATAGAAACACCATATCACCCACAACAAATTCACGCTTTTCAATCTTTTGATCATGATACTTCTTCATCTTCTCCTTGTACAAGGCTGAACTTTGATATGCTTTTACGCAAAACTCATCAAGCTCATTCATATCACTCACTCTTTGACTCAATGCGGCACCCCACTCCAAATTCAACTTATTTAGCACCCATATAGCCTTAAGCTCTAGCTCTACCGGCAATGGCATGACTTCCCATATACAAGTTGGTAGGGGACATACATATGGGAGTCTTGAAAGCGATGCGATAGGCCCACAGAGCATTATCAAGCCTCCTTGACCAGTCAGTTATGTTGGCATTCATAGTCTTAGAAATAATTATCTCTCTGTTTGACACTTCAACTTGACCACTATACTGCGGATGGTAAGGAGTGGCTACATTATGGTGCACACCATATTTCTCTAGCAATGCCTTGAAAAACTTATTACAAAAGTGGGAACCTCCATCGCTGATAATCGCCCTAGGTGTACCAAATCTAGAGAAGATACTCCTTTTCAGGAATGCAGTGACACTCTTACCCTCATTGTTTGAAAGCGCAATTGCTTCCACCCATTTCGATACATAGTCAACCGCAACAAGAATATACTTCATCCCATGTGAACTCACAAATGGACCCATAAAGTCAAGCCCCCAAACATAAAATAACTTAATCACCAATATCAGATTCATAGATAGCTCTTACCACTTTGAAATTCCTCCTTCTCTTTGGCAATAGTCACAAGACTTGGCGAATTCATAAGTATCTTGGTGGATGGTAGGCCAGTAATACCCACATTGCAAGACTTTATGAGCAGTCTGAATACCACTATGATGCCCACCAACAGCAGATGAATGACACGCCTCTAGTATACTTATCATCTCAACCTTAGGCACACAGCGAAGAATAATCCCATCAGCACACATACGAAACAAGTAAGGCTCATCCCAAAAGAACTTCTTCACATCATGCATAAACTTCTTTCTTTGGTTGAATGAAAACTCTGAAGGAACCAAATCACTTGCTAAGTAATTAGCAAAATTTGCAAACCATGGGATAAGATCACAAGAAGCCACCAATACTTGTTTGTCTGGGAATGCATCATTTATTTAAGCCCTATCTCCTAACTGTAGCATAACTTCCTCCTCTAATCTGGAAAAATGATCGGCAACTTGATTTTCTGTCCCCTTTCTGTCTTTCACCTCAAAATTGAACTCTTGCAACAATAATACCCATCTGATCAACCTCGGTTTTGCATTCTTCTTAGCAATAAAATACCTCAATGCAGAATGGTCAGTATGCTCTATGACCTTAGTACCAAGCAAGTAGGATCGAAATTTCTCGAATGCGTAAACCACAGCAAAAAGTTCCTATTCAGTCACTGTATAGTTCTTTTGAGCCACATTCATAGCTTTGCTGGCATAGTAAATCAGATGAAGAATCTTCTCTCGCCTCTATCCCAATACTACACCAAGCGCCACTCCACTCGTATCACACATCACCTCAAATGGTTGCCCCCAATCTAGTGATCTAATGACAGGTGCGGAAACTAGCTTTTCTTTCAACTCTCCAAATGCTCTCAGACAACTATCATCAAAATCAAACATACACTCATTTTCGAGTAGTTTGCACAATGGGTGTGCAATTTTTGAGAAATCCTAGAAAAACCTACTATAGAAACCTGCATGCCTAAGAATACTTCTAACATCTTTAACAGAGATAGTTGGTGGAATCTTTTCTATTACCTCAACTTTAGCTCTATCAACCTCAATACCCTTCTTAGAAATCTGATGACCCAGAACTATCCCCTCTTTTACCATGAACTGGCATGCAATTGAGCACAAGATTGCACTCTTCGTACCGTTTCAGTACCAAATGGTTCAAACATCCATCAAATGAGTCACCTACTATAGAGAAATCATCCATAAATACCTCAATAGTGTCCTCCACCATTTCATAAAATATCGATATCATGCAATGTTGGAAGGTCACTGGAGCATTACACAACCCAAATGACATACGTTTGAAGGAGAAAGTACCATAAGGACAAGTGAAGGTGGCTTCTCTTGATCTTACGGAGCAATGGAGATCTGATTGTAGCTCGAATACCCATCAAAAAAACAAAATCAACCCTTACCAGCTTGGTGATCCAGTATATGATCCATAAACGGCATCAGAAAGTGATCATTTTCTATCTAATCATTCAATTTTTGGTAGTCCATGCATACTATCTACTCGGTCACTGGCATTATCGGAAAAAGGTCATTCTTCACATTAGGGACCACAATCATACCACCTTTATTAGGTACACACTGAAACTTACCCGAGTTCTTGGCCCTTTTAACCAATGCCTTAGTCTGACCATCTCGCCTCACCCCCTCCACTTTCTTAACAAAGTTTGTCACCTCATTAAAGCTTCTCCCTGCAGAAGTCATATGAACAGACAATACTTGCAATTCTGAATTTAGCCCCTTCATAAATAGGCAGATCCTTTCTTCTTCAGTAGTCACCAAATGCATAGCATATCTAGACAGAGCATGGAAGTTGGCTTCATAAGCAGCCATAGACATACCGCCTTGCTCCATAGCCATAAACTCATCCTTCTTGCGATCCCTCAAAGTCCTAGGCATATACTTCTCTCGAAACAAGGCATGAAACAGAGTCCAAGTGAGTGGAGATAAAATTGAAGATCTATATTCCATGTAACCTATCTACCACTGCTTGGCCTCACCTTAAAGTTGAAAAGTCACGAACTCAACCCCATGCTGATGGACAATTCCCAATCTATGAAGCCTCTCGTAGCAATATAAGATAAACTCATAAGCATCCTCACTCTCAGAACCAAGAAATACAGGAGGCTTTAGCTTTAAAAATTTAGTCAACATTTCATGCTCATTACTAGTCATAACAGAACCCATCAAAGAATGAAAGAAAGCATCAGTACCTGCAATTCCACCCACCTTGGGAGTAGTGATAGCAATAGGGGGATTGGCAGGAGCTTGAGTTGCTTGAACAGATGGAAGCACTCCAGGACCAGCCAATCCTTTCAAACATGACATGATATGTTGAGCTAACACTGGGTCTATGGGAGGAATACATGTGGTCTCATCCTGTACCTCTTCCCCTTGTTCAGTATCCTTAACATTATCAACCTCAATATTTTCTTCTATCTCTTCCTGATGCACAGGAGGAGCCTCATTCTTGGGAGCATTTTCAATTGGTGCTCCATCCCTAGTAGCCACTACCCTTCCTTGGCCTCTACCCCTAGATCTTTCTCTACCCATGCCTCGACCACGATCTCTCGGTGCAGATTCCTCAGCTGGAGCATTGATGGGAGCTATGGGCCTGATACCGTTGAATCTAATGTTAACCATCTGCAGACAGAAGAGTGAAGGAGGTTAGATACCAATTTGAGTCACTAGATACCAATTGGAATCAAGTTATAGGACAAAAGGAGGAAAAAGAAAGTAGAGAGTTTTCCTAAAGTCCTATAGCCTCTAAAAGAAAAATACATACGTCTCTGTACCATTTTGTAAGACTCTACTAGACTCATTTTAGTACATCAAGATCAACGAACCTAGGATCTGATACCAACTTTGTCATGACCCAGACCATCGTGATTGTCACCCAAACTAACCCTCTGGAGGGAAAATCACTACTATAACCCTACTAAACAATTTAAAGCTACGAAATCAGGTTTAAATAGCTAAATACTGAAGTTCCCATAAACTTCAACAAAATTCTAACAATGAAACTAAACAATGTGGAAGAATAACCTAGAACCTGAAAGTCAACGTACCAAAACTCTAACAAGATGCATAAAGCTAAACAAGAAGGGCCACAACCCCAAACTAATGAATTAACAACTAACGAGAAAAGTCTACGTCCGAAATATGGATATAGACAGAAAGAAAACTCATGGCAGCCTGGAAGAAATGACTCACCCTTGAATTCGAACGATCAGTGATCTTCTAAGCGAGGTCTGACAATAGCCGCCTGAAGATGCCCCATACTCAACAAGAAAGAGCAAGTGGAGTATCAGTACGAAACTATAGTGTACTGGTACGATCACGCGGCTAACCCACTAAGTGTAACATACATAAGTCAATACAACAATACAATAACATGCATACACCGAACATATACAATATCATTATCATTCTCAAACAACAAACAGTTTCACGATTCTCAAATATCACAGTTATATCAAATCATTGGTCCTCTCATAGAACCCAAACCCAAATAGTTAGCGTATCGAAACGTGGTACACGATCCAATGTTTATGCTGGAACGTGGCAACCGATCCAAGTTAGTGTGTCAGAATGCAACACCCAATCCATTCAACAAGCCACAATCACAATCACAATGTACATTCTCACAATCATACAATCAAGTCATGATTTCATGGCATACCATTATTCAATATCTTCATTTACAACAAGTGTGATCAATAATGTAACATTCGCATACATACATGTATCATAACGAAGCAAGAACAAACATACATTACACATTTATAGAATCACAACCATCACCTACCTTGAAACAATCTTGAAACCCTAAGAACTTGATTCTTCCCTTTCTAGATTCGTTCCGCTTGTTCTTGGTCTACAAACAATCAATATAACGCGGGAATCAATAAACAATAGCTAATTACCTGAATTACTAACAATTATATCAACCCTAAATCATACTCATGATCCCACTATCCAAATTAGGGCTTTTCCTACCATAAATTTCAGATCAAAATTTTTCCCCATCGATAATTACCCATTAGATTACGCTCTATGGATCAAAAATAGATTCAGGGGGTTAAAATCTTACCTTTAGCCTTAAGAATGATGGAAAACTATCAAGAATCACCCGGTGTTCATCTCCTTACTCTAAAACTCGGAAAGTGTAGAATATAGACATTTTAGGGTTTATTTCTGACTTAAGTCGCGTCAAACCCACCATAACAATCCTCACCCCGCTACAGCGACCCCACCTTGGCGGCAAAAATCCCGCCCTAGTGGCTTGCATGAAACCAGTGAGCTATTTTAATAATTCCAAGACCCCCATTTCACAACACACCTTCGACCAACGATACTTAGAAAATACCTTTCACGGTACGATCAATTTCGGGAGTTCTACTCGCCCGAATTCAATTCTGTAAAGTCGTATGGGTTCCTTAACGACTTATCTATCTAGTATGTGATCAAATTCATAATTATATCACCCAATCGCTACCAGATTTCCCTAGACCTCACAGACTCCAATTTCATCCAAATCTAGACTAGGTTGAGAAAATTCCAAATACTACAAAAAAGTTTTCCAACCCAAAAATTTTCCCCATTGGCTTTTCTATAATGACAGGAATAGGTCGTTACACTTATGTTGTTATCTCTTAAGCTTATGGCTTATGTCTTATATTGACAAATGCTTATGTTATGCCTATGTTGATGTTTATGCAAGCTATCATATTTAGTACATCTTTGTACTAACACATACTCTTGACTATATTTCTTATTCAAATGTAAGGTCCGAAGATATCAACTTCCATCCCCATGGCTAGGATCATAGTAGAGAAGAATTTGAAGATTGGTGAGTCTTCATAGCATTCGAGGATTTCACCACCATATCCTTCTGTCTTTCGTTGTATATTTTGAACTATTGTATGGGCTATGTTCCAAGGATATTCATATTTTAGATGGTTTGAGACAAGTGTAATAGACTTCTGCTCACTTTATAAAGACTTTGATTGTTATTGAAAAATGTTTTAAATTCCCGCTCATTTCTATTATCTGATGTTATGATAGCTAAGTTGGCTTGTATGAGGTCTCTCAGGGTCTTGTACGCCTTGTTATATCTAGGAGGTACCCCTGGGTCATGACAGTTTTCCTCCGCATTCATGGAGATCTAGTCATTAAAAACCCATATTGTGGAGGACCCCTGACAATGTTTAAATCTAAATTTGAGGGTTTCTTCCCCATTTTCATTTTTTGAGCTTTAAGAACTTGGTAGAAGCGATTTCAAATGGGTTTTTCAATATAAATTGTTGGGCAACGTTTCTTAACTCTATATCTTTGATTACCCATTATTATTATTATTATTATTATTATTATTATTATTATTATTATTATTATTATTATTATTATTACTATTGTTAGTATTATTAGTATTATTGTTATTATTATTATTATTATTATTATTATTATTATTATTATTATTGTTGTTGCTGTTGTTGTTGTTGTTGTTATCATTATTATTATTATTATTATAAATGTTATTATTAGTATTATTATTATAATAGTGATTATTATTAGTATTATTATTATTATCGGAGAAAGATAAAATATAAAGAAAGAAAGAATTAAAGTACCTTGCAGTTGTGGCCAACACCAGGGCCTATGAGAACTATACACTTTATTGACAACTTTGGTAATTATCCGGCGAACTCACAAAGTACAAAAGAAAAAGCTTTACAAGAGAGAGAAAAAGTAGAGAGGGTTTTCTAAAACCTGCCTCTAACAAACTATAAATGAAACTTATTTATAGAAAAGAAAAGGAATCTATCAACAGTGATGGGTCCTTATCAGTGGGTCCCATATGTATAGTAACAGTATATCTATTGTACATCAACAATGTATCTACTGTTGATAATGACTTTTACTATTGAAGATAAACTTTACATGTTATCCTTTCCTTTTAATTGGCGGAGGAGATCTTCCGCTTTTTCCAGCACATCTTCTACAGTCGGTTCACATAATTAAGCCTTTTGAATATCTGCAACATCATCATTTGCTTCACTTCGCATTGATGTGTCGGACTTCTCGTATTGGGTAATATTGAGAAGTAGGTCCTTTCTTACTTCATCGAGATAATTATTAATCATCACTTCTTTATCTCCATCTTGAATAGACATTTTTCTAGCAATATGGCGGACGGAGCTATGCTGTATAATTCCCTTTTGAGGAACAAGACAATATTCTTGAATCCTTTTTCCAATAAGATCCAATAATTCTTGTATGTATAATGACATTGTCTTGGGATCTCTTTACATTAATTTATCCCAAAAATTATTATAAAATGTCCGGTATAAACAAAGAATCTGCTCCTCAGTGAATCCTACCTCCGGCACCTATTATGAATCGAGAATTCAATAAAATAATAAATTTATTCAATTATTTCGATATAACATATATGATTTGTATGATATAATTCATTTAAGTTTGGTGAGTCTTTAACCCATTCTTTGTATAACTTAAGAAATGGATCTAGTAAGATCTTAGTTGTTGGATCGTGGTATGACCACGAATTTAGAAACCAATTAGGGATTGGTTCTGCAAATATTTTTGCACAAATTTTAATGAACCATGTATGCTTATGTCACTCATTATTATAGATAAGCACTTTAACAAAAGCATGAATATAGTCCCAATATGTGAAATTCATAGGGACCTTATTTAGGCTTATCTGCCTCTCTTTCATTATAGAGATGCCCCAATCTTCAACAGATATAATTTGCTTAATTATCATCTTGGAGAAGTTATAAACATTCTCGCTGGTGTTGTATTCTGAAAAGTGTTGAAATTCAGCACTTCCAGTGCTTAGCAAAATTGTGTCATAATATGATCAAATTTTGTATGACTCACCCGGGAAATATAATCCATTAACTAAATATCGCTAGAACATCTTCTAGGGTTCTTCTTTATCTGAATATCAGAATTTTCTTAAAGAAATATCATTTCTTTCTTTGATACCTTTTTGTAAGTTTTGATATCATCAACTTCTTCTTCTGCGATAGATGCGAAAGTATCACTTTGCTTCTACGATAGATACGCTTGTAATTGTGCATATAACAGATTATTTTCTGGAATATCTTTCAGATGTATTGAAGATGAAGCCTCCTTTTGAGAGGTCTTCAAATTAACCAAGCTCATTCCTCCTCTTTGTATAATTGGGGAGTAAGAAGAGGATTCGTATGACGATCTTGATGATCCTAGGGATGATCTTCCCCTTCCTCTAGTATGACCACCCCTTCCTCTAACCTTGGTTACCCAAGGAGGGTCCATTTTATTCGAATGCATAATAATAATGGTAATAATAATTCTCATCGTCAAAATCGACTCTCATCACAAAATCAAATATCTGAGATGATATCTCTCATCATATAATCTATAATCTTCCATATAAGTAGGTCTCGGTTAAGAGGAACTACCTTTAAGATAGTAACTAAAGTTTTATCTGTAAAAAAGGGAGACAGAAAACTCATTATGAAGAAAGGTATTCTCTAGATAAGAAATCTAGAAGAGATTTATCACTCCCTTTTTTATAATGGATTTCAAAATCGAAATGAGCTAACTGGATCTGCCACCTAGCAAAGATTAATTTTTGAAGCATCATGTTTAAAATCTTTATCAAACATATATTTCATTGATTGTACATCAATTTTTATAAAAATACTTTTGATTATATAAATCATCTTGAAATTTTAATATGCATTTGACGATGGTCATCATTTCATGAGCCACTGTGGCATATTTCTTCTGAGCATCGTTCCATTTTCTAGAATGAAATCATATCAAATATTCATTTATATCATGGGAATTGATTTGTTTTTTATTCCACCATAACCAATGTTAGATGCATCTGTCTCAATAATTTTCTGCTATGCAGGGTTAGTAAGAGTTAGACAAGACAAAGATTACACACAAAGTTTAATATTCTTTAACAGATCAGTGTGACTATCACTCCATGGTAATTTATGATATTTTTTTAGCTTGTCATAAAAAGTGGCCAATCACGAGATAAATTTTTGTAAAAGCGGGAAATGTAGTTTAGACTTCCCAAAAATCATTGCAATTTTGTCCTATCAGTAATAACATCAAGAAACTTTGAAGCAAAGTCGATCGATCATTGAATTGGGGTAACCTTTCCTTGACTAATAAGATGTCCTAAAAATTTTACATTAGTTTGAAATAAACTCATCTTTGATTTTGAAATCACCAAACCATTTTGTATAACAATTTTCTTAAAAATGTCTAAATGTTTGATATGCATTTCAAGAGTCTTTGAATAAACCAAAATATCATCAATAAACACAATGATGAAATCCAAATATGGGTTGAAAATATCATTAGTAATTTTTTGAAATTCAGAAGGAGCGTTTTTCTAACCAAAGGGCATTACATTCCACTCATATTGTCCAAATAGGACATTAAAGGTTGTTCTCTAAGAATGCTCTTTAAATATTTGAATCTACCAATATCCGGATTTTAAATCAAATTTGGAAAATAGATTGGCATCATATAATCTAGATAATAAGTCTCTTTTATTTGGAATAGGATACCTAATCCATTTTAAATATTTATGTAAAGGTTTATAATTTATTACCAACCTGGGGTCACCTCATTCTCTTTCAGCCGCACTGTTAACATAAAATGCAGTACAAGACCAAGGTGATTTCGAAGGTTTTATCAAACAATTTTGTAATAAGCTATCAATTTCCTTTTTGCACAATTCTACCAATTCGAAGTTCATCTAGCAAAGACGAAACTTAGTAGGAATATCATCCTCAAAGAAATTCTCATCATATGGAAGAGTAACAAGATGTTTTTTCCAATTCGAAAAAGCACTAGGATAATCAGCACAAATATCAATAGTCATTTGTTCAGAAATCAATTTAATCTTTTCTTGTTCTTTGGCAGACTTCAAAGTATCAAATATATTCATACTAAATAATTCAAGTTGTAAAGAATCAGCATGCTTTTGCTTTATATCAATTAAAGCATTAATATCACGAGAAATTGGGTTAGTGATAAAAGTATAACTAATATTCTGGTTTTCATATGTAGCAGAAAAACCTTTAGCATCTATGCTAGTAAACAGATAAATAGCATTTATAAAAGTTGTTCCAAGTATAATCGAAGGGTATAACTAATTTTTAACCAAGAAAAAGAAATGCGGAATGCAAACTTTATTTTGGCAAATGCGAGTATTAGGCAATTTATGCTTTATATCTAAACCATGTCCTGACGCAGATTTAACGATATGAGTTATTTTTTCAAAGTATTTGGTAGGTACAAGACCTTCTTGAATGCAACTCACATCGGCTCCACTATCAATCATAGCAACATTAGTTATAGAAAAACTATTATCAATTAATATGGTACATTTAACATACCATTTATGAGCAATAACAATCTCCATCATTCCTAGGAACATACCCTGTCTAGGATCATGATTAAAAGGTTTTGCAAGAGTATTTTCTTCAGCAATATTTTTCCCTTTGTTATGAACAGTTTCAATCTGAGTAAAACGATGTTCACAAATCATTTGATTTTCTTTAATAGATTTAATCTCATTTTTCAAATATTCAATTTCAGTTTTCAAATCATCAAAGGAAGAATCTCTTGTAGAAATCATTTGTTTATGAAGCCTGTTATTAATTTTAGACAAAGAATAAGGAGTAGAATACTCATTCAAAATCATTCTTTTGTTTTTCAGAATTTCTTGAAGAACTAGCTGTAGTAGTAATAGCTAATTGAATAATTTTCTCACGAAGGTTATTATCAGTAACTTCTTTCAAAATTTCTATAACATTATCAGAAGTGATAGTATTGATATTTAAATCTTCAAATTGAGATTGTAATTTATAAAACTCATCATTTGTGAAAGAACAAATATCACCTTAACAAGCATTGCAATTATTTATAATAGGACGCTGATTATTATCAGACAAATCAGGCAAATCCATCTCTTCTTCTGAACTTGAATCGGAAGCATAATCAGATTCTGAACCAAAAGTGTATAAGAAACTATAAACCTTATCATTAACCTCTTCATCAAGTTCTAAGGTTTTCAGCTTTTTAAGCTTCCAATTGGGTGCTATATGTCCAAAATTTCCACATTTATAGCACTTAATCTTGGTGAGTTCTCACTTAGACCTATTCTTGGTAAATTTATTAGATTTACGATATGCTTTTCTCTCGTCCCGTTCTTCGTTAGACCTATAGCTGTGCTTAGACCTTCGTTTCCTGTAAGGTTTGTTAGGATTAGAGCTTCTAGAATCTCTATGTTTGGTCTACTTGTTATTAGCTGAAGTATCACGTAAACCAAACTGAGTACAAAAGTCTCCTAGCTGAGATGTTTCTCTAAGCCTATCCATCTTAAGTTTTCTAGATTACTTTAATTCATTGCATAAATTTATGCCTTCTTGCGTACAAACGCCTATCAGCCAACCATAAGTATAATCATTATAGGGAAATAAACCCTGCTAATTTCAGAGGATTTTTCTAACTCATTCTGCAAATAATGGGGGAAGACCATCGATAAATTTAGCTTTCCAATGGTCATATTTATTTTCGGGTAACTCCATCACCCTACTAAGATATGTATCTTTATACCACCTGAATTCTCCCAAGGTTCTACAACGTAGACCGTTTAACAGGGTACGAACAGTCTCAAACTGATTGGTAAATCTACCATTAAAATGTTCTAAAATTGTCAGATCTAAGGTACAAACTACGTCTTCTCTATTTGCGACAAGAGTCATTCCTAAGTTATCAACAACTTCATTACCAGAAATAGCATTAATCACAGCAGCCTTTTGTTCAACTATCATATAATTATCCCACTAACCTCGAAGTTGGCCAATAAAACCTGCAATTATCATTTTGGAAATATTTCTATTTGTGTTTTTAACATTTTTACAGATAGTTGCATACATAAGCATTCTATGAACAAGAATAGTAAGTTGTCTATCAGTCAAACCATCAAGGTTCCATTCATAAATTTCAGAACCGCTATAGGAGGTATTAGTCTGATTCCAATCTCGTTCCTCTATAAGCATATCTTGAGGAGTTGGTATGGAATAATAATAAGTTTGCATGCTAGGTTTATGAGCAAATTTTGTATTATCACTATTCTTTTTGGGATAACTCTGAAGTTTATTAAATTCTAAAGAAACATGATTTTTAAAATCAAAGGTATTTTCCATTTCATCAACAAAACTTTCAGACAAGTCCATAGGTTTTGCACTAAATTCAGAAAACTTTTTATCAATAAGTTCTTTGAAATCATAAATCGATTTAAATTTAAATTATAAAATCTCTGGAGGTCACTGCACAGGAGTAGACATAGTAAGAGCTTCCGAATTAGTTTTAGAGGTTGAAGCTTTATCAGAGGTCTTTAAATTATTTTTTATTTGAGTTACCAAAGTAGTTAGTTCATCTAACTTTTTATCAACAGAACTAATATGTTCACCTAAAACTTTAACATAAAGTCCCAAATAATTGTTTTAAGAAATTAGATTATTAATTTCGTTGATGCTGACTGCCACAACATCTTCTTCAATAAATTTTTGAAAGGCAGTAAAGGTTATACCAGTATTATTGGGTAACACAAATAATGACTGAGGTGGATATACAACCTTCATAATATTACCAGTTCCATCTTTATAAGATCATTCAAGAATGTTGGTGAACAAAGGTAAATAAGTTGTTATAAACCAAGACACAAAATACATAATTTAATTATGTAAGGCACAAGTTTCATAAACTCTTGTGAAATATTATTCAAATTATCGGCACTATAAGTGTCAAAAATCCAAGTTTTAAATTGATTCCATTTATCACTTAAAAATTCATTCTGAATGTACTTTCTTGCTAGAGAACATGGGCTAAAATCTATTTGATGTACATCCATCATCAAATATTATTAAGATCAAAATCCATTTTGGACTGAGAAGGAATATCCTTATCAGAAATATCAGAAGCAATATCATTTGCATGAACAATATTTAACCGAGGATTAATATTTATTATATTAACAAGTCTATCACTTTCATCCGCAAATATAACCGATGGTAAAGTATGTAAAGAAGAAGCATGATTACGAGCCAGGCCATAAACAGGATCAATAGGGGAAATATGATGCATAGCAAGCAATCTTCTAGAAAATGAATGTATACCAAAAGGAATATCATTAAAGTTCATACAAATCCTATCGTCAGAATTCTGAGTGATATGAGAATACTCAGAATTAGTGACTGAATCTGCCATTTGGTTTGGAGGAATAACTGATTCCAAAGTCCAAGTAGTTGGAAAATTAATTTATTCCCATTTTATAGGTTGTCTAGTAGTGACCTTAGATCTAGCAAAATTAGTTTCTACTAAAATAGTTTCAGCAAATGTATCATATAACTTACATCTCGGATTTAACGTAAAAAGTAATTTAAAATAGATTCCATAAGATAAGCAAATTAATTCAGAATCAGACGCATAATTATAACCATGCATTTTAACATTCAAAGTTAAGGCATCAAAAATATTCACATCAATTAAAGATAACTGCAAATTTGGTTGAGTATTAAAATAGATTGGACTATATGCCACAGTAGATTCAATCGAACCTATCAAAGATTGTCTAAAATTGAAATTTCTAGCATCACGTAAAGCAGCTAAAAATGTCTTAGGTAACCCTTTAAGGGTTTAAGGCTTAAAAACAATTTGTATCATGCCAATATGCAAGAAGTTATACTGAAGTTTATACAGGTCGATATCTCATTTATTTAACAAATGAATTGTCTGTTCTGACGAATTTAACGTCAATGATTGTTCAATAGTTTTAATCAACTGTTTATTAGAGATTTTATCAAACCAACCATAGTCATAAATGGTTTTAATATTGATTTTTGGAATAGTCCATTTGTTTAACAAATCAAGGTTTTGAGGTATATCTACCTCTTCCAATCTAGTACTCTTAGTACTTGTTTCTCCAAGATCCATGAAGACAAAGATCATATCTATGTCGTATGTTTCACATCAATCCTAGACGAAGTCATCTTCAATCTAGCTTGTTAACATCTGAATTTAAGGAATAAATATGAATCGAAATATATACAATTTTTTATATAGTTTTATGACTGTATGGAAGGATCTAATCCTTTTAACCAATCGAGGGGTCTGTCAAGATTCAAATACGTATTGTTATTGAGCCCATGTGTCTAGCAGTTCTAAACGGGTATAGAAGCGCACTTTTCAACTCATTAACAGGCTTTGGACCACGGCTGGCTAAACAGAGTCATTAAGACAAAACTAATAACGTATTGCATCAAATCTGACTATACTACCATCTCGGAACCAAGTCAAGAAACCATATATAAATTTATTTATATTTAGCTAAAGTCTAGATTTTTCATGGTAGATATAAAAGTGAAGTTAGATATCCGACATAGATATAATTCTTTTAGCCAGACATAGTCACAACTCTAGATCGGAGATAGACAAAATATAAAGAAAGAAAGAATTAAAGTACCTTATAGTTGTGGCCAACACCCGGGCCTATGAGAACTATACACTTTATTGACAACTCCGGTAAGTATCCGGCGAACTCACAAATTACAAAAGAGAAAGCTTTACAAGAGAGAGAAAAAGTAGAGAGGGTTTTCTAAAACCTGCCTCTAACAAACTACAAATGAAACTTATTTATAGAAAAGAAAATGAATATATCTACAGTGATGTGTCCTTATCAATGGGTCCTATATGTATAGTAACAATATATCTACTGTAGATCAACAGTGTATCTACTGTTGATAATGACTTTTACTATTGAAGATAAACTTTACATGTTATCCTTTCCTTTTAGTTGGCGGAGGAGATCTTTCACTTTTTTCAGCACATCTTCTGCAGTCGGTTCACATAATTGAGCCTCTTGAATATCTACAACATCATCACTTGTTTCACTTCGCATTGAAGTGTCAGACTTCTCGTATTGGGTAATATTGAGAAGTAGGTTCTTTCTTACTTCGTCGAGAAAATTATTAATCATCTCTTCTTTATCTCCATCTTGAATAGAGATTTTTCTAGCAATATGGGGGACGGAGCTATCCTATATAATTCCCTTTTGAGGAACAAGACAATATTCTTGAATCCTTTTTCCAATAAGATCTAGTAATTCTTATCCGTATAATGACTTTTTCTTGGGATCTCTTTTCATTAATTTATCCCAAAAATTATTATAAAATATCTTGTATAAACAAGGGATCTGCTCCTCAGTGAATCCTACCTCCGGCGCCCATTTGTGAATCCACGGGATCGAGAATTCAATAAAAATTAAATTTGTCGAATTGTTTCAATATAACAGATATGATCTGTATGATATAATTCATTCAAATTGGGTGAAACTTTAACTCATTCTTTGTATAACTTAAGAAATGGATCTAGTAAGATCTTAGTTGTTGGACCGTGGTATGACCACCAATTTAGGAACCAATTTGGGATTGGTTCTGCAAATATTTTTGCACAAATTTTAATGAACCATGTAAGCTTATGTCACTCATTATTATAGATAAACACTTTATCAAAAGCATGAATATAGTCCCAATATGTGAAATTCATAGGGACCTTATTTAGGCTTATCTACATCTCTTTCATTGTGGAGATGCCCCAATCTTCAATAGATATAATTTATTTAATTATCATCTTGGAGAAGTTATAAACATTCTCGCTAGTGTTGTATCCTAAAAAGTGCTGAAATTCAGTACTTTCGGTGCTTAGCAGAATTGTCTCATAATATGATTGGGTTTTGTATGACTCACCCGGAAAATATAATCCATTAACTAAATATCGCTAGAATATTTTTCAGGGTTCTTCTTTTCTCTGAATATCAAATTTTCTAAAAGAAATATCATTTCCTTCTTTGATACCTTTTCGTAAGTTTTGATATCATCTTCTTCTTTTGCGACAGATGCGAAAGTATCACTTTGCTTCTGAGATAGATATGCTTGTAATTGTTTGTATAACAGATTGTTTTCTAGAATATCTTCTAGATGTACTGAAGAAGAAGCCTCTTTTTTAGAGGTCTTCAAATTCACCAAGATCATTCCTCCTCTTTGTATAATTGGGGAGTTAGAAGAGGATCCGCATGACGATCCTGATGGTTCTGGGGATCACCCCTTCCTCTAACCTTAGTTTGCCAAGGAGGGTCCATTTTGCAAACAAAACAGTCTGTTTTATTCGAATGCATAATAATTATGGTAATAATAACTCTCATCATCAAAATCGATGATCTCCTCACAAAACAAAATATCTGAGATGTAATCTCTCATCATATCATCTATAATCTTCCATAGAATTACTTCCTGTAGGTCTCGATTGAGAGGAACTACCTTTAAGATAGTAACTAAAGTTTTATCTTAAAAAGGGAGACAGAAAACTCATTGTGAAGAAAGGTATTCTCTAGATAAGAAATCTGGAAGAGATTTATCACTCCCTTTTTTATAATGGATTTCAAAATCAAAAGGAGCTAACTGGGCCTTCCACCTAGCAAAGATTAATTTTGAAGCATCATGTTTAAAATCTTTATCAAACATATATTTCACTGATTGTGCATCAGTTTTTATCAAAAACTTTTGATTATATAAATCATCTTGAAATTTTAATACGCATTTGACGATGGTCAACATTTCATGAGCCACCGTAGCATATTTCTTCTGAGCATCGCTCCATTTTCCAGAATGAAATCGTATCAAATATTCATTTTTATCATGGGGATTGATTTGTTTCAATATTCCACCATAACCAATGTTAGATGCATTTGTCTCAATAATTTTCTGCCATGCAGGGTTAGCAAGAGTTAGACAAGGCAAAGATTGCACACGAAGTTTAATATTATTTACCAAATCGGTGTGACTATTAGTCCATGGTAATTTATATTCTTTTTTGAGCATGTCATATAAAGGGGCAAATCACGAGATAAATTTTTGTAAAAGGGGAAATGTAGTTTAGACTTACCAAAAATCTTTGCAATTGTGTCCTATCTTTAATAACACCAGGAAACCTTGAAGCAAAGTCAATCGATCGTTGAATTGGTGTAACCTTTCCTTGAGAAATAAGATTTCCTAAAAATCTTACATTAGTTTGAAATAAACTCATCTTTGGTTTAGAAATCACCAAACCATTTTGTATAACAATTTTTTTGAAAATGTCTAAATGTTTGATATGCATTTCAAGAGTCTTTGAGTAAACCAAAATATCATCAATATGCACAATGATGAAATCCAAATATGGGTTGAAAAAATTATTCATAATTTTCTGAAATTCAGAAGGAGCGCTTTTCAAACTAAAGGGCATTACATTCCACTTGTATTGTCCAAATGGGACATTAAAGGTTGTTCTATAAGAATGCTCTTTAAATATTTGAATCTACCAATATCCGAATTTTAAATCAAATTTTGAAATAGATTGGCATCATATAATCTAGATAATAAGTCTCTCTTATTTGGAATTGGATACCTAATCCATTTTAAATATTTATCTAAAGGTTTATAATTTATTACCAACCTGGGGACATCTCCTTCTCTTTCAGCCACATTGTTAACATAAAATTCAGTACAAGACCAAAGTGATTTCGAAGGTTTTATCAAACCCTAATAATCTATCAATTTTCTTTTTGCAGAATTTTACCAATTCGGCGTTCATCTGGCAAGGATGAGACTTAGTAAGAATATCATCCTTAGAGAGATTCTCTTCATATGGAAGAGTAACAATATGCTTTTTCCAATTCCAAAAAGCACTAGGATGATCAGCACAAATATCAATAGTCATTTGTTCAGAAATCAATTTAATCTTTTCTTGTACTTTGGTAGATTTCAAAGTATCAAATATATTCATACTAAACAATTCAACTAGTAAAGAATCAATATGCTTTTGCTTCATATCAATTAAAGTGTTAATATCACGAGAAATTGGGTCGGTGATAAAAGTATAACTAATATTCTGGTTTTCATATGTAGCAGAAAAACCTTTAGCATCTATGCCAGTAAAGGGATAAATAGCATTTATAAAAGATGTTCCAAGTATAATCGGAGGGTATAACTAATTTTTAACCAAGAAAAAGAAATAAGGAATGCAAACTTTATTTTAGCAAATGCGAGTATTAGGCAGTTTAATCTTTATATCTAAACCATGTCCTAATGCAGATTTAACCATATGAGTTATTTTTTCAAAGTATTTCGTAGGTACAAGACCATCTTGAATGCGACTCACATCGGCTCCACTATCAATCATAGCAACATTAGTTATAGAAAAACTATTATCTATTAATATGGTACATTTAGCATACCATTTATGAGCAGTAATAATCTGCATCATTCCTAGGAACATACCTTGTCTAGGATCATGATTAAAAAGTTTTGCAAGAGTATTTTCTTCAGCAATATTTTTCCCTTTGTTATGAACAGTTTCAATCTGAGTAAGACGATGATCACAAATCATTTGATTTTGTTTAATAGATTTAATCTCGTTTTTCAAATTTTCAATTTCAGTTTTCAAATCATCAAAGGAAGAATCTCTTGTAGAAATCGTTTGTTTATGAAGTCTGTTATTAATTTCAGACAAAGAATAAGGAGCAGAATACTCATATTCAAAATCATTCTTTTGTTTTTCAGAATTTCTTGAAGAACTAGTCGTAGTAGTAACAGCTAATTGAATAATTTTCTCACGAAGGTTATTATCAGTAACTTCTTTCAAAAGTTCTATAACATTATCACAAGTGATAGTATTGATATTTAAATCTTCAAATTGAGATTGCAATTTATAAAATTCATCATTTCCGCAAGAACAAATATCACCTTGACAAGCATTGCAATTATTTATAATAGGACGCTGATTATTATCAGATAAATCAGGCAAATCAATCTCTTCTTCTGAATCTGAATCGAAAGCATAATCAGATTCTGAACTAGAAGTGTATAAGAAAATATAAACCTTACCATGAACCTCTTCATCAAGTTCTAAGGTTTTTAGCTTTTCAAGCTTGCAATTGGGTGCTATATGTCCAAAATTTCCACATTTATAGCACTTAATCTTGGTGAGTTCTCGCTTAGACCTATCTTAGTAAATCTATTAGATTTGCGATACGCTTTTATCTCGTCCCATTCTTCGTTAAACATATGTCTATGTTTAGACCTTCATTTCTTGTAAGGTTTATCGGGATTAGAGCTTCTAGAATCTCTATGTTTGGTCTGGTTGCTATTATCTGAAGTATCACATAAACCAAATTGAGTACAAAAGTCTCCTAGCTGAGATCTTTCTCTAAGCTTATCCATCTTAAACTGTCTATATAACTTTAATTCATCGCAGAAATTTATGCTTTCTTGCGTACAAACACCTATCAGCCGGCCATAGGTATAATCATTATAGGGAATTATACCCTGCTCATTTCTGAGGATTTTTCTAACTCGTTCTGTAAATAAGGGGGAAGGTCATCTATAAATTTAGCTTTCCAATGCTCATATTTATTTTCGGGTAACTCCATCACCCTACTAAGATAAGTATGTTTATACCACTTGAATTCTCCCAAGTTTCTACAATGTAGACCGTTTAACAGGGTACGAACAGTCTCAAACTGATTGGAAAATCTACCATTAAAATGTTCTAAAATGGTCAAAACTAAGGTACAAACTACGTCTTGTCTATTGCAACAAGAGTCATTCCTAAGTTATTCACACCTTCATTGCCAGAAATAGCATTAATTACAACAACCTTTTGTTCAATTGTCATATAATTATCCCACCAACCTCGAAGTTGGCCAGTAAAACCTGCAATTATCATTGTGTAAATATTTCTATCTGTGTTTTTAACATTTTTACAGATAGTTGCATACATAAGCATTCTATGAACATGTATAGTAAGCTGTCTATCAGTCAAACCATCAAGGTTCCATTCATAAATTTCAGAACCACTATAGGAGGTATTAGTCTGATTCCAGTCTCGTTCCTCTATAAGCACACCTTGAGGAGTTGGCCTGGAATAATAATAAGTTTGCATGCTAGGTTTATGAGCAAATTTTGTATTACCACTATTATTTTTGGAATAACCCTGAAGTTTATGAAATTCTAAAGAAACATAATTTTTAAAATCAAAAGTGTTTTCCATTTCAACAGCAAAACTTTCAGACTATTATTATTATTATTATTATTATTATTATTATTATTATTATTATTATTATTATTATTATTATTATTATTATTTTCATTATTATTATTATTAGTATTATTATTATTGTGATTAATTTTATTATTCTTATTATTATTATTATGATTCTTATTATGATTATCATTATTATTAGTATTTTTATTATGATTATTATTATTATTATTATTATTATTATTATTATTATTATTATTTTTATTACTATTATTATTATGATGATTATTATTATTATTACTATTATCATTATTATTATTATTATTATTATTATTATTGTTGTTGTTGTTGTTGTTGTTGTTGTTGTTGTTGATATTATTATTATTATTATTATTATTATTATTATTATTATGTCACGACCCAGACCATCGTGATTGATCCCCACATTAACTCCCGGTAGGAGAACCATTAGTACAACCCAACTCAACAATTTAAAAAAAAACTAAATCATTTAGAGATACGGAAGCATGTTTAAATGACTATATAAATACGGAGTTTCCATAAACTCTGAACATCCAATAAACAACTATTTGGGAAATTCAACCCCTAGAACTGAAAGTCATTGTATCAAAACTCTGTTTAACCAAAAAGTCTAAGAAAAGGGGGTGCAACCTCGAAACAACATAATAAATGTCTACAACAGCTAGTCGGAGTCCGAAGAGAATGAACTAAAAAAAAGAAAGATACATGAAAGCCTAAAAGAACTGGCTCACCCTCCAATCCGGTCGCGGTCAATAATCTCCTAACTGAGGTCTATCAGTAGCCATTTGAAGATGCCATGTACTCAACAAAGAAAGAGCAAGTGCATTATTTGTACACGAAACTATGGTGTAATGGTAGGATCACACGACTACTCCCATAAGCACAATATACACAAACAATTACAACACAGTAAGCACACATATACAGAATACATAGTTCAATTATGATTTTAGGATCAATATACAATTTCCCAACATCACTCACATGTAAACATGAATGTAATAATCACAAGTAGTCCTCTCATGGAACCCACGCCCAAACTGTTAGTGTGTTGAAACGTGACACCAGTTGAATATACATATGTCGGAGCGTGACACCCAGTCCAATATATATGTCAGAACGTGCACCCGATCCAATATATGTGTCAAAACATAACACCTAATCCAGTAAGCACAACCACTAACAATCACACCCATAATGAATAGTACTCATAGTCATACAATCAAGTAATAGGTTCATGTCATGTATTGTTCACACATCATTTCATTAGATTTTATTCACATATATTCATGCATACAATGAAGCAATTAACCGGCGTATATCACACAACAAGAAATCAAATAATCACCTACCTCAAAACCAAGCATGAATACTCCTAAGACACTTGAGCCTTCCCTTTCTGAAGTCTTTCAACTTGTTCTTGATCTATAAACAAGTAATTAATGCAAGGATCAACAAAAAAGGCCTAATTTACCCGGATTATATCAAAATATCAACCAGGACAAACCCATGATCCTAATGTTCAACTAGGGCTTTTCCCACCATTAACTTCATGCAAAAACCCTCCCCCAACGATAATTACCAAAGATTCTATGTTCTAGAAATTGAAATATAGATTAGGAGAGTAATATCCTTACCTTTAGCACTAGAACTCGTGGAAATTTGTGGTCTTCCCTTAGCTCCTAAGAATGAAGTTTTGCAGAAAATAACGAAATTGGGGGTTTTCCCCAACATAAGTGGTGACTGGCCCACCACGGCGGACCCCATCCTACCACAACAGCCCCTCCCTAGCGGGATTAATCTCGCCCCGGCAGCTTGTATGGAGAAAGAAGCTGTAACGACTCGAAAAATAATAGGTTATGCTAGAGCCTAATGTGTGTGTGTGAGTTTGGTAAGAGGTTTGATGTTGTTTAATGTTGTCCTGAGCTTTGGTTTAGGAGTCAACGTCAAGGCATGTATTAGACTCCGTAGTTAAAAGACCCCTTTTTAATAACTGGTTAAGGTTTGCAAGGGATTGTGCCAAGCTAAGGGGGCAAGGCCTAAGCCAAAGGCCAAGGCTGCCCAACCTTGACCAAGCACTGCCTCATGACCATGGACCACTTCACGGTTAGTGGTCTTCACCATGGTCCATAGAAGTGGCCGTGAAGGTCACTTGGTGGCATGGCAAGCAAGGCAACTTGGCCAAGTTAGTGCCCAAGGTCCATAGACCACTTCACAGCCAGTGGTCTTGACCACAGCCCATAGAAGTGGCCGTGAAGATTACTTGGCCTGGTGGAGGCTTGGAAAGGTCATGGAGCTACTGCCTAGAGGACCATAGGTGCCACCATGGGCCATGGTCCTCCTTCACAGACCGTACATGTGACCTTGGTGCCTGACGGGGCTGCCCAAATTAAGGGTTTTTAAGTAATTTTGTTTTATGTTTTATTATGTGGGATTGATTTTAAATGGTTTATATCATTAGTGTATATAGTTTTAAGTCCTAAAACATGTCATTCACTCATTATTTCCCCAAATCAAAACATGAGTTCTTCCTTCCAAAAATTCTCTCTCTAGAAGTTCCCAAAGAAGAAGAAGAAGAAGTGGGAGCTAGGGCTTTGGATTCAAGGCATTTTCTTCATCAAATTTCATGGGGAATCTTAGTAAAGGTATGGTGATCCTTCATCTTGGGTTAGCTTTCACCCTAGAGTCAATTTCAAAGAAGGTTTAAAGGTTTTCAAGTTACACAAAAACCCTAAGTTTTACTCAATCTCATGGGTTCTTGCATCAAACGTTATCAAATGATAAACTATGATTATATTGATATTTAATGGATGATTTAAGATGAAAACTTCTATGAACCCATGATTTCTCTCAATTCCTAAATTTGGCTTTATGAAGTGGGCTTGTTGATCATGTATGGATGATGATGGATTTATGTGTAGATTGATTCAGATTATTGAATTGTATCATCATCTATGCCTAATTATGGTGAATTGTTTGTTAATTGAGGATTTGTGATCATAGCCTTTAAAGGGCAAGTTTGACCTAATTTCATGTTAAAGTAGAATTGTGATTGAATTGTTGATCCGCTTGGAAGGTGGAGGTGTTTACTTACTATGTACATTGTGATCATGGCCTTGAAGGCATAGTTTGATGAATTGAAGTGTTATCATGATATGGTATAATGTGAAGGATATACATGTGATTTCAATGATAGAATGATAATCTTGTATAGAATTTAAATGTGTTGTGATTGAAAGCATATTCTCACTAAACACTTATGAATGTTGATGATGGAATGCAAAGGGTTTCTATAATGTAATGTAGTATCTTGAGTTGGTAGGCTTAGGCATCCTCTCTTGAGTAATGAATGTGTCTTGACTTGATGTATATGAATCGATAGGCCAATGGCCTTCCTTTCATAAATGAATGATGAGGTATTTGAGACTATGTTTTGAACCGGTAGACCTAAGCTGGGTAACCCTTCATGATTAGTCTAGAACCCAATGTGAATGTAAAAACCTTGAATCAGTAGACCTAGTGTTGGTAGCCCTTTCATGTGTGAAATAATGACCTTGCATCGGTAGACCGAATGTTTATGGCACCCTTCTTGGAAAGTCCATGAGCTATCCCTAATGTACCTTGAATCGGTAGACCTAGTGATGGTGGCCCTTTCTTGTGTAATGTACTTTGGGTCAGTAGACCTAGTGATTGGTAGCCTGATGTTTGCGTAATCAATACACAACTTCCAATGCAAGTGTCTACAATCATACAATAGTTTAGTAACCCAACTAAGGGTTGGGATCGTTCCCAAGAGAGTGGTTTTGAGAATTAATAGAAAAATAAAATTTAGTTCTAACTAGTCATAGCTAAAGACATTAATGATTAAAAATATTTTAAATTAAAGGGGGACACACAAGTGTCAATTAACAATGGGGTTTTGTCACTAGTAAATAAGAACAGCAAAATAAACAAGGATTTCTAAGTAATGAGAGGGGATTCTTAGGATGTGATGGGAATACGGGATATACTAAATCATTGGGTACATGTTGTTGATAGTAAATTCATTAATTATTCATGACTAGGCTAGACTTTAAAGGGGATAAGCTCTCTCTCGAGCAACTTACCCCATTTCAAGCGGGTTCCTCTCAGACACCCACTTGCCACATGAAGAACAGCCTCCGCCTTAACCCACTCACTCTCTCGAGCTGAGTGTGTGGACATGGGACTAGATTTAACTCTCTCAAGCTGAACCTCATGTCGACCCATCTGCACTGGCCATCAATTTAGTGGTCTTAGTTTTACGACCTCTCTCTCGAGCAAGCCGAAAACACATATATGAAATTATATTTGCAACTACAACATCATTAAGTTCATCCACAACCACTAAATAAAATCACATTTAAACTACGAATAGACTATTAGCAAGCAAGACCCAACAACTAATCTAAACCATAATCACAAAATCACACCCCAAAAATTAGGGTTTTTAGCCACATATGTATAAGAGATAGAAATTTATACCAAATTGAACTCGCATTCAACTAGGTATGAAGATTTAATTCTTGATACAGGCCAAATTTGAAGAATCCAAGAGACCCAAATCCAAATCTTGAAGATGAAACCCTTTGGATTTTCAAATCTTCAAAACCCTCTCAAACGTAGAGCAAAATATCAAAAAGCTCTATTCTATATGAAAATTATAATAATTGTTCCACACTTAAAACTATAACTCTAACTAGTATTTATAGTTTTCATAGATTTGTGCTGCAGCAATTTGGCGTCATTAGTCAGAATCACCGATCAACTCGGTGATTCGCCTTTCGGTGTAGTTCATTGCCGTCTTGCACCAACCTTCAGCATCGTTGTGCTATGGATCATTGGGCGACATGGTACAGCTTTGTGAAACTTCTCGGCGATGCGCTGACTGCTCCCTTTTTCCACTGACTTGATCTTTTCCTTTAGGGCTCAGCACACTGGAACAAAAGGCGAAGTAAGACCCTTCAGCGACTCTCCAAGTGGACTCGGCGATCCTCAGGCTTTCATTTCTTCGTTCTTTTCAGCCTTTTCGTTCCTTTTTGTGACGTAGTGTCCATGCTTTTCCTCAAACTTCAAATACCTAAAACTTAAGGGTTTTAATCAGATATTGAGATAAAATAAGCATTTGAGGACACAATTTCTATTAAAATATAGCCCTAAATAAGTCCAATTTGTGGACTCATCAACACCCCCAACTTAAACTTTTGCTTTTCCTTATGTAAAACTCAAGTTCAGCAGTTCAAAAAGGATGTCTCAAATAGTGCTACAAGACTTAATCATGAATGTGCACACAAGATTCAATTTACTCATGCGAAGATCAAATGTGCACTCAAAGTTTCAAGTTGTGACACACCATTATCAAAGAATATCAAGCTCACAATACTTGCTTCAAAAGCAAGTTCAAGCTCAACTAAAGTGTTCAAATGCCCTCACGTAAAGAATGATTCCATATTCACACAAAGGTTCACAATTCAAAGCTTTGGAATTAAATGCAACGCTCACACTCACAAAAAAGAACACAATGCATGCTTTCACCCATAGGTTTGCCTGTATATTCCAATTAACAATTGTTGCAGCTCACTCAAGATCAAAAAGGTCTTTTCAAGGCTTGTAATGGGGCTGAGTGCAAAGGTATGGTCATTTACGCTAAGTGACTTTCATCCTCGTGAAATGTGGTGCCGTCAACACTCTCTTTCCTCTTATTTCATCAATTTCGTTAGTGCTCATAAGTCATCCCATTATTCACTTCCATGGATTGTTCGAAACCCCATTTCTTTTGACATTTCTTATAACTTTATTTCACAACTTTTTCTTTTTCTTTTTCTTTTATCATCTTTTCTTCTCTCTTTTTTTTTTTTTTTTTTTTTGTATGGAGGGGTTTCCATTTTTCTCAACACCATGGGTAAGAGAACTTTTCTAGCACTTCTTGACTTGCCCTTATCTTTTCACCACACTCCCAATTTAGGCTTTTTGCCTAAGTTGGCTATTCAATCAACCACTAATCAAGAGGATTATAGGTAGTGGATTAAGAGAGGTCTAGTTTTCATCAAGTTTCTTGCAAAGAAAGATAAGGCTCAAGGGGTGTTAAAAAGAGGTTCGCACACCCACAAGGTAGGCCACAAAAGAGGTATCTGTCAAATTGGCTGACACTCTTCGAAGTTGCCTAAGATCATATCAAGAGATAGCCTTACTTAGTCGACCGGACCAATGGGGCAAATTCTAGCTGTTGTCATGCATGGTTCACAGTAAGCTCATCACACAAGGTATCGATACTAAAATCAAACAAGACTCTACACTTTCGCTAGTGTGCAACGTTCATCGCAAGAGAATCGATTTGATACATGGCTAATCACAACGAGATGCTAAGAGTTCACATATTGTCTATGCAACTTCATTTCGTCTCATCGTAGCCGGACATTCATGTTCGTTCAATTATGAGCACTATTCAAGTCATCAGTATTGATCAAAATTGAGACTTAAATTTGCTAAAGAACATCCACTATCAAGTGCATACAAGAGGTGGCGAAAATTTAAAATTTTTCAAAAGGGTCAAATCATTTTGCAATTTAAAATACGAAGCCACAAGCTCAAACCTTCCACGAAAAATAGTATAAAACATAACATTATGATTCACAACCTAGCAAGAATATAGCACACACAAAGGTGGGCCACACCCCTCCATAATTAAAATCATTTGTCCTTAAATGTAAATAAAAGTTCTCCAGAATGTAAATTAAGGAAAGACAGAGAGGGAGGTAAAGAGTTGGTCCTGTCTACGTAGCTACTCCATCTGTCTGGGAATCAGTGCCCGATGCCTCACCCTGAGCCTGGGCATCAGTGCCCGATGTCACCTCAGGGGAAATAGTAGTGTTAGATTCACCAAGGTCTGTTGAGTGTGAGTCTGCCAGAAAAACATGCACCGCTCTGCAAAATCCCTAGCCCTTTAAGGAATATTAGGGTCCAGGGTAATGGTTTTCCTGGCAGAAATGGGTCTCTTGCCCTTGTCTTTCCCAATAGTTGTAGGTAGTTTTGAAGCTTTTCCTTTCGACGTAACTGCATCCTCCTTTATCACAATCCCTTTGGACTTCTCTTGAGCTTGCGTTATTCTTTCAACAACTTTAGATTTAGTCATATCTGCAAAATCTCAAAGATAAGTTAGAGAAACATTTGACAATTTGCCGACTCTTTCGGCAAGTCACTGATATCATTCGATGATCTAAGGTTAGTTCGCTGAAAGTTATAGTGAACAGAGATCCAGGGGAGTTGACAAGGATAAAAAGAGACTTTCGGCGAGTCGCCGAAGGTCTTTGGCAACCTCCAACTTCTCGCCGAAAGTTACAGAACCCATCAGCACATAGAGCATAAAATTTAAGGGTGAGATAGGGACATTACGCGAAACGTCGAGTAGTTCGGCGAGCTCAACCCAGCTCGCCAAATGGCTCAACGTGCCTATTTTCAACCTAACTTCTCGAATTCAACCCTGTAACCCCCGAAAACAAAATCAAAGTATGTACTAGTACAATTAAGGTAGGACCCATAGCAACCATACACAACCCTTTGAATTTTAATCCAGTTTAACACATACAATTATGGGAATTCAACAGTTACAACTACTTGAGCAAATATTATCAGATTAATTCATGCATATAAACAATCTAAGCTTATTGGAGGGGCCCAGAACACAACAATTCAATAACATCAATTGCAAATAAGCACAATTTTCGCTAAGATGAACTCAGGGCATAGAAAACCAACCTTTGGTGCTGACTACGAGAAGATTGAAATGCTAGGCAGCAATGTAATCCAACTCCAAGCACAAATCAACACTAATAATATTCTAACTATGCAAGAAATATAGAAACTAGAGTGCAGGTATCAGTTTGGGTAGATAAAAAGTGTGGGAAAGTGAATGAGTTTTCAACTTTTAAACATTTGGCCTGCAAAACCATCTAGTTCTCACTGAGCCATTTGGCGACACGCAGTGTGGTCAATTGTCTCACCAAATTTTACAGGGCCTCAAGTTGATGTGGGAGTCCAAACGGTGGTATTCGTTGGGATCGCGGACATGGTCGGTGATTCACCAATAATTTCCCTAGGCTCGCCGAGTTTTACAGACTCCAATTTGAAGATGTCTTGAGTCAAATGGCGGATTAGGTCGAGTTCGCCGATCACTGTGGTGACTCACCAACTGGACCTGTTTCTCGCCACCCTGCACTTTTTCGAACACTTTCCACACTTCAACCTGTACAAACAACACAACATTATTTTACCAAAACACAAATAAAAAGCAATAAGGGGTTTTGGGTTGCCTAACAAACATCGCCTTAGTTAACGTCACGGCACGATGCAAGTCCACCTTTAAACCTCATTCTTGGGGTTAGCCATAGTGTCACTAGGGAAACCACCCTTCTATCTCGAATTGATATAAGACAATATATGACCCATTTGGGTCTCCAATTTCTTTATCGACACTGAATTAGAGGTGACGGTCTGGCTAAGGGTGGACACATCTTCTTTCATTTCTTTCAAAATTTTGTCTAACCTTTCAACTTTGTTGAGGATACGAGAGAGCATATCCTCAAACCTATCACCTTCCGAATCCTTTGGCTTTTAGCGCTCATGGGGAGGCGCATACCTATCCTTCTCCCCATCCTTCTAGTTAGGATTTTGGTCCCTTCATTCTCTATCGTGATCCTTCCTACCATCCTCTCTAGCCCAACCTTGGTTACCACCCTACCTCAAGTAGTTTGAACGATAACCACTGCCTTGGTTTGTTAGAAAGTTTACCTCCTCATTGTACAAGGCTTCAAACTTCATCTCCTCACAATTTGCACACCCGACCCCAACGGCATTGACACCACTGGCATCAGCTCCTATGACATTTTTGGACAAAATGTCAATTTAGGTCATGATTTGGCCATGTTTTGGTCCCTCTCTTGATCTTTCTCCAGCTGCTCCTTGGTCAATTTGAATGTGAGAGTGGAGACTTGATCTTCATGGGTGTACCAAGCCCAATTTATAGTGGTCATGCCATCCAATTGCTGAGTTGCTATCACGTAAGGCTGTTGCGTCAAACCTCCTGGAGAAAGTTGGTCAGCGACACCCTTATTCACCGAGTCTAGGCTCTGGTAGAAATATTACAACAATACGTTGTCAGGCAAGCCATGAGTTGGTCATTCAGGCACCAACTTCTTCAATCGCAGCCAAGTCTCATGAATTGGCTCGCCCTCCAAATGTTACTATCCCAAAGAGTCATCATCTTTGAGGGAGGGAAAAATCTCACATTAAATGCAGTGACCAACTTCTCCCACGAAGTGACTGAGTCACGTGGAAATTCAGCTAGCCACTTGCATGCTTCTCCCATCAAAGAGAATGGGAACAATCGTAGATGAACCAACTCTTGGGATATATTTTTGAAAGAGAATGGTCCGCACACATCTACGAAATTTCGAATGTGCTCATGAGGGTCTTCATAAGCCAATCCACTGAAAATCTCCTTTAGTTGCAAGAGTTGCAACATGGTACTCGTGATGTGAAATATAGCATTCCCTTCAGCTGGAGGAAAGTGAATGGCACTAATACTGCCCATGAGACGAGGGTCATTAACATAATGCTTATTTACATCTTTAAGGTTTACGATGTCATCTTGATGGCCTACTTAGCTTGCCATTGCTACCGTTCACACTCATACTTCCTGAAATATTCACACTAACAAACAAAAGAAAACTAAAAATTAAGTAAGTAAACTACAACTAACAAGAACGAAAATTCTACTTAACTACAAATTATTTAATAACACTACTCCCCGATAGCGGCGCCATTTTGATGTTTGCGTAATCAAGATACAACTTCCTATTCAAGTGTCTACTATCATACAATAGTAAAGTAACCCAACAATGGGTAGGGATCGAGTCCCAAGGGAGGGGTTTTGAGAATTAATAGAAAAATAAAATCTAGTTCTAATTAGTCATAGCTATAAACATTATCGAATATAAACATAGTAAATCTAAAGGGGTGACGCAAGCGTCAATTATCAATGGGGGGTTTTGTATTAAATAACTACTAAAAACAACAAAAATATATGAAAATAAGATAGAGAGACGGGATTCTTGGGATGTAATAGGAATATGGGATAGACTAAATTATCTGGTACATGCTTTTGATAGTAAATTGTTGAGTATTTGTGACTAGGCTAGACTATAGTGGGGGTAACTTCTCTCTCGAGCAACTCACCCCGAATGAAGTCAATTTCTCTCAAACACCGAGTTGCCGCATTAAGCACTGCCTCTGCCTTAGCCCATTCACTCTCTCGAGCTGAATATGTGGGAGAAGGACTAGGATTCACTCTCTCAAGCTAAACCCATGTCGACCCAATACCACTGGCTATCAATTTAGTAGTCTTAGTTTAACGACCTCTCTCTTGAGCAAGCCAAAAATACTAAGATGAAATCGTATTTGCAACTACAATTCCATTAAGTTCATACACAACTACTAAATGAAATCACATTTAAACAACAAATACACCATCAATAAGCAAGACCCAACAGATAATTTAACATATATTCACAAAATCACACCTCAAGAATTGGGGTTTTAGCCTTCAACATCTTCGTGCTTTGAGTCGTTGGACAATATAGTACTGCTTTACGAAACTACTCGGTGACAGAACGACTGTTCCATTTCATCACCAACTTGATCTTTCCCTTCAAGGCTCAGGACACTGGCGATCTCCAGGCCAATCGGTGACTCACCAACTGGGCTCGGTGATCTTCACGCCTTTATTTCTTCGTTGTTTTCAGTTGCCTTGTTCCTTCTTGCCAAGTAGTGTCCATGCTTTGCCTCAAACTCCAAATACCTAAAATTTAAGGGTTATCATCAGATATTAAGACAAAATATGCATTTGAGGACACTAATTATATCAAAATATTGCCCTAAATAAGTCCTATTTATGGACTCATCAGCAGTCAGAGAGGACTAGTCAAGTGTTAGAAGACATGTTGAGGGCATGTGTGATTGACTTTGGAGGACATTGGGATAAGTTCCTACCGTTGTGTGAGTTCTCCTATAATAACAGTTACCACTTCAGCATTGGCATGGCACCATTCGGGGCACTATATAGGAGGGGATGTAGATCACCCATAGGATGGTTTAAGGCTGGAGATGTGAAACTGTTGGGGGTTGACTTGGTGAAGGATGCTAAGGATAAGGTAAGAAGCATCCAAGCAAAGCTCCTAGCAGCCCAAAGTAGAGAGAACAAGTATGGAGACCATAAGGTAAGAGACATAGCATTTCAGACTGGTGAGAAAGTTCTTCTTAAAGTATCACCCATGAAAGGGGTGATGAGATTTGGCAAAAAAGGAAAACTTAGTCCTCAATACATTGGTCCATTTGAGATTCTTGACTATGTAGGGCCAGTAGCTTATAGATTAGCCTTACCACCTAGCTTATCGAGAGTTCATCACGTGTTTCATTTGTCTATGTTGATGAAGTACCAAGGGGATGGAGATTACATCATAAAGTGGGCCTTAGTGTTGTTTGACAAAGACCTCCAGTATGAGGAAGAACTGATTGCAATTCTTGATTGCGATGTCCGAAAGCTAAGGACCAAAGAGATCAAGTCCGTGAAAGTTCAATGGAAGCATCGTCTAGTTGAGAAAGCTACTTGGGAAACCGAGAAGTACATGTGAGACAAGTATCCCTTGTTGTTCGACGATTAAGGTACTACTCCACTCTTACTTAGCCTATTTTTCGTAGTTTGTCACTCGGGGACAAGTGATGGGTAAATTGGTATCTATTGTAATGGCTTGTTCTCATCGTTATAGAAAAGTCAATGGGGAAATAATTTGGGCCAGAAAACTTTTTGGTAGTAACTTGAAAATTCCTAGCCTAGTCCAGATTTGGACGAAATCTAAGTCTTGCGAGGTCTAGGGAAATAAAGTAATGAATGAGAGATTCATTAATTAATTTTGTTACATGAGTAGATAGCTAAGATCTTAAGGAAACCGTACGACTTTACGAAATCGAATTTGGGTGAGTAGAACTCTCAAAACTGATCTTAGCGTGAATGGGTAGTTTTTGAATGTCATAAGTTGAAGGTGTGTTGTGAAATGGTGGTTTGAAACTAAAATTCCGAATCTCTATCTCTATGTAATTCGCTGGGGCGGGATTATTCTCATCAGGGCGGGGCCGCTATGCCGGGTTGGGTCCCGCTACGACGGGCCAATCGCGACTTAAGTCGAAATTAAACCCCAAAAATGTTATTTTCTGCAAGTTTTGTTCTTGAGAGATAAGAGATGACCCAAGAATATTTCTTAGAGGTTTTCCACCTCTTCTAGCACAAAAGGTAAGGATTTTACGCCCCTAAATCATTTTTCGATCCGTAGAACTTAGATTCTGGGTTAACTATTAATGACGGAGGGTTTTGGACTAAAGTTGATGGTGGGGAAAAGCCCTAGCTTCACAATAGGATCATGGGTTTGGTCTTGGGTTATTGGGTTTGTTATAATTCAGGTAATTAGACCTTAATTAATTGATCCTTGTATTAAATTGTTGTTTGTAGACCTAGAGCAAGCGGAAAGAATCCAGAAAGGGAAGATTCAAGTGCCTTAGGCGGATTCAAGCTTGGTTTTGAGGTAGATGATGGTTTGATTTCTTTTTTACGGGATATATGTTGGTGATTACTTCATTCTAATGCATGTATGTATGTGAATGAAGTCTTGTTAGTCGAACCTAATGAAATGAGTACGAATGAATAAATGTATGTCATATTTCAACACTTGATTGTATGATTATGAGAATGTACATATGAGTGTGATTGTAATTGTGGTTGTGTTTAATAGATCTGGTGTCAAGTTCCGACACACTAACTGGGATCGGGTGTCACATTCCAAGACTTACATTGGAGCGAGTGTCACGTTCCGACATACTAATTGGGATTGGGTGGCACGTTTCGGTACACTTACAGTTTGGGTATGGGTTCCATGAGAGGACCATTGAATTGCCATATTTACTTTTTATTGAGAATGTGGAATTGTACATTACTCTTGAAATGATAATTGTGTATATATTTTGTGCATGTCATGTTCACATTATTGTGACTGCTTCTGTATGTTTCGCTTACTGGAATAGTCGTGTGATCCTACTTGTGTACTGATACTACACTGTGGTTGTATACTGATACTACACTTGCTCCTTTTTTTTAGTGCAGGGCATCTTCAGGAGGCTATTGATAGACCTCAGCTAGGAGATCAGTGATTAGGTTCGAATTCAAGAGTGAGTCAGTTCTTCCAGGCTGCCATGAGTTCTCTTTCTGTTTTAGTCCATTCTCTCAGACTTAGACTAGTTCTTTAGATATTTGTTATGTTTTAGCTTTCAGGGTTATAGCTTTATTCCTTAGACGTGTGGATTGTTAGAGTTTTGGTACATTGACTTTCAGGTTCTAAGGGTTCTTTCCGCAATGTATTGGTAACAGTTTTTATTAACTTTTGGAGTTTATGGGAACTCCAATTTATTTTGTGCATTTAAACCTGTTGTCGTATCTTTAAATGCATAGTATTTGGTTAAGTTGTTTAGTTTGGTATGTAGTAATGATTCTCCCACCGAGGGTTAGTGTGGGCTCCAATCATGATGGTCTGGGTCATGACAAGAGGAAGAGTTATGCTTTTAAACATATGAGCATGAGTATATATTATAGGGAGAAGTATTGAGCATCGATATGAGGATGAGTTCAAACAACTCAAAATCCTCATAAACCATGTCTGCCAACATGGTAAAGGGACATACTTTCTAGATGATTCCTTATTGATTTTTAAGCATAGCTTAGTGGATCCACTTAGTTGAGTTTTTCTATATGCCAGTAAGGTATAAGATAGTTCTGGCAGCGTGGGCAAGACGATGTATCATCACGTAGCTCATAGTGATGGTTATCGGTTAGAGAATCTCTCAATAGAGTTAAAGTATATTTTTATATATCACTTATTATGTTGAGTTAAGAGATGAGAAAGTATTTTGTAAAGTTTTGAATGATATAACTCTTTTATTTCTTTACATTCATCTTGAGTACATTGTTATCTATTGCAGTCCTTTCTTTCAGTTATTTGTTATTCAGCTATATTACATACTCGTACATTCAATGTACTGATGTCATTCGACCTGCATAATTTAATGATTTAGATACAGGTTCTTAGGATCCTCAACATGAGTCTATTGAGATCATTTTGTTTGATCGCTAGCTTTTGAGTAAGATATCCTTGCTTTCAAAGGACTCCATTTTTAGAAGTTGTTAGTATTTGTAACATTTTGAGTAGTCGTGGGTCTTGTCCCGATACTCTTCTATATATAGTAGATGTTTCAAAGATAGACAATTTGGAGAGTCTTTCAGTTTTAGAGGTTTTCTTTAATTTCTGTATCATACTCAGTATATTCAGCAAAGTTTAAGATTTAGTAAATTGTTTTAAAACGTTTCTTTCAATTTGATGCTTATATATGCTCTAATTAGTCTTTTGCTTGTAGTCAGCCAAGATGAGGGTTCGCTTGGGGACCAGTGATGTTTGCATAATCAAGAAACAATTTCCAATGCAAGTGTCTATGATCGTACAACAGTAATATAACCCAACCGAATGGGTTGGGGTCTAGTCCCAAGGGAGCGGTTCTTGACAATTAATGGTTAAGTGCGAAAGTGCTAAAGTTACCCGTAGCTAAAAAACTTTATCGAATGAAAACATAACAAATTAAAGGGTTTGACATGAATGTCAATTATCAATGGGGGGTTTGTAGTCAAGTAACAACTTAAAATAGTAAAAATAGAGATGTGAATTAGGGAGACGGGATTCTTGGGATGTGATAGAAATATAGGATAAACTAGACTATCGGGTACATGCTTTTGATAGTAAATTGTTGAACATTTGTGACTAGGCTAGACTATAGTGGGGGTAAATTCTCTCTTGAGCAACTTACCTCGAATCAACTCGGTTTCTCTCGAACACCGAGGTGCCACATTAAGCACAGCCTCAGCCTTAGCCCATTCACTCACTCGAGCTGAATGTGTGGGAGAAGGACTAGGATTCACTCTCTCTAGTTGAACCCATGTCGACCCAATACCACCGGCTATCAATTTAGTAGTCTTAGTTTTATGACCTCTCTCTTGAGAAAGCCAAAAACACTAAGATGAAATCGTATTTGCAATTATAATTCCATTAAGTTCATAAACAACTACTATACAAAATCACATTTAAACAACAAATAAATCATCAACAAGCAAGACCCAACAGATAATTTAACCCATATACACAATATCACACCCCAAGAATTGGGGTTTAAGCTAGAGATGAAAAAGAGATAATAATCGATACCAAAAGGTGTTACAATCAAATGGGTACAATAAATAATGTCTTTAAACACGTCAAGGATGAAGATTCTTAAAGACCCACTTGCAAGTTCTTGGAGTTGAAAACCTTTGAATCTTCAAGGTCTTAGAACAAGTCTCCAAAACCCTCTAAAACTTAAACTCTATAAAAACTGTAAAAAGTTCGAATAGTAATAGTGATATGATACTAAGCTAGAAATTTAAACAAGTATTTATAGTATTTGAAAATTTGCAGAGGACCCTTCGACAAAGTTAGTCAGGATCGCCGATACAATCGGCAATTTGCCTTTTGGTCGATTTCATCACCTTCCTGCTTTAGCCTTTAGCCTCTTCGCATTTTGAATCGTTGGGCAATATGGCACTGCTTCGTGGAACTGCTCAGAGACGCACCGACTGTTCTATTTCATTGCCACTTGACCTTTTCCTTCAGGGCTTAGCACACTGGCACAAAAGGCGATCTCCAGGCCGATCAGTGACTCGTCAACTGGGCTCGACGATCTTCATTTATTTGTTCTTTTCAGCCACCTTGCTCTTTCTTGCCAAGTAGTGTCCATGCTTTGCCTCAAACTCCAAATACCTAAAACTTAAGGATTTTCATCAGATATTGAGACAAAATATGCATTTGAGGAGACTAATTATATCAAAATATTGCCCTAAATGAGTCTAAATTGTGGACTCATCAACACCCCCAACTTAAACTTTTGCTTGTCCTCAAGCAAACTCGAGTTCGGCTGTTCATAAGGATGTCTCGAACAGTGCTACACAAGACTCAATCATGGATGCACACAACAAGACTCACTTTACTCATGCAAAGATCAACTGTGCACTCAAATATTCAAGTTGTGACTCACCATTATCAAAGAATCTCAAGCTCACAATACTTGCTTCAAATGCAAGTCCAAGCTCAACTAAAGTATTCAAATGCCCTCACACAAAGAATGATTCCATATTCACACAATGGTTTAATCATTTAAAGTTTTGGAATCAAATGGAACGCTCACTCTCACAAAGAAAAACACAATGCATGCTTTCACCCATAGGTTTTCCCGTATTTTCCAATCAACAATTGTTTCAGCTCACTAAAGATCAAAAAGGTTTTTTCAAGGCTTGTAATGGGGCTGAGTGTAAATGTATGGTCATTTAGGCTCACTGACTTTCATCCTCATGAAATGTGGTACTCACGACACTTCCTTTCCTTTTCCTTCATCATTTTCTTTAGTGCCCATAAGTCATCCCATTATTCACTCTCCATGGATTGTTTGGAACCCCATTCCTTTTTGCATTTTCATAACTTTATTCCATAACTTTTTTTTTCTTTTTCTTTTTCATTCTTTTCTTCTCTTTTTCTTTTCTTCTCTCTCTCTCTGTTTTTTTTTTATGGAGGGATTCCATTTTTCTCAACACCATGGGTAAGAGAACTTTTCTAGAACTTCTTGACTTGCCCTTATCTTTTCACCACACCCCCAACTTAGGCTTTTGGCCTAAGTTGGCTATTCAATCAACCACAAATCAAGAGGATTATAGGTAGTGGATTAAGATAGGTCTTGTTTTCATCAAGTTTCATCCAAAGAAAGGTAAGGCTCAAGGGGTGTTCAAAAGAAGTTCACACACTCACAAGGTAGGCCACAAAAGAGGTGTATGTCAAATTAGCTCACACTCTTCGAAGTTGCCTAAGATCATATCAAGAGATAGCCTTACTTAGTCGACCGGACCATCGGGGAAAATTCTAGGTGTTATCATGCATAGTCCACAGTAAGCTCATTACACAATGCATCGACACTAAAGTCAAAGAAGACGTCACACTTTCGCTAGTGTGCAACGATCATCACAAGAGACTCGATTTAATAATTGGCTAGTCACAACGAGCTGCAAAGAGTTCTCATATTATGTATGTAACTTCATTTGGTCTCATCGTAGCCGCACATTCATGTTTGTTCGATTATGAGCACTATTTGAGTCATCGATACTGATAAAAACCGATACTCAAATTTGCAAGAGAATAGCCACATTCAACAAATACAAGAGGTGGCAAAAATATTTTGGAAGGGTAAGAATCATTTTGCAATTTAAAATACGAAGCCATAAGCTCAAACATCCACAAAAATGCAGTATTAACACAATTATAAATTCCAACCCAAATATGTAAACAAAACAAATATTCACAAAGGTGGGCCCCAACCAACCACAAACAAAAATCATTTGTCCTCAAATGCAAATGAATTAAAGTATCCAAAAAGTGAGCATAAGTAAGACAGAGAAGGAGGTAAATAAAGGATCATGTCTATGCAGTCTCTCCATCTGTCTGGGCCTTAGTGCCCGGTACAGCAGTCTATACTTGGGCATCAGTGCCCGGAGTAACCTCAGAAGGAATAACAGTGCCAGATCCAATAGGATTTGTTGTGGACATCTCAGTCGCAAATCTCTAAATATGCTCTCATCTCGGCGCTCAATCATATCATCATCAGTCTCAGCATCCGACTACTTCTCTGTTGTGCCATCCCTCTGTACTTCTTCGGTGGTGACCGGAGGAATCTCTGGTGGATGTGGATTGAGATCTAGCTCGGAGCTCATTCCTTCGATTAATCAAAGGCTAATCGTCTTCAGGTTCAGACATCTCAGCTCAGTTGTCAGCGGCTACTTTCTTAGCTATGTGCTTCTTTCTTTTGCCTTTGTCTCCCAGTGGGAGTTTTGGCCTTCTCTTCCTTGGAGGACCTGATCCCCCTTCGTTTATAGTAATGCCCCATGCTTTCTTCTGGGATGGCGTGGTTAGTTTAGTTCAAACCATATCTACAAAACATTAAAGGTAAGTTAAATAACAATCACATTGAAGTATAGAAAATTTATTGCAGACAGACTCGCCGATCCAGTTGGCAAGTCGTTGAACCTCCTTGGTGAGCTAGGTCGGGCTCGCCGAAGGGATTGGCTCAAAATTTATGGCAAGTCTGTGATGGGAAGGCCCTTTTAGCGAATCGCCAACTACTCTCAGCGAGCAAGGGTTTGTCCGCTGAATGTTACAGTGCAACAAGGGTTTTAGGGGTGCAGACAAAGGGCGATCAAGCATACTATCAGCGAGTCGCTGAGTGTTTTTGGCAACCAAAGGCTTCTTGCCGAAAATTACAGAAACCAACAATACATATAACATTAAATTAAAGGTGAGATGGGGTCATTAGGCGAACCGCCGAGTAGTTCGGCGAGCTCGACCCAGCTCGCCAAACGGCCCAATGTGCCTATTTTCAATCCACCTTCTCGAATTCAACCCCGCAACCCGCGAAAACAAAATCAAAACATGCAATAGTTAAATTAGGCTCAGACCCATAGCACCCATCACCCCAAAATACTCAGACTTCTTCCAGTTTTGCAAAATTTGGCCATTTGACAACAATTGCTCTTAAGATTGGTGTCACCTGCTCTATCATTGAGCAATTTACGTCAATTAGCACAAATACGGCTAATCAAACTTCACCCAACCAATCTAAACAACACGCAAGCACAACCTCATAAAATTTCATTCATCTAAAAGCACAAATTGACAGGCATTTGACGATCAAAACAATACGGGCAAGATTATTAACTTAAAATTGGCATTTAAACAATCTAATCCTATTAGAGAGGTCCAGCACACGACAATACAATATGATCATTGCAAATGAGTACAAAATTTTTGAAAGTAAACTCAGGATTCGAAAACTAACCTTAGATGCCGATTAAAATAGGATTGAAATGCTAGGCGACAAAGGAATCCTAGTTCCGAGCACGAATCAACAACCAAAATACTACTGGAAAGCAAGAATATTGAAAATACTAAATTGGTGTGAGTTTGTGAAGTTTCAAAGCGAGGGAAAGTAAATAGTTTGAAACTTTAAAACCTTTGGCCATATATAACCGTCCAGTTCACGTCCATTCAGCGACGTTAGTCGCGTCCGCTGATCCACTCAGTGAAGCGCCGAATGGTCACTTACCCTGCCAATTTCTACAGGACCTGCATTTTCTTGGGGGGTAAGACGACCTGGTCGGCGACTCGCCAAATTGCTCTTAAGCTCACCGAGTTTTATAGGCTCTGAGTTGAAATTGTGTTGAGCCAAACGTCGGATCAAGTCGGGCACGCCTACCTCTTCGGCGATGCACTAACTGGACCATTTGCTCGCCAATCTGCATTCTCTAAACACTTTTCGCATTTAAACCGGCACAACCAACACACCATTATTTACAAAAACAAAACTAAAGCATTTAAGGGTTTTGGGTTGCCTCCCAAACAGCACCTTAGTTAACGTCGCAGCACGATGCAAGTCAATACTTAAACCTCATTTTTGGGGTTAGCTAGAGTATCAGTAGGCAACCCCCTGTTTTCCTGCGAGTTGAGATGAGAACCAATCATTTGCTTCATCATTTTGATGCTCTCCTTCATTTCTTCCAGCTCTCTATCCTGCTCTATCACCTTGTGGAGAATGATTGAGAGCATTCCCTCAATGTGTTTAACCTCATTGTCCTTTGGCCTTCTTCGCTCATGAAGAGGGTTGTATTTATCCTTCCTTTTGCATTGGACTTCGATCTCCACCATCTTATTGGCCAACTCATCCATCTGAGTCATTAGTGCGACCAACATGAAGTCCTTTTCTAATTCTTGGTTTGTTTCAGCCATTTGATCAAGTAGTTGGGATGCTATCACATATGGTTGTTTTGCGATTCCTCCTGAAATAAGTTTGTCGACCAACACCTTGTTTCCGAGACCAAGACTTCTATAGAAATAGTTGAAGAGGGCAATGTCTGGAATGTCATAAGTTGGCCATTGAGTTATCAGTTCTTTAAACCTTTCCCATGATTTATATATCCATTCACCTTCCAATTGCTTGAAGGTAGGGATGCGATCCCGGAATATCATTACTTCTAATGGAGAAAACTCCATTAGCTCGCAAGTATTGTTCGATATACTCACCTCCTCAGATTTAAATTACCAAAAACCAAAACAAAACTAAAAATTAGGTAAGTGAACTACAACTAACAAAAGCAAAATTCATCTTAACCAAAAAATTTCACGTACACCACTCCCTGGCAGCTGCGCCATTTTGATGTTTGCGTAATCAAGACACAACTTCCAATTAAAGTTTCTATGATCGTACAATAGTAATATAACCCAACCAAATGGGTTGGGGTCAAGTCCCAAAGAAGCGGTTCTTGACAATTAATGGTTAAGTGCGAAAGTGCTAAAGTTACCCATAGCTAAAAAACTTTATCGAATGAAAACATAATAAATTAAAGGGTTTGACACAAATGTCAATTATCAATGGGGGGTTTGTAGTCAAGTAACAACTAAAAAAGGTAAAAATAGAGATGTGAATTAGGGAGACAGGATTCATGGGATGTGATAGGAATATGGGATAAACTAGACTATCGGCTACATGCTTTTGATAGTAAATTGTTGAACATTTGTGACTAGGCTAGACTATAGCGGGGTTAAATTCGCTCTCGAACAACTTACCCCGAATCAACTTGGTTTCTCCCGAACACCTAGTTGCCGCATTAAGCACAGCCTCCGCCTTAGCCCATTCACTCTCTCGAACTAAATGTGTGGGAGAAGGACTAGGATTCACTCTCTTGATTTGAACCCATGTCGACCCAATACCACCGGCTATCAATTTATTAGTCTTAGTTTTACGACCTTTCTCTCGAGCCAGCCAAAAACACTAAGATGAAATCGTATTTGCAACTACAATTCCATTAATTTCATACACAACTACTAAACAAAATCACATTTAAACAACAAATAAGCCATCAACAAGCAAGACGCAATAGATAATTTAACCCATATTCACAAAATCACACCCCAAGAATTGGGGTTTTAGCTAGACATGAAAAAGAGATAAAAATTGATACCAAAAGGTGTTACCATCAAATGGGTATGATAAATAAAGTCTTTAAACACGTCAATGATGAAGATTCTTGAAGACCTACTTGCAATTTCTTGGAGTTGAAAACCTTTGAATCTTCAAGGTCTTAGAACAAAGTCTCCAAAACCCTCTAAAACTTAAACTCTCTAAAAACTGTAAAAAGTTCGAATAATAATAGTGATATGATACTAAGCTAGAAATTTAAACAAGTATTTATAGTGTTTGAAAATTTGTGCTGCAGAGGACCCTTCGGCAAAGTTAGCCGGGATCGTCGATACACTCGGCGATCCACCTTTTGGTCGATTTCATCGCCTTCCTGCTTTAGCCTTTAGCCTCTTCGCATTTTTAGTCTTTGGGAAATATGGTACTGCTTCGTGGAACTTCTTGACCTTTTACTTCAAGGCTTAGCACACTGGAAAAAAAAGGCGATCTCCAAGCAGATCGGCGACTCGCCAATTGGGCTAGGTGATTTTCATTTCTTCGTTCTTTTCAGCCGCTTTGTTTCTTCTTGCTAAGTAGTGTACATGCTTTGCCTCAAACTCCAAATACTTGAAACTTAAGGATTTTCATCAAATATTGAGACAAAATATGCATTTGAGGACACTAATTCTATCAAAACATAGCCTTCAATGAGTCCAAATTGTGGACTCATCAACCAGTAATGGTTCTCGAGTGCCGGCCACGTCCAGGGTGTAGGCTCGGGTCGTGACATATTATGCTGAAATCTTTGCCAATAAGTGTTATTATATTGAGGTCTTTGCGAGTGAGTGTTATTATCCTGAAGCCTTTGCCGGCGAGTGTTATCATGACGAGGTCTTTGCCGGAGAGTGTTATCATGGCGAGGTCTTTGCTGGCAAGTGTTATAGAGCCGATGGGAAATGGTTCCGGCTATTGATAATCATTGTAACTTGGTACACTTGATGCTTATGCATGACTTACTTGTGAATTGTAATTGATGTACTTGTTATGTGTGCCTAAACTACTTGTAATTGAGATTGACTTATTTGACTTGTTTGATCGGTTGATTTGTGAAGCTTGAATTGTGAATATTGGGCCTGTGAGCCATGTATTGTAGAATTGCTAGGTTGGGCTTATTTCGGTGCAGGTTGTAGTTTAAGGAGGTTCGGTTGAAATGTAAGTGGTATTCGATTTCTAGCTAGTTGCTTGTTTAGTAGGTTGATTACTGGGTACCGTAATGTTGATATTGACCCTTGCTTCTACACTTGTGTAGGTTCGGAGCTCGGACCCGCGTGATCTCTTCCTCCTTCTATTGATCTTGAGGCTCTTCAAGGACCTGAAGAGGTACTTGTATTTATTTCTGAACTCCGCACTTATGTATTTAATGACTTGTACACGTGACAATCAGATTTTGGAGGTTTTGATAGAAGAATAAGTTTTCCTCTTGTTCTTGTTCATACTATTTCTACTTTTCTTTCATTTTCGTTGGGTTGAGGCTGACTTATCTTGGTGGAAAGAGACAAGTGCTATCACGTCCATTTTTGGGTCATGAAAAGAGATGAGGACTCGCCAAACGCTCACTACAACACAATGCATTTATAGCTGCAAAATTTAAGCTATGATTTCAAAAATTGTAGCTAGTAGATAGTAATAACCACAAAAATTCAAATTTCATATCCATTTATAAATTCATAAAATTTCGTAGCTACAAAAAATAAATTGACAAAGCTAATTATTTATTTTTGCTAAAAGTGCTCACAATCATGACAATAATTACCTAAATAGCGACAACTTTATTGCTACACTGAAATTCTATAGCTAATCATAAATTTTTGCTACGTGGTAAGAGCAATACTAACCTTTTAGCCACAAATAAATTTTACCAAAAAAAATATTGTAGCTAAATAAATATTTTGCTTCGGGTTATAAAAATTCATAGCAATTAGATAAAGTATATAGCTAAGAAATTTTAGGTATAATATATTTCGTAGCTAATTATTAATTTAAGATACTAGTGAAAAAATCATTGTAGCAAAGAAACCTTTGAGCCACGATAAATTATATGAAATAAAATTTTGTAGCTAAATAAAAAAAAAATTGCTTCAAGTTATAAAAAATTGTGACAATAGTTAAATGACAAAGCCACATATTTTTTATATTATAGTAAATTTGATAGCTAATTGCTAATTTTTGCCACGAGTTGAAATTTAGCGTAACAATAGTGACCTTTTAGCTACAATAATTTATTTCAAACAAATTATTGTAGCTTAATATATATTTTTGCTCCAGCCTCCATGTTAAAAAAAAGTTTGTTGCAGTCATTCGCTTAATAGCTATAATTATTTGTCATGATAAAATGGTATAGTTATAGATTATTTATTATAATAAAATTTGTAGCAAGTTTTTTTTTTTTAATCATGAATTGCAGTTTGTTGTAGCAATAGTAATTATTTTGCCAAATTTTTTTGTACAACTGAAATTGTTATAATATGTTACTGCTATGATCATAAATACAATAAATTAGTTGTAACAATTTTTTTGCGGTTGGATAAATATTTGTAGAAATATGTAATGCATATATGCTTTTTGAGAGATTTTTACATTATGATTGATAAAATTTCTTGCACAAATAAGTTGTTACTTGTGTTTGCAACATATTTTAAAGTGACAGGAAATAAATTGCAATCACAATAAAAGAAGAAGAAACATAACTTTATTGATAAAGATTGCAGGTACAATTCTGTTCTTCCCTTGATTTTACTCTCCTGAGATTTATCCATGATTCGAGAGTCGTTAGTGGCATATTTCTCGAATTAGGATGATTTAGATTTAACCTGTATATGAATATTCCATCAATTTGCGGAATATTCGAGATACATTTTAAGGGAATTTAGTACCCTTTATATAGGCATGAACTAGGGTTTAGGGTTGAGTAGCCTCCAAGAATTCTAATTGAAACTGAACACACCTTCTAGAGTCTCAATTCGAATTGAATACGTCATGTAAAGTCCCACAAAATTTTGAAGTCTACAAATGTCTCTTGCTTCAAGGCTTGTCGGAGTATAGACTTGATGAAAATCAAAGACGAGGCTTGAAGTACTCATTCTTCCACCTTTGCAACTTCAGATTTTCATATTTGATTTAAGAGAGAAGAGATGAAGGGCAGATTTGGTCCCACTGGGCGTGCCAATTTTGTTTGCAACAAATTTTAAAGTGACAGAAAATAAATTGCAATCACAATAAAATAAAAAGAAACAAAACTTTATTGATAAGGATTGCGGGTACAATTATGTTCCTCCCTTGATTCTACTCTCTTAAGATTTATCCATGTATATAGGCATGAACTAGGCTTTAGAGTTGAGTAGCCTCCAGGAATTCTAATTGAAACTGAACATACCTTCTAGAGTCTCAATTAGAATTGAACACGTCTTGTAGAGTTTCACAAAATTTCTATGTCTACAACATGATATCATAAAATTAAATACCCAAAAAATTCATATTTAAATTGAAGACAAATTTATAAAATAAGAATAAAATCAAATTAAATAAATAAATAACTTCTATGATAATATCATATAACGTGATAAATAACTATTATACGCTTCACGATTCAAACATATTCTTAAACAACATCTTTATTGAGATAGTATAATTAGGCATGGTCATTTTTCTATCTGATTTAATTTTACAAGGTTTTAAGTTTAAGTTTCAAATATATAATTTAAATAAATAGAAAGTTATATATAATCAATTTTGATTAATTAATTCTATTAAATTCAAACAAAATCAACATTAATAATCGAAATTCATACTGCATCTAAGTAAAGTGTTTTGAGAAATCGTTATTTGATTTGAATCGATTCTATACTTGTACATTTTAAATACAATTTCAATAAATAGTGGTAATATCTAATAACCTTTGATTAAGTAATTAAGTTGAATTTAAAGTACAAAAATTACACTTAGTTCACTCAAGTTTATCTATATCAAGTATTTTGAGAATTATTTTTGGACTCAAACTTGTTCGATCGAGACAATGTCTTTATCGATCTAATATATTTCGGAATTGCTTATCAGATTGATTCAATTTTACATGGTCTTACCTGAATATTTTTAAATATAATTTAAATTTAGGGAAAAAAGTCTGAAAAATAGTCCAACTTTAGCCGATTGTTGTTACGATACCAAATTTTATAGATGACATTTTACCCCTGCACTATTTAATAGTGTATTTTAAAGGTATATATGTGTCCACGTGGACACATTACTATTTGTTGGTTTATTAGCATTTTAATATTAATATTTTGTATATTAATTTGCTAAAACTTAGTATAGCCGTTGCTGCCAACCATTAGTGGTTTTTCAGTTTGCTGCCATTGCATATCATAACTGCTGCATTAGTGCTATTCAGCATTACTCCAAATGGAGTTAGTGCATATGTTTCAATTTTTTGGTGCAAAAGCAAGCCGTTGGTGGCTTAGTGTTTCTTTATTTTCATTTTTTATTCCTCCATTATACCTTGTAAACTATATAACTTCTAAGACCATTATCTTCACTATTTATCTCCCCCATTATCTTTCTATTTATTCCTAGAAAGACTTCTTCTACTATAAATAATGGTGGTCTTCATTTGGCTAGTGATACACACAACACACAAGAAAATAGAGAGTGCATAAAGTTTGTCAAAAAGAGAGTTCTTATTAGTTGAAGGGAGGTGTTCTTTTTTGTGGAGCTTTGGACTCAACTCTTGTCCATAGTTGTTGAGTTATACTTTGTGAAGGTTGTTGTATCCTGGAAGGAACAAGTTAAGAGGACTACTGCTGGACCGGTGAAAAACATTTGCTACAGTGGGCTTGAATCTCCTTAAAGAGAGCAAAATATACGTGCCTCAATCTGAAGAGATTTTATTTTCAATTGTAATCTTGTAGCTTTGTTATATTGTAATTTTTCACTTACAATTCTAAGGAGATTCACTAATGGCTACAATTGAAAAAATCATGGATGTCAAGATGGGAGATCTTAACAAGCCATTTCGGTTCAATGGTAACCATTTCAAAAGATGGAAGGGTAAAGTACTTTTCTACTTAAGTCTTCTCAATGTTTCTTATGTGTTAACTGAGAAGAATCCTAATAAAGTCGATGACATCTCCATGGATGATGATGAATTTATTTCTCATCATGAGAAAGTGAAAATTAGATGGTGATTCCTATAAGTGTCGGTATTATCTTCTTAATTGTCTATCTGATAATTTTTATGATTATTATGATAGAACTTACTCTAGTGCAAAGAAAATTCGGAAAGCATTGCAGAATATATATGATACCGAAGAGGCTGAAGCGAAAAAAATATGTGGCTAGTAGATTTTTTCTTTTCCAAATGGTGGACAACAAATCAGTGGTGGACCAAGCTCAAGACTTTATAATGATTGTTGGAGAGCTAATATCCGAGGAGGTCAAAATTGGAGACAACATTATTGTTTGTGGCATAGTAGATAAACATCCACCTTCTTGGAAGGAATTTCAAAAAACTATGCGCCACAAACAAAAGGAAACCTCTCTTGAAACCTTGATAATGAAAATCCGCATGGATGAAGAGGCAAGGGGCCAAGATGCACTTTTATGAAAAGAAGAGAGCAACATTACAGCGAAGGTAAATTTAATTACTTCAAACAATGCTACTCTTGAAACTCACAAAAATACTTCTTTGAAGCCTAAGAAGAAAAAATTTAAGAAAAATAATAGTAGACCTCCAAAGAAAAATAATGGTGAAAATAACCAAGCACAAAATCAACAAGTTCAAGATAATGGACCGTGCTTTGTTTGTGGCAAGAGTGGGCATATTGCTCGATTTTGTAGATTCCATAAATGTGGTCCTAATGCTCAGAAAAACGTTATCGAAGAGCCTTTTGTGGCGGTGATTATTGACATAAACATGGTTGAGAGTGTTGATGGATAGTGGGCTGATTCTGGTGCAAATTGTCATATCTGTTATGACAAAGATTGGTTTAAAAAATATACTCATTTTGAGGAGACCAAAACCATCATGCTTGGTGATTCTCACACAACTCAAGTACTTGGAAAGGGAGATGTCGAATTGTGTTTTACTTCTGGAAGGATATTAACTTTGAAAGATGTACTCTATACTCCTTCCATGAGAAAAAAATTTGATGTCTAATTTTCTTCTTAATAAAGCAGGCTTTAAACAGATTATTGAATCTGATCAATATGTAATTGTGAAGAAGGATATTTTTGTGAAAAAGGGGTATGCTTGTGATGGGATATTCAAATTGAATGTAGAAGTGAATAAAGTTTCTACTTCTGTTTATATGTTTTCTTCTACTAATTTTTGACATGCTTGTTTGTGTGATATTAATGATCATTATGTTGGAATCATGACTAGTTTAGGATTAATCCCAATTATTAAAAAGAATTTTGAAAAGTGTGAGGCTTGTAGTAAAGTCAAAATCACTAAAAGGCCTCATTTCCAAGTTGAAAGAAAAGCTGATTTGTTAGAATTAGTTCATACTGATATATGTGAACTTGGTGGAATTTTAACTCGTGGAGGTAATATGTATTTTATCACTTTCATTGATGATTTTTCTAAGTTTACATATGTTTACTTGATGAAAAATAAAAGTTATGCTTTTGAAAATTTTAAAGTTTATCTCCATGAAGTTGAAAATCAGTTTGGAAGAAAAATAAAAAGAATTAGAAGTGATAGAGACCGTGAATATGAGTCAAATGAGTATAATTCTTTTGTTAGATCATTGGGAATAATTCATGAAACTACTCCTCCTTATTCTCTTTCATGAAGGTGTAGCGGAAAGGAAAAATAGAACTTTGGTTGAATTAACTAATGTCATGCTTATTAAGTCACATGCACTTTTAAATTTTTGGGGTGAAGCTATTTTGACTGCTTGTTATGTGTTGAATTGTGAGCCTCATAAAAAGTCAAAATTGACACCTTTTGAATTGTGAAAAAGTTACAAGCCAAGTTTTGGATATCTAAGAGTTTGGGATTGTCTAGCCTTTGTGAGACTAATAGATCCCAAGATTACAAAATTGGGTAAGAAGGTTACTCTTTGTGTTTTTCTTGGTTATGCTTCAAATAGTACAACCTATAGAGTTTTTAATCTTGAAGATAATATTGTGATAGAATCGGGTGATGCTATTTTTCATGAGAATAAATTTCCTTTTGATTCTAAAAATAGTGGGGGTCAAAAGATTGAACAAATTATTTTGTCACTACCTAGTTCTTCTACTTCTACTTTGAAAAATAAATAAGTTAATGATTTTGAGTTAAGAAGAAGTAAAAGAGCTAGAGTAGAAAAAGATTTTGGTCCTGATTTTTATGTATTTAATGTTGGAGATGACCCTCTCACTTTGAAAGAAGCATTATCTTCACATGATTTTATTTTTTGGAAAGAGGCTGTAAATGATGAAATGAAATCTCTTATTTCTAATAAAACTTGGAAGTTAGTTGATTTACCATCAGATTGTAAAACAATTAGTTGCAAATGGGTCTTACAAAAAAAGTTGAAACCGGATGGATCTATTGATAAATATAAGGCTATAATAGTTGCAAAAGGTTTTAACCAACTAGAAGGCTTAGAATTTTTTGATACTTTTTCACCGGTAACAAGAATTACATCCATAAGACTTTTAATTGATATGGCTGCAATTTTTTATATGCAAATTCATCAACTGGATGTAAAAACAACTTTTTTAAATGGAGACCTAACTGAGGAAATTTATATGGAACAACCCAAGTCTTTTGTTGAAGCAGGCCAAGAAAGCAAAGTGTAAACTTACTAAATCCATATATGGCTTGAAACTAGCACCAAAGCAATGACATGAAAAGTTTGATTTCTGCATGATTGAAAATGGTTTTAAAACAAATGAGTGTGATAAGCGCATATATCATAAGTCTTTGAATAATTCACATGTGATTATTTGCCTATATGTTGATGATTTATTGATCTTTGGCTCTAACATGAATGTTATTGATGAAGCTAAAAATATTCTTAGAAGCCATTTTGATATGAAAGATCTTGGTGAGACAAATTTTATTCTTGGAATAAAAATAACAAGAACATATCAGGGAATTTTCCTTGACCATTCATATTATGTTGAGAAAATTTTGAAAAAATATAACTTTCTTGATTGCAAGCATGTTGCTACTCCTTTTGATTTAAGTGTTCACTTATTTCCTGTTGAAAGTGAAATGATGTAATAAATCAAAAGGAATATACTAGCATAATCGGAAGTTTGAGATATGTGACTGATTGCACTAGGTCTAATATTGCATAATCAACGACACAACTTTCGATGCAAGTGTCTACGATTGTGCAATAGTATAATAACCCAACCAAGGGTTGGGGTCAAGTCCCAAGGGAGTGGTTTTGAGAATTAATAGAAAAATAAAATTTGTTCTAACTAGTCGAAGCTAAAGACATTAACGATTAAAAACATTGTAAATTAAAGGGAGACACAAACGTGTCAATTAACAATGGCGGGTTTTGTCACTAGTATGTAAAAACAACAAAATTAAAAAAGAAATACAGGTAATGAGAAGGGATTCTTGAGATGTGACCGGAATATGGGTTAATCTAACTTATTGGGTACATGCTTTCGATAGAAAATTTATAGAGTAATAGTGACTAGGCTAAGCTATACGTGGGAATAAATTCTCTCTCGAGCAACTTACCCCATTTCAAATGGGTTCCTCTCGGTCACCCACTTGCCGCATGAAGACTAGCCTACGCTTTACCCCACTCACTCTCTCGATCTGAGTGTTAGGATATAGGACTAGGGTTCACTCTCTCGAGCTGAACCTCATGTCGACCCACTCCTTAGGCGATCAATCTAGTAGTCTTGGTTTCGCGACCTCTCTCTAGAGCAAGCCGAAAACACATAAATAAACTTGTATTTGCAACTACAAATTTGTTAAATTCATCCACAACTACTAGACAAAATCACCATTAAACTACATCTAATCTATCAGCAAGCAAGACCCAACAACAATCTTAACCCATATTTGTTAAATCACACCCCAAGAATTGGGGTTTTTAACCACATATCAAGAGATAGAAATTTATACCTAAATGAGCTTGCATTCAAATGGGCATGAAGATTTAAGTCTTGTTACAGGCCAAGAGTGAAGAATCCAAGAGACCCAAGTCCAAATCCTTGGAGGTGAAACCCTATTCTTCTTCAAGTTTCAAAACCCTCTCAAAACTTAGAGCAAAAATAAAAAGTACTAAAAATTATCTTAATTGTTTCACACTAAAAGTATGATACTAAGCTACAACTCTCAATGAGTATTTATAGTTTTCAAAAATCTGTGCTGTAGCAGATCATTCCGCGACATTAGTCGAAATCGTCGATTAACTCGGCGATTCGCCCTTTGGTGTAGTTCATCGTCGTCTTGCACCATCCTTCAGCATCGTCGTGCTCTGGGGCATTGGGCGACCTGGTACTGCCTCGCGGAACTTCTCGGTGATGCGCTGACTACTCCCTTTTTTCGTCGATTTGATCCTTCCTTCAGGGCTCAGCACACTTGGACAAAAGGCAAAGTATGACCCTTCGGCGACTCGTCAAGTGGACTTGGCGATCCTTAGGCCTTCATTTCTTCGTTCTTTTCGGCCTTTTCATTTCTTTTTACAACATAGTATCCATGCTTTCCTTCAAACTTCAAATACCTGAAACTTAAGTGTTTTCATCAGATATTGAGATAAAATAAGCATTTGAGGACACAATTTCTATTAAAATAAAGCCCTAAATGAGTCCAATTTGTGGACTCATCACATATGCAGTAGGAGTACTTGGTAGGTTTACAAGAAAGCCAGGTAATGAACATTGGCATGCTTAACAAGAGTAATGAGATATTTAATTGGAACAAAAAATTGTGGTTTGTTCTATAAAAAATATCATGATGTACTTGAAGGCTTTTGTGATGCAGATTGGACCACTTTATTAGGTTATTCCTGTTCTACCACTGGTTATGTCTTTACTTTGGGAGGTGGTGCTATATGTTGGAAATCAAAAAAGCAAACTATAATTGCTAACTCTACCATGGAGGCTGAACTAATTGCTTTAGCTTCAGCTAGTGAGGAAGCAAATTGGTTAAGATATTTATTATTTCAAAAACCTTATTTTGAAAAACCAATTCCTCCTATTTTAATTCATTGTGATAGCACCGTTGCAATTGGTAGAGTTCAAAATCTTTATTATAACGATAAATCCAGACTTATAAGGAGGAAACATAGTAGTGTAAGATCTTATTTGACAAATGGTACCATTAATGTTGATTATGTCGAATCTTGTGATAATCTTGCAAATCCTCTTACTAAGGCCTTAACGAGAGAAAAGGTCTGGAGCACATCGAGGGGGATGTGATTGAAGCCTACAAATCCTTGAGTCATATACGAGGAAATCCAACCTGAGGACTAGGGATCCTAAAACCAGGTTCAAAGGGAAAAACTAATCATATGATGAGTTCTTGTGAAAAATGCACTATCCTTTTATTCATTCCCTATGATGTGAGTGCATTGTTTCCTATAGTGATTTGTGAAGGTTGAGTTGATAAAACTCTTAATGAATATATGTAACCCGTATGGGTGGAGTGTTAAGCTTACATGATCACTCTCAACAGATTTCACCTATGTGAGTGTGGAAGTAGGTCGCTTCCTATGAGAATTGACTTATTCTCAAAAACACTCATGAGACCGGGATAGCACAAGGCCATAACATGCTGACTTTTAAAGTTCATGTCAACACCTTGATTATTATGTGTGGACAGTGATATTTTATTTCCCTTAAGTAGTCATAGTTCAAGTCTGAGATCAATACTACTTTGGAGTAAAAGTTACTGTTTCACTAAGTGGAGGTTCAATGCAGAGCACACCTTCATTATGCATAGTAATCTTCCTTCAGCTGATGGACTCTCTTATCTAATATTAAAATGAGTGGGGGATTGTTGGTTTATTAGATTTTTAATATTAATATTTTATATATTAATTTGCTAAAACTTAGTATAGCTGTTGCAGCATGCCATTTTGCTGCCAACCATTAGTGGTTTTTCAGTTTGCTGCCGTTGCATATCACAACTGTTGCATTAGTGCTATTCAGCATTACTCCAAATGGAGTTAGTACATATGTTATAATTTTTTTGGTGCAGCAGCAGGCCGTTGGTGGCTTAGTGTTTCTTTATTTTCATTCTTTATTCCTTCATTATACCATGTAACCTATGTAACTCCTAAGACCGTTATCTTTACTATTTACCACCCCATTATCTTCCTATTTATTCCTAGGAAGACTTCTTCTACTATAAATAGTGGTGGTCCTCATTTGGTTAGTGATACACACAACACACAAGAAAATAAGAGAGTGCATAAAGTTTGTCAAAAAGAGAGTTCTTATTAGTTGAAGGGAAGTGTTTTTTTTTTTTTTTGTGGAGCTTTGGACTCAACTCTTGTCCAGAGTTGTTGCGTTATACTTTGTGAAGGCTGCTGTATCCTGAAGGGGACAAGTCAAGAGGACTACTGATGGGCCAGTGAAAAACATTTGTTGCAGTGGGCTTGAATCTCCTTAAAGAGAGTGAGATATCCACGCCTCAGCCTGGAGAGATTTTATTTTCAATTGTAATCTTGTAGCATTGTTATATTGTAATTTTTCACTAACACTATTTATAATGATGCAATATTTATGATGTTCATGTACAGGGATAAAACATAATCTATAAAGTTTGGTATCATAATAATAATTTCGGCCAAAGTTAGAATATTTTTCAGACCTTTTTCCTTTAAATTTATAGTTAAACTATCTACTTAAATTTAATTGACTACTTAAAATGGATCTATACAAAAATCAAGACTCGATCAACTTCATCCTAAAAAGTGCTTCAAGGGTTGTTATTTGACTCGTCTCTTTATTGTTGAAGTTTACAGTAATCAATCTAATCAACGTGATTAGATATTCATATTTAGGTTGATTTGACTTAAAATTCATGAAATCGTATTTATGATTATAAGTTTTAAATATAATTCAAATAAATATATAGTAATATCTAAATATCTAGCCCAACTCAAGAGTACACGTTTCAGGAACAAACAACAAATCGCAAAAACGTACTAATCTCAGATAATAAATTATTTCAAAAATTATTTTATTCAATTAAATATTTATTGGAATTAATACTTTATATTCGGATATATTGTATTTTGTAAAAAAAAAATTTCTTTTGTATTATTTAATCACCAACAATCAAATTTGTTAATTATAAAACAAGAATTAGGCATTGACTTGGACTTGATAATATAAGAAAGTAGAGATACAATAACATTTATTTGGTTACATTTAAAATAAATACCGAAGAATACCGAATTCTTGACATTATGAATTTCTCAGTTCAAGTTCAATTAAACTTTAACAAAGGACGATTAAATTGGATGTTATAAGAAGCTCAGTTGAACTTGACTCATTTAAGCTCAGCTCGATCCTAAGCTTATGTATAGATAATAGCTACACTTCAAGCATACGCCAACTATAAAAATATATATATATATATGTTTTATAAGTGTGTAGACATAATTTTTTATTTGTTATTTTATTTGAGGTATTTTCAATTTTTTTAAAAATATACCGTCAAACATCTTTATGATGACATCAAACATTTTCTAATATGTTTTGTAGCGAGACTGTTATAAATTTATAATAACATTTTAACATTTAAGTCTTATTTGATTGTTATATAAGTTTTTTCTAAATTCTAAACGTATGATTAAGAATTTAGATATCTAATCAAGAAATTTTATTATTGTATTATTATTAAAAGTTCTTTCTATGGTTGGAATTATATATACATAATTTTCTTAACAAGTTTTATGGTTTGTGGGCTAAAATTTCATTACGTCGATTTCATTCTAGCTCAGTCATAAAGCTTGATTAGTGATTAAAAAGGTGATTATTTGCTCATTTCTTTCCATATTAAGTTATTTAAACTGCATTCTTTTGATTAGTTGTTTGATTCTGTTTTTATATAATGTTTGATTTGACACAAAATTTAAAAAATAAATAAAGATTTTTGAAGTTTGTGGTATGATAAAAATAGTGATTGGTGTGGTTATAAAATTGTTTTATTATGATTAAAATAACAAATTTAAAATTAATTTTTTCCAACTTGAGAAAGTTAACACTTTTTATGAGACAAACTTTAAAAAACAGATTATCTAAATTAAAATTGAGTGAGTAATTTCCAATTAATTTTTTTCATTCTTGATCTAATTTTTCTATTAGCTAGAAATTTTTAGTGGTTAAGCTCGTTCCAATACACCTGAAAAATAAAGGTTGTGCCATTTGTGCCTTTTTTTGTCGTCACATTCATATGACTTCATTTCTTTGTTTTTCTTTCTTTCCACACTTACCGTTTTGCTCTTACTCTTTACAACAATTTTATGAGTTGTGACAAGGCGGATGGTGGAGACTTGTGGTTGTCAAATGCCAATGCTTAGTAGGTAAACATGATGATTTTGTTGGAATTGTGGTGACTTATGATTTTGATCATTAACAAATATAATAGCTTAGTTTATAAGAGGATCAAGTCTTTTAAGTTAATATTTATATAGTGTTTGACACTTCATTCTAGCGGAAATAAGATTACAGTCGTGTAAAATATTTATTTTATAAAACTTGACTCTTGGACCTATCAGACGACTAAATTGATATAAAATCCTGGCAAGATTATTATCTTTATTACTAGTTTATGGTACGTGTGAGAGTATCTTGTTGGGTTTAGGATCTTTTTTTTCTTCCTATAAGGATAAATAAAAGTCTTATTAGGACCAGCCCACTTTAGCCCATAAGCCCAATATTGTGTCATATATAAGGCTTATTTAGGTCTTATTTTCAGAAACACAAGAGAGATCCATTTTAGAGATTGAGAGAAAGAGAGAAAAAAATCTCGTTTTTGCTTCAGGAAATTTTTTGCTCAGGTTGTCCACTTCAAACAGAGTTTGCCATTTTGTTAACCGTTGGATAGTGCTCCCATTTGCACTGAGAGTTCTCAGCATCTGGTTCTTGTAATTCAACGGTGGAGATCGGATTTGGAGGTCTGTAGCTTCTGATTTTGGAGTGTGAACAATAGCTCGTTTTGGGTGAAATTTCTACTTTAATTCTCAAGTTTTAATGCTATCTAGTTTTGTTGTTACCCGTTGTTTGACACTTGTTTTGTCGCCAATTTTGGAGAATAATTTTGTAGCTCTTGGTGTTTATAGTTGAGCATTTGGTCCTGTGGTTTTTTACTCTTCACATCGAAAGGTTTTCCACATAAATCTTTGTGCCTTGTATGATTGATTTATTCTTGCCTTATTGTTTTAGTTTGGATGATATACTTGCTGTCCATTCTTCATATTGCTTGATTTAGTTTGTCTTCTCTTGGTTCAAATTGAAAGAGAAAGTTTAGACTTGGGTATTATTCCGTTGTTATCCTGTCGGGCATTCTTGTTTGTGTCTTGCCTTTCCCAACATATCTTATGATAACAATTACTCTCTCTGTTTCAAAGAGAATGATATAGTTTGATTTGCCATAATGTCTAAGAAAATAAAGATTATTTTTCAATTTTGTGGTCCTAAATTAAAGTTATGGCAAATGTACAAAAATGCACTTTAATCTTGTGGTCTTAAATATGTTATGTACAAAACTAAAATTAAAGTGTTGACAAAAAAGGAAATATGTCATTTTTTTTGTAAACAACTAAAAAGGAAAGCAAATCGTTCTTTTTTAAACGGAGGTAGTGTGAGTTTTGAATATATTTTTTTAACTGAGTCTAAATTTCAAGACTATTTATTTGACAAAAGAGAGTTGTTCGAATGGTAAACAACCTTGACTTTAAATCTTAAGAATGTGAATTTGAGCTACTAAGGGACTAAAAGATGAAATTCTTAAGGAGGAAAAACAAAGAGACTCAATATTTCGTGTTAAATAGAAAATTAAAAGGTAAAAAAAATTGTTAATCGATTGAAGTTAGGATATAGTGTTTTCGAAACTCAATATTACGTGTTAAGGATTTTAATTTATTACCAACACTTCACAGCTAAAAATGCATATAAAAATAAATCCAAAATAAAAATCTAAGTAAAAGATCATGATACTTTTTATAGATATAGAAACTGTCCAATCAATAAAGGAAAGTTTATTCTTGTCTTAATATTTTACTTTGGTTGATATACTTGCTGTCCATTCTTCGTATTGCTTGATTTAGTTTGTCTTCTCTTGATTCAAATTGAAAGGAAAAGTTTAGACTTGGGTATTATTCCATTGTTATCCTGTCAGGCATTTTTATTAGTGCCTTGCCTTTTCCAACAAAGTGATATCAGGGCATTGAGTTGTTGTTGATTATCTATTTGAATGATGAAGTCAAATATGAGCAAGATGGTTTGTTTGAATGATAGTAATTATCATACTTGAAAAGACAAGATGAAAGATCTTCTATTTGTCAAGAAAATACATCTACCTGTGTTTGCTTATAATAAACCCAAATCTATAACTGATGAAAATTGGGAATTTGAGCACTTATAGGTTTGTGGCTATATCAGACAATGGGTTGAAGATAATGTGAAAAATCACATTGTTAATGAGACATTTGCGAGAAGCTTATGGGATAAGTTTGAGATAATTTATGCTTCGAAGACTGGCAATAATAAGTTGTTTCTTTTGAAACAATTGATGAACATCAGGTATAAAGAGGGCACTCCTATTTCTGATCATATTAATTATGTTCAGGGTGTTCTTAACCAGCTGTCCGGAATGGGTGTTATATTTGATGAAGAAATTCAAGGAATATGACTTCTTAATACTCTGCCAGACTCTTTTGAAACTCTTTGAGTTTCTCTGATTAATTTTGCTCTTGTGGTGTTGTGACCATGGAATATGTTAAGAGTGGTGTCCTGGATAAAGGGATGAGAAGAAAATCTCAAGGCTCATCTTCTTTAATTTTACACTCCGATGTTTTGGTTACTGAAGACAGGGGGAGAAGCAAGTTTAGAGGTCACAATGACAGAGATAAAAGTAGAGGAAAATCAAAGTACAGATTCAAGAATGTTACATGTGACTATTGCCACAAGAGTGGGCATATCAAGAAATATTGTTTTAAGTACAAGAGAGATATGAGACAACAAAAGAAAAAATATGACAATGAAAATCGTGTTGATGTTGTTACTAATAATGATCTTCTTGTTTCTTGTGATGAAAATGTTGTCAATGCTACTTCTCATGTCACATCAAGGAAGGAATTATTTCTTCTTATACTCCAAGTAATTTTGGAATCTTAAAAATGGAAATAATCACAAGGTTGCATTTCTTGGTATTGGGACATCTGTTTGAAAAGCAACAATGGTTCCAAACTAGTTCTCAATAATGTCATACATGCTCCAGATGTTCTCTTGAATTTGATTTTCATGGGATCCCTTGATGATGAGGGTTATGTTAATACCCTTGGTGCTGACCGGTGGAAGCTTACTAGAGGTTCGATGGTTGTAACTCGGGGTGACAAGTTGTTTAACTTGTACGTTTTTCAGGGCTCCATTTTTAGAGGCTCAGTAAATTTGGTGGAGAATGATACTTCATAATTGTTATGGCATAGAAGACTGAGTCATATGAGCGAGAAGGGGATGAAAAATTTGGCTAAGAAGAATTTGCTTTCTGGAGTAAAACAAGCAAAGTTGAACAAGTGTGTTTATTACTTAGCAGGTAAACAATATAGAGTTTCTTTTCAGAGTCATCCGCCTTCAAGAAAGCTTGATTTGCTGCATTTGGTACATTCTGATTTGTGTGGTCCTTTTAAGGTAAGGTCTCATGGTGCTGCACTTTATTTTGTGAATTTTATTGATGATCATTCTCGCAAACTCTAGGTATTCTCTTTGAAGTCCAAGGATCAGGTACTTGATATGTTCAAGAGTTTTCAAGCCTTGGCTTGAGAGACAGATAGGGAAGAAATTGAAATGCTTCTGCTCTGATAATGGTGGTGAATATATTGGTCCTTTTGCTAGATATTGCAGAGACCAGGATATTCAACATCAAAAAACTCCTCTGAAGACTCCTCATCTAAATGGTCTAGCGGAGAAGATGAACAGAACTCTCATTGAGAGGGTTAGATGTATGCTTTCAGATGCTAAGCAGCCAAATTTCTTTTCAGTAGAAGCAATTAATACTGTTGTCTATGTTATCAATTTATCACCTACTCTTGCTTTGAATGGTGATGTCTCTGATAGAGTATGATTATCTTAAAGTTTTTGGGTGTAAAACCTTTGTGCATGTTCCTAAGGATATGAGGTCAAACTTGGATGTTAAAACTAGGCAATGTATCTTTGTTGGTTATGGTCAAGATTAATTTGTCTATCGTTTCTTTGATCCAGTTGAGAAGAAACTTGTTAGAAGTCGTGATGCTATGTTCTTCGAAGACCAAACAATTGAAGATCTTGTCAAAGATGAGAAAGTTGATTCTCAAAGTAGTGAGAGCCTAGTTGATGTTGATCATATTCCTTTGACTATTCCACCAGATGGAAATCTTCAAAGTGATGAAAATCAAGTTAATATTAAAGATGGTGATCATATTCAGAAAGACCAATATGTCGTTCATGCTTTAGTGCAAGACGATGTGGTTGGTCAGCAACCAACCGTTATTGATGCTCCAGAAAGTTCTCTTAGAAGATCTACTAGAGAGAAAATACATTCATCTCGTTATTCTCCCAATGAGTATGTACTCTTGACTAACGGGAAGAACTAGAGAGTCTTGATGAGGCCATGGAAAGTGAAGAAAAAGAAATGTGGTTCGATGCTATGGAAGATGAAATGAAGTCTCTACATGATAATCATACCTTTGATTTGGTTATGTTACCTAATGACAGAAAAACTTTGAAAAGCAGGTGGGTTTTTCGAGTGAAACATGAAGATGGTAACCCAATTCCACGGTACAAGACTAGATTAGTTGTGAAGGGCTTTAACCAGAAAAAGGGAATTTATTTGATGAGATATTCTCTCCAGTTGTGAAGATGTCATCCATCTGTGTGGTTCTAAGCTTGGCTGCAAGTCTAAATTTAGGGGTTGAAAAATGGATGTTAAAATTGCTTTTCTCCATGGTGACTTGAATGAAGAAATTTATATGGAGCAGCTGAAAGGCTTTGAAGTCAAGGAAAAAGTGAATTATGTTTGCAAGTTGAAGAAGAGCTTGTATGGTCTAAATAAAGCTCCCAGGCAATGGTACACGAAGTTTGATTCTTTTATGAGTCAGCAGGGCTTCAAGAAGACTTTTTCAGACCATTGTGTTTTTGTGCAAAAATTCTCTGATGGTGTCTTTATTATTGTTTTGCTTTATGTTGATGACATGCTTTTTGTTTGTCATAATACTTGCATGATTAAAAAGTTGAAGCAAGAATTGAATAAGTCTTTTGCTATAAAAGACTTGGGCCCAGCAAGACAGATTCATGGCATGGAGATTGTCCCTAATAGAGATGCCATGAAATTGTGGTTTTCACAAAGGAAGTACATTCAGAAAGTACTTCATAGATTTAACATGGACAAAGCTAAGGTTGTTAGTACACCTTTAGCTATGCACTTCAAATTGAGTACTAGACATTATCCTTCCAATGATGGTGAGAAGGAAGATATGAAGAAAGTTCCTTATGCTTCAGCTGTTGGTAGTTTGATGTATGCAATGGTGTGTACAAGACCAGATATTGCTCATGTTGTTGGTATTGTTAGCCGTTTTCTTTCTAATCCGGGAAGAGATCATTGGAATGTTGTAAAGTGGATTATAAGATATCTTTGTGGCACTTCTAGTTTGAGTTTGTGTTTTGGTACAAAGAAGCCTATTTTTTGTGGTTACACTGATTCAGACAAGGCTGGTGATGTTGGTAGTCGTAAGTCTACTTCAACCTCCTTGATTACTTTTGCAGGGGGAATTGTGTCTTGGCAATCTAGGTTGCAAAAATGTGTTGCTTTATCTCTATAGAGGCTGAGCTTATTGTTGTTGTTGAAGCTCGCAAAGAGGTGATCTAGATAAAGATATATTTGGGGAAACTTGGTTGTGCTCAAGAGAGGTATGTGCTTTATTGCGACAGTCAAGGCAAGAATTCGACATTTCATGGTCGGTCTAAACACATTGATGTGAGGTATCATTGGATTCGAGATGTGTTGGATTATAACTTGCTTGAACTTGAAAAGATTTATACCAATGATAATGGTTCTGACTGGATGACTAAAGCTTTGCCAAGAGGGAAGTTTGAGGATTGTTGCATGATCGACAGGATGACAGTCTCCTCCACATAGTTGTGAGGGGGAGAATTGTTGGGTTTAGGATCTTTTTTTCCTTCCCATGTGGATAAATAAAAGTCTTATTAGGACCAATCTAATTTAGCCCATCAACCCAGTATTATGTGTCATATATAAGGATTATTAAGGTCTTATTTTCAGAAACACAAGAGAGAAAAATCAAGAGAGATCCGTTTTAGAGATTGAGAAAAAGAGAGAAAATCCCGTTATTGCTTCAGGAAATTTTCTGCTCAGTATTCACTTCAAACGGAGTTTGTCATTTCGTTAACCGTTGGATCGTGCTCACATTTGCACTAAGAAATCCCAGCATCTGGTTCTTGTAATTCAATGGTGGAGATCAGATTTTGAGGTCTGTAGCTTCTGATTTTAGGGTGTGAATAGTAGCTCATTTTGGCTGAAATTTTTCCTTTAGTTCTCTAGTTGTAGTGCAATCTTGTTTTGTTGTTGCGCGTTGTTTGACACTTATTTTGTCTCCAATTTTGTAACTCTTGGTGTTTATAGTGGAGGAGAACAATTTTGTAACTCTTGGTGTTTATAGTGGAGCATATGGTCCTGTGGTTTTTTACTCTTCACATCGAAAGGATTTCCACATAAAATCTCTGTGTCTTGTGTGATTGGTTTATTCTTGTCTTATTATTTTAGTTTGGTTGATATACTTGCTGTCCATTCTTTGTATTGCTTGATTTAGTTTGTCTTCTCTTGGTTCAAATTGAAAGAGAAAGTTTAGACTAGGGTATTATTCTGTTGTTATCCTGTCGGGCATTCTTGTTAGTGCCTTGCCTTTCCCAACATATCTTATGATAACGGTTACTCTCTCCGTTTCAAAGAGAATGATATAGTTTGATTTGTCATAAAGTCTAAGAAAATAAAGATGGTTTTTCAATTTTGTGGTTCTAAATTAAAGTTATGACAAATGTACCAAAATGCGCTTTAATCTTGTGATCTTAAACATGTTATGTACAAAACTAAAATTAAAGTGTTGACAAAAAAGGAAATATGTCATTTTTTTGTAAACAACTAAAAAGGAAAGAAAAACATTCTTTTTTAAACGGAGGGAGTGTGAGTTTTGAATATATTTTTTTAATTGAGTCTAAATACCAAGACTATTTATTTGACAGAAGAGAGTTACTCGGATGGTATGATTGTGAATTTGAGCTACCAAGGGACTAAAAAGATGAAATTCTTATGGAGGAAAAGCAAAGAGACTAATTGTTTGAAATATAAAATAGAAAATTAAAAGGTAAAAATTTTGTTAATCGATTGAAGTTAGGATATAGTGTTTTTGAAACTCAATATTGCGTGTTAAGGATTTTAATTTATTACCAACACTTCAAAGCTAAAAATGCATATAAAAAATAAATCCAAAATAAAAATCTAAGTAAAAAATCATGTACCTTTTTATAGATATAGAAAAAACTGTCCAATCAATAAAGGAATTGAACTTACACCCAATTTTTTTTTTAAAAAATGAAGTATCATGTGCCTTCTAATCTTTTGTTCCTAATTAACTGCCGTTCAAAAATATTATTGATATTTAAGAATAATAGAACGAATTTTTTTATTGATTGTATGTAGAGGTAACTGTTATATAATTGAGTCTGTGCTAGCACAGACCCAGTAACTATTTAAAAAATAAGTTTTTTTGTAGATAATACTTTTGCAATTAATATTTAATATTTGAACCTATGACGATAAAATTTGCATAAATAGCTTTCGGCCATAGTTTTGCACAATAAACTATGACAATTTATCATAATTTTATGTTTAAATTTTGGTGATCTGTTAAAATTTGTGATTAAATATTTAAAGATTTTTTAAAAAAATTTCATAAAATTTTATGATTCTTTAGGATTTATGAGAAGCAAGCCAAGTTTCTCATACAAATTTAAATTTGTTGATATTTATTTTATTTTACAAAACTGCATATTATAAAATATTAAAAAGTTGCAGTTATCATCATTTGTGAAAATTAATACATGTATAAATTATGAGGGAATTTTTATGTCATACATGTGTTAGTTATGAAAGATTCAATTATTAATTTTAGTTATTCCATCCTTCACAATGCATAAAAATATATATATAGTTTTTTCTCCAATTTATTTGGTTAAAAAACAAGTTGAATCAAAATTGTTGCTAAATATTTTCCTCTCTTTTCTCTCATGAAAAAAACCCTAACCAGTATTGATTGATATCACCGGAATGGACAGTACGGCCGTCGACCAACCTTCTTCTAGTTCTAGTACGGCGTTACCACTATCACTTGATTGCTCTTACCCTATACTACAAGCTTCCATACGTTCAAATTTGAATAATCCTAAACCTAATGATCCTACAGGTTTGCCTACCATTGGTAAGGAGAGTTTACCAATGTTAGGTCAATATGTTGATATTCTTAAAGCAAATAATGGAACATGCACTAATAGCTCAACAAAGAACCCAATTCCGATTAAGAAGCTCTGTTACAATAAATGAATACCAAGGGTGGTTTGGACTAAGGAAGAAGTGAATAGAATGAATATTATTGAGAAACCGATTGGAGTGCTTCACAATGTCTTTGTGAAAGTTGAGGCATTCTTCTTTTCAGTGGACTTTGTGATACTAGACTGTGAGGTTGAATTTGAGGTCCCCATCATCAGACCATTCCTTGATAGTGGGTGTGCTTTGGTTGACATGGAAAGAGGGAAAATAAAGTTCAAATTGAACAATTAGGAGGTGACTTTCAATATATGCAAGTCGATGAAGCATCAAGGTGATTTTAAGTTGGTTTATGTGGTGAACTCTATGGTTGAGGAAGAGCCAGATGTGTTTATTGAGGAGAGATTTGGTGTTGAAGCACTAACAGTTGTGATCATGAACTTTGATGGAGACGGTATTGATGAATATGATGAGTTAGTTGTTGCACTTGATAGGGTTAATTTTGCTCTTCGCCAACCAAGAAAGCTTGATCTGGATTTAAAACAATCGAGACACTCCACCTGCAAAACCATCTATTAATAAACCACCAAAATTGGAGTTAAAGTCTTTCCCATCTCATTTGCGGTATGTGTTCTTGGGCCAAATAGTACTTTTCCAGCTATTATTTGTTGCAGACTTAAATGAAGGGCAAGTAGAGGCATTGATATCGGCACTGCAAAGATACAAAAGGGTGATAGGATGGACTATTGCTCACATTATTGATATTCTACCTGGTTTATGTTCTCATAACATTCAACTCATGCCTGATATCAAACCGACTATTGAGAACCAAAGTAGGTTGAATCCACCAATGCAAGAGGTTGTGAAAAGGGAAATCAAGTGGTTAGATGCTGGGGTAGTATATTCGATTGCTGATAGTAGTTAGGTATGTCCAGTAAATGTGTACCAAAGAAGGAAGTAATCACTGTGGTTCCTAATGCGAAGAATGAGCTCGTTCCAATGAGGTTGGTTACTACTTAGAGGGTTTGTATGTATTATTGCAATTTAAATGCGTGGACTGAGAAAGATAACTTCCCAATGTCGTTTATGGACCAAAATGTGAGATCTTCTTGGTTGAAAGTGTTGATATTGTTTTCTAGATAGGTATTCAGGCAACAATAAGATCTCCATAGCTTTGAAAGACCAAGAGAATACTACTTTCACTTATCCTTATGGGACTTTCACTTTCAAGAGAATGCCATTTGGGTTATGTAATGCACCTATAACTTTTCAACAATGCATGATGTCTATATATTCTGATATGGTGGAAGACACTATTGGGGTATTTATGGATGACTTTTCTCTGGTTGGTGTCTCATTTGATGATTGTTTGGTTCATTTAGGTGAAGTGTTGAAACACTATGAAGAGTGCAATCTTGTGCTCAACTGGGTAAAATACCACTTTATGGTAAAAGAGAGTATAGTTCTAAGCCATAGAATTTTGCAAAAAAGTATTGAATTTGATAGGGCTAAAGTCGAGGTAATTGAAAAGTTCCCACCGCCCATCTCTGTAAAAGATGTTAGAAGTTTTCTAGGGCATGCATGATTTTATAGGAGGTTCATAAAGGATTTCTCAAAAATTTCACACCTTTTGTGCAAGCTCATCTAAAAGGAGATGAAAGTTGAGTTTGATGATGCTTGTCCGAGAGCATTTGAGTGGCTGGAAAAGAAGCTGACTTCTGCACCAATCATTATTTCAACAGATTGGGGACAATCATTTGAAGTTATGTGTGATGCAAGTGGGGTGGTACTTTGCGTAGTATTGGGGAAGAAGCGAGAGAAGATTTTTCATACTATATACTATGCGAGCAAAGCTTTGGATTTTACTAAAAAAAAACTATATGGTTACTTTTTTCTTGATGTTGTCTTCACGTTTGAGAAGTTAAATTCCTATTTTCTTGTCACTAAAGGCATTGTGCATACTAATCATTCTGCATTGAGGTATCTTATGGTGATAAGGATGAAAAACCGAGACTGATTAGATAGGTATTTTTTTTCAAGTGTTCAATTTTGAAGTGAAAAATAGAAAGTGAATAGAAAACCAAGTGGCTGATCACTTGTTTAGATTAGAAGAGGTAAAGATGAAGTTACCTGATGAAGTTGAGATAAATGATATGTTCCCCGACCAATAGGTATTGGCTGATTTCTTTGATCTTATCCCCTGCTTCGTAGATTTTGCTAACTATTTGGCGAGTGATGTGGTGCCGTCGAATTTGTCAACCCACCAAAGGACAAAATTCATGTCCGATGTGAAGAAGCTTTTCTGGGAAGAGCCTTATTTGTTTCGCGTTTGTGCTGATGGGATTATTCGTTATTGTGTGCCCGAGGTAGAGATGATGAGTATATTGTAAGCTTGCCATTCCTCCTGTGTTGGTGGTCATCATAGTGGTATCCAGATTGCACATAAATTCCTGCAGTGTGGGTAGCCTACCATTAACCAAGATGCTCATGATTTCGCAAAGTCTTGTGATTGATGCCAGAGAGAAGGAGGTATTTCAACAAAGCAATAACTCCTAATGACTCCTATACTAGTGATTGAGTTGTTTGATGTTTGGGGTCTTGATTTTATGGGTCCGTTTGTAATCTCCAATAGAATGAAGTACATACTTGTACCAGTTGACTATGTGTCTAATGGGGGGAAGTTGTTGCGCTTTAAAACAATGAAGGGAAGAGTGTCACCACATTTTTGAAAAAGTGTATTTTCTCTAGATTTGGTACACCAAGGGAGATTATCAGCGATGCAGGTTCTTACTATTGTAATAGATTATTCAAGGCATTGCTTGAGAAGTATGGTGTTCGTCACAACATAGAAACTCCTCATCATCCGCAATCTAGTAGGCAAGCCGAAGGCTCAAATAGAGAGATTAAGCATATTCTTGGAAAGAGTGTCAATGCAACATAACTAATTGGTCAAGAAAGCTTGATGATGCTCTATGAGCCTATCACACTGCATTCAAGATTCCCATAGGTATATCCCATTACCAATTTATTTTTCAGAAGTCTTTTCACTTGCCCATAGAGTTAGAGAACAAAAACGATGTAGGCCTTAAAGCAGCTTGACTTGGATTGGGATGCCGCATCAAGTCAAAGATTGAATGAGTTGAATGAGCTCGATGAGTTTCACGTAATAACGTATGAAAGTTCAGCCCTGTATAAGGAGAAGATGAAGAGGTACCATGATCAAAAGATTGAAAAACGTGAGTTTGTTCCCGGTGATCTTATTCAATTCAAGGTTGCACTTGTTTCCTGGCAAGCTCAAGTCCAAGTTTACTGGCCACTCAAAATGGTACACATATTTTCACACGAAGCAGTTTAACTCGATAATGATAAAGGAACGATATTCAAGGTGAATAGTCAAATAATCAAAATCTACTTGGTACAACCAGAGGTGGTCAAAGAGGTGATAGAAAAATAGGATCTTGATGAAGTTTGAGTAATCAAGGGGTCAGCGGTGTGTCATGACATTATATCAAGCGTTACTTGGGAGGCAACCCAAGATGTAAAATCTAGCCAATTTTAGGAAGTTTTAGTGATTTTTAGTATTTGTAAAGATTTTCCAATGAGCAGTTATGTTTTATTGAGTCTTAGTTTTTTCTAGATTAGGGCAATATAAGGTCTGTATCCACAAAAAGTTAAGAAAATATAAAAAGAAGTCCTAATTTTTTTACGTTGCGTGAAAGCAAAGAAGAATCTATAAAATTCCTGGTGTAGAGGGTATATGGTTACCATAGACGGTCCATTGTTCGATCAACGGACCGTAAACGACATCTGTAGATCCTAGGTATGTATTTCGATATTCACTAAGTATAAAGGGAAACCACGACGCCCATCCATGGACTGTAGATTTAATCACGGAGCGTCGATGGGGATTTGTTGGTTCAAGTCAGTTAAGTAGTCGACCCGACCCGCGACCTTAACAAATAAAACCCTTCAATTTTTAAAACATTTCCCATTTCCCTCTTCTTCCCCAACTGTTATAACCCTCTCCATACTAACTTATCCTACCCATTCCCAACCTTTAACTCCTCCAAAATTACATATATAGTTCTTTCTTTTCCTTCTTTACCATATTCTCTTCCTATTTCTCTCATCCCCCCCCCCTCCCCCCCAAAATCGCTATCTTCTAAAACTAAGGGTTGCCGGTTAGGAGTCAAGAAAATTAGGTGTCAAAGGGCTTAAAGAACACACTCACACAACTTCGTACTTCTCTGAAAGGTACTATTTTCAAACTTGAACTATTAAATTTGTCGATTGAAATAAAAAATTGTTACTTGACCTTGGGTTGAATTTCATGTTAAAAGTAATTCTTATAGTTAATAAGTACCCTTGGAATTATAGTATTGTGAGTGTTGTTGAGTTTTGATTGAAAAATGAGATTAATTACCTTCTAGTTGTGTTCTTAGCCTAGGGTTTCAAGTCTAATTGTTACTCATATGTTAAATTGCATTATTGAAACCCTAAGAATGATAGCACAACATGTTAATATGTTGAAATGCATGTTCTAAGAAGTTTGTTGGTAGTGTGAATAATGATATTGAGATATTTGGTAAAAGTGAAAATTTTGATCTATACTAGTGCTGATCGACGACTATGACCTACGGGCCATGGGGAACCCTAGGGACAGTAGGTCTGGTTTCGTTAGTCAGAAGCACAACTGAGTAGCCTAAGTTGTGAACGACGGTTTGGCTTATGGTCCATTGTTCCATCAACAAATCGTTCTGGTGAAATGTTGTTCCAACTTCTGGGACATAAAGATGAGACCTCCCGACCTACAGTACGTTGAAGCTTCGACTGCCCGTAAGTACTAACCATTGGTCCCAAAAAGACACTATTTCAAAAAACTTCTTAAGTTCTGCCATTTATTTTGCTTTTTTATTTCTTTGTTTTGTATAGCTTGAGTAGTAAAAGGTCTTCCATAGGTATTATGGCGCTAAAGAAAGCTCAAAATTACCAACAGAAGTATAAATCTAAGTGTGTTGCACCTTCGGCATGACAGCTTATTGATGAGTCTAGTAGGTCAAAATTTAACGTGTGTGACCCTGGAGACTCTCCTATGACACCTACGACCACACGACTAAAGTCATGATGATGACCCCCAGTCTGATGAGGGGGACCAACCTTCGAATGCTAAAAATAAGGAGTTGTAGTTTGATTTCAGCTCTGATTCAGTTGCCACATTGACTTCTGATTCTACTAGTGTCGGTGAGGCCCATGACCCTTCTAGTATGAGGATTGAGAAGTACACATGTCCATGGAGCAGAATAGATGGTGCGTCCGTGCAATATACTAGATATATGAGGATGGGCTATATGTTAATGAGCAGCAGAAGATAGCCCACACCATTACTGAGGAGCGACGGGTACTTACAGGGACCCTTCACACAATGCCAGAGATTTATGAGCTATTCAAGTGGCACATATGTGAGTGAATGGCAGAGACTCCGTGGTGGTACAACTCAGAGATAGTGAAGGGAGTCTTAAGCTTCCTATGCAGCCATTGTAGAGAATACTATGCCTCCATAGGATAAGCCATTCCATCATACCCCACCGCTGACTATGTTGGTGCGGCGCATCCCCGTGGATTTATTAGATACCACCATCTGCCATTTTTTTATGGCCCAACGCATGCTCAGCCGATTAATACCGCTGAGTATGACTATAGGATGTGGGTAGTACATAATAGGGTTGCTATGCGTGAAACTGAGAAACAAGAGAATTTTATATGCTAGATGGCTCACCATATTGCTGATGATGAAGAGAACACTGAATAGGCTCGTGATTTGACACAACCTATTAGGAAGGACGACTCTAAGTTTTGCGGCCAAGTTCGGTGGTCCATCATACAAGCCAGATTGTCTCCCAGACAAGCGGAAAATGTTATGGCTTAGGACCGTACGGTTATGCTTGCTTCGCTAATAGTGGGGGCATGGGATTGACTTCTCCCAAATCCTGATAGCGGAGATACCTAAGAAGGCCTTCTGGAGGATGACCATATTACCTTTTCTTTGTCTCATCTTCCATCTTTGTAGAAAAGTTATTGTTCTGGTGTGAGGATGTGATAGGCTAATTGCGGTGACCAAGATGGTCGATGAGGGCTTGATAAAAGATGATACAAACCCAGCGGCCCCTTGAAATTGTATAAAGGGTGACTTACCACCTTTGGGTGGTGATATTGATGTTGATCAGGAAGATGAGGAACCTATTCCTTTCACTATTACGGAGCCCGCTGTGCATGCTCCCCTTCCACCTCATATGGACATGCTGCGAGCACACCACGTGCTCCTACCCCTTATGGGTTTGTCATGTTTCCACTTGCTCAAGTCCAAAAATTAGAGACATAGATGGCAACTCTATTGCAACATATTCGGCCCTTGATGAGGAAGTCTGTTGAAGAGTCGAAAGCACAGACGGAGAAGGCATTTGAAGTTAAGATCTAGGTGGTGCATTGGAGAATTGATGCATTTGAGCTTAGGATGCTGGAGAGGCCTCAACCTGGGTGTACTGTTGATGTTGATGCTTTTCAGTCAGAGTTAGCCACACTCCAAGCTAATGTTGATGCCTTGGCCACCTAGAGGAAGTTGTCCCAGAGCTTGCACCAGAGGAGGATGCCGGTGATATGGTGTTAAATGCACTATCTGGCAAGGACACACCTTTTCTTGACCCCATTTTCATGCGGATGGAAAGGGCACATGCATTTATTTGCCCACTACTGATACATATGAGGAGAGATGGGATAGAAAAAGGGAGAGGCAACAACTTGAGGCAGCATAACAATAATCTTTATGTGATTAGGAGTTGCGCAGTAGAGATCGAGAAAGTTGGCTGTGGGTACATTTGCCTCAAGAAGCACTACTGATGGTGTTCCCATTATTATTGGGGGCGTCACTCATGATGATCCAGTGGGATTCGAGCAACCGAACCCACCTGCTTCTTGATTTGTCTTGGGCGCTTATGCGCTACAGGTTTGTCTCACTCTATGTCCTATATTACTTTTGTGCATTGATGGCATTGCATAATATTTTTGCTATGATGGGGTGTATGGATTGTGATTGTTAGTGTGAAGTCTGAATAACCCAACTCACAATCCTTTCTTGGTGTTATCTTGCCTGTGTTCTTTTTCCCCAAGGAACTATTTAACTTCTGTTGAAAACCGATATGTTTAGAATAGTATAAGTATAGAAGTAGACTAAAATGAAAGCATGATGGCAAAAGAGCATGAAAATTGATCCCTCAAAGTTTTGATATGTGCTATATATGTGTGCTTGTTAAGTTGAATATGTAGGATCTTTGTATGACATGATAGGAATCAATTTGACAGCATGACTTAAGCTATAACTTGGACCAGATGATTTCACGATTATATAGTAAAACAAGGTGACATGTGCGTGAGGTTGTTTGTGTGTTCATGCAGCACATGCTAATCTAGAACTTGCCCCGTTGGTCTTATTAAAATGAATTAGAATTGAAATTGGGAAATGATCATAGGTCATTTTTGATAATGAGTCCACTTAAGCCTAAAAATAACCAACCAAAAGAAACAAATTACTTACTTTGATCCAAATATTTGGGCCTGATGAATACCATTTCTTTAATACACCCAACTCACCTTCCCTAGAAAAATTATGAAACTCTGTGTTAGCCCTGGTCCCCGGTCCCTCCATTGACATTGTACACCTCAACTTAGGCTTTTAGCCTAAGTTGGGGGTGGCTAATTCAAATGTGTCATGACCCAGGGGTGGGCCCCTGATTTAACAAGGCATATAAAATCCCGAGAGGCCTCATACAGGCCACTTAGCATATCATAACATAAAGTAATAGAAATGAGCGGGAATTTAAAACTTATCAATACAATCAAAGTGATTTATAAAATGAGCGAAAGTCTAACATCATTGTCTCAAACCATCTAAAGAACATGAATAAAGACTTGGGTCGCAACCAATACAACAGTCCAAGACATAAAAGAGAAAGAACATAAAGGAAAGTGGTGATCACATCCTCGAACACAATGAGGACTCACCAAAAACATTACTTCCTTGATCAACAACGAAGCTAGCCATGAGTGTGAGAATCAATATCTCCAGAACCTACATTTGATAAGAATGTAGGCAAGAGTATGCATTAGTACCATCAAGTACTAAATATGATGGCTAGCATAAACAACAAAAACATAAGCATTAGTCAACATAAGACATAAGGAATAAGAAAAATCAAGACATAATAATCATCACAATGAAAGAGGATAACTTCCTTAAGTAACCTCACTCATCCTTAGCTAAGACATAGGTCATACGCCTCTAGTCAAGCTTACATCATGGAAGGCATATCTAGCAACACTCCAAGCAAATCAACTTCATAACATAATCAAATTAATCATACTTACTTTTAAAGACATAGTGATTCGCCTCAATGCCTAGCTTATAAAGGCTAATGGGTATTCAGCTCTTGCCTTACTTTCTTTTAAATTGCGGGTACTCGCCTCCACAATCTCATCATATGACACATGTACTCGCCTCCACATCATTTCATAAGGAGCATGGGTACTCACCTCCATGTCCATTCATCATAGTGGGAACGTGGGACTCACCTCTTGTTCAATTCTCAATTCTAAGTAGTATGGAAATCACCTCATATCCTTGCATATGGAGGTCAAGGGTAATAGCCTCTAGCCTCATCATTCATTAAGAATTTTAGTCTAGATTCATTTAATTTGAGCAATCCTTTCAACCTAGAATCATTCATATGATTAAACCTTTCACAATCATTCGATCATTCTTATCAATTCATTATAGAAAGTATCCCTTCCATACTATAACATCAACAATCAACAACTCATAGTCTAGGGTTTACTCTCAAAGCACTACATCTCGTGATCATCATCAATCTATGCTTTACTCTCAAGCAATTAACATCATATTCATCATATATTCTTCAATCTCAAGCAATTCTAATCATAATTAATCAATCCTATAGGGATATATCTAGCCCATAAAGTTTCCCTCTCATGGATTCAAACCCAACTATATCAATTCAACCCTAAAATCATAGGATAGGCATGAGTACATGTAATTTAATCCTAAATACATGCAATTCTATCAATTCAATCATAAACAATCACAATCCACTCAATTGGATCAACATTCATCCTAACCCACAACATTGGAAGAAAACCTAAGTAGAATTTGGGGAAATTCTTGTTCAAATTGTGGAATTCTAGAGGACTCCATGGGAGGAAGGATCCATGGATGAAAAGCCATCATACCTTATTCACAATGCCCACAAAAGCTTGAAGATTGGGAGACTTGATCTTGACCTAGCTTTAGTCTCCTTCTTCTTCCATCTTCTAGAGAGAGAACATTTGAGAGGAGTTTTGGGTTTTCTTTTGGAATTGAGAGAATGACTTAATTGAGTAAGTTAATGTCCTTATATATATGGTCTAGGTTTAGAAAAAATGACACCACATTGATTTAATTAAAACTGGAAAAGACCCATGTTCCCCTAAAAATAACTGCCAGCTCTCGATCCAGGGGACCCTGACAGACGGACCGTCAGCTGACCTACGATCGTCCTGGTCAGTCGTGGTCCATGGTTAGAGAGTTCTGGCCAAATGATGGTTTGTTGGACCACTGGGAGTTGATGGACATATGGTCTGTGGGTCCCATCGTCGCCCTAAGGGTTTTCTTGTGGTGCCCAACCACGGACCCACCTATGGTTTGTGGTCCCAACCAAGGTCCGTGGTTGGCTGATGTTTGCACAATCAAGGCACAACTTCCCATTCAAGTTTCTACGATCGTACAATAGTAATATAACCCAACCGAATGGGTTAGGGTCGGGTCCCAAGGGAGCAGTTTTTGAGAATTAAGAGTTGAATGTGGAAGTGCTAGAGTTAACCATAGCTAAAAATATTATCGAGTAAAAACATCATAAATTAAGGGGTTGACACTAATGTCAATTATCAATGGGGGGTTTGTAGTCGATTAACAACTAAAACAGTGAAAACAAAAAGATGCAAATATAGGGAGATGGGATTCTTGGGATGTGATAGGAATAGGGAATAAACTACACAATCTGGTAAATGCTATTGATAATCAATTGCTGAACATTTGTAACTAGGCTAGACTTTAGTGGGGGTAAATTCTCTCTAGAGCAACTTACCTTGAATCAACTCGGTTTCTCTCGAACACTGAGTTGCCGCTTTTAAGAATAGCCTCCGCCTTAGCCCATTCACTCTCTCGAGCTGAATGTGTGGGAAAAAGTCTAGGATTCACTATCTCGAGCTGAACCCATGACGATCCAATAACCACCGGCTATCGATTTAATAGTCTTAGTTTTAAAACCTCTCTTTCGAGCAAGCCAAAAACACTAAGATGAAATCGTATTTGCAACTACAATCCCATTAAGTTCAAACACAACTACTAAACGAAATCACATTTAAACAGCAAATAAACTAACAATAAGCAATACCCATGTAAAGACCCTTCCGAAATAACATAAGCCAATATCTCACGAGATTTGTATGCATATATTGTCCTCACACTAGTAAAAATGATATAAAAAGAATATTACCAACTTTCCGAGTACCCAAACTAGGTGGTTCATGCATCATACAATCATTCAAAACAAGTAGTAAATTTAATATATTACAAGACTTGGGCTTACACACCCCAAATGAACAAAACACGTAGCCATACTTTTATTACAAACCATGGTGACATGATCAGATTAGCCCTCAAAATTCCATGTAAATATACAACACATAGATCATGCATAAGTCCCAAAGTTTATACAAAATATAGATGCCTATATGCAAATGTGATCTTCCTTAAGGTTCTCAAAATCTCCAATCTCCAATGGCCAGCTTCATGCCTCCTCTCGATCATTCCCTACGATAGAAACAACTATTGGTAAGCATATAGCTTAGTGGTGTAAAAACTATAGGTTCGGAGCCCTCAAAATTCACCAAGCTACCTTTCTCAAGTCATGAGCAGCAAAATTGAAATAATATAAATAAATCAAGAAACAATATATAAAGAGTATCAAGTTCGATATTTAAAGATCCAAATGTCAAGAACACTTATAGCACTATTTTCCAAGAGATTCAATAACAAGGCTTGCCCAATATATACATCGTGTCATCACACCAAGCACAAACAGGTATCAAGAAGGGTCGTCGCCCTGCATCAAAAAGGGTTAAAGCCCAATAATCAAGAGAACCAAGAACTATATTAAAAATGGCTTTCTAGTTCGTACTTAAAATGGACAACTTCCATTCTTAAGACGGACTAAAAATCCAGAGTCAAGATGGCAAATGATCCAAATCAAGAGGCATGCCAATAGTGACAAAGTCACAGCCACAAGAAGGACAAGGTCCCAACAAGAGTGCCAAGTGATCAAACAATTTGTATAAGTGGGCGAGTTACACAAGCGTCTTTAATGTCTTAAAGGATACCAACACAACAATGCAAAGTGACAAGAGGTAACCAAGGTACCAAGATCAACTTTCAGATATACCAGCAGTTAAAAGAGTGCAAGTACAAGTTTATACACAAACCTCAATACTTTAGCATAGAACAGTCCAACACAACTGTGCGAGTTCAAACCGTAGACCAACCAACGTATCAAGGTCCTCAACTTGTTTACAAGTATATACAACCTTGAAAATACAATTAAATAACTTCTTTAATTCCTAATATCTCAATAATGTCGAAATAAAACAGGATTATCATCACAAGTAAGCTTAGCCTATACATATACAACTATGCTCCCAAAACAGTGATTCTGGCCAGTCTAGTCCCTCATGTTGAAACTTAGATTTGTAAAGGAAAACGGCAAACCTGGACGGTATATCCTTCATGAACTATGTAGATACATCTCTTAAGGTTGCATACAAACAAGAATCACCACAAAATATATTTTGTACAAAAAGATATCATCGATATACTAACAATTGTTCATACAGGATTTCTAAATCCGAAATTTGGATAGAACTTGTCCTATGTTGCGTCCCATATTTCAAATCCATAACAGCTAAATTAGAACTTTATAAAAATATAAGAGTTGTAGGTATATGAATTAGCTTTCCAAATCATATTTATTCACCCAAAAATGAGTTCTAGAGAATGAGATATTCTAAAAGTAATACACACAACTCAGCTACAAAACATATTTCGACTACTTACCAAAGAGCAGTGTGTGTCTCGAATTCCAGCCAAAAGGACCAAGTTTTTCTTTTGTGATTTTGATGAACAAATGGTTAAATAAGGTTCTTAAACTTGAAGGAACCGAAATTCACTAGAGGAGGTGTCAAAATATAATCTCAAGAGTGACGTTTATCACAATGCACAGCTGTCCCTAAAAGGCTGCCCAAAACAGTTTTGTGTGATGCCCAAAATGCATACATATACACTTATATATATATATATATATCATTCACCTCCTTTTAAAATCATACATAATTCTAATTAGACTATTACGTAAATACCCCAATACAATACCATAAATTACGATATAATTTATGTTAAGAAAGCTAGCAATTATCACAAAATTTCAAGTTTCCAAAATGAGAGTAAAACATATTGTAGTAATTAAGCAACGGTAAATCGACATGCGACTCTTGTTAGCATTTAGGGGTGTTACAACCCAATTGGAAATTTAACCCATATTCACAAAATCAAACCCCAAGAATTGGGGTTTTAGCTAGACATAGAGAAAGGAAGAAAATGATAACAAATCGAAGTAACATTAACTGGGTATAATTTATATTCACTTTAAATGAGTCTAGGACGAAGAATCTTCAACACCTACTTCCAATTTCTTAGAATTGGAAGTCTTCAATCTTCAAAAGCTAAGAACACGGTCTCTCTACTTGAAACTTAGAAAAATACAATGTTGTATCTGAAATTGCATACTAAGATAAAAATTCAACTAGTATTTATAGTTGTCAAAAAATGTGCTGCAAAGGATCACTCGACGCAGTTAGTCGGGGTCGCCGAAGTACTCGGTGACCCGCCCTTTTGGACTGCTTCATCGCCTTTCAGCTCTTCCCTTCAAAATCTTCGCTTTCTGAGTCATTGGGCGATATGGTACTACTTCGTAGAACTGCTCGGTGACGCGCAAACTGTTCCATTTCACCGCCAACTTGACCTTTTCCTTAAAGGCTCAACACACTGGAACAAAAGGCGATGTCCAGGCCGATTGGCGAATCGCCAACTGGGCTCGGCTGACTTGTTCCTTCTTGCCAAGTAGTGTCCATGCTTTGCCTCAAATTCCAAATACCTAAAACTTAAGGAGTTTCATTAGATATTGAGATAAAATATGCATTTGAGGACACTAATTCTATCAAAATATAGCCCTAAACGAGTCCAAATTGTGGACTTATCAACACCCCAACTTAAACTTTTGCTTGCCCTCAAGCAAACTCGAGTTCGGCTGTTAAAAAAGGGTGTCTCGAGCAGTGCTACACAAGACTCAATCATGGATGCACACAACAAGACTCACTTTATTCATGCAAAGATCATTTGTGCACTCAAAGATTCAAGTTGTGACTCACCATTATCAAAGAATCTCAAGCTCACAATACTTGCTTCAAATGCAAGTTCAAGCTCAACTGTAGTGTTCAAATGCCCTCACACGAAGAATGATTCCATATTCACACAATGGTTTAATCATTTAAAGTTCTGGAATCAAATGCAACACTCACTCTCACAAAGAAAAACACAATGCATGCTTTCACCCATAGGTTTGCCCATATTTTCCAATCAACAATTGTTTCAGCTCACTCAAGATCAAAAAGTTATTTTCAAGGCTTGTAATGGGGCTAAGTGCAAAGGTATGGTCAGTTAGGTTCAGTGACTTTCATCCTCATGAAATGTGGTATTCACGACACTTTCTTTCCTCTTCCTTCATCATTTTCTTTAGTGCTCATAATTCATCCCATTATTCACTCTTCATGGATTGTTTGGAGCCCCATCCCTTTTTGCATTTTCATAACTTTATTCCATAACCTTTTTTTCCTTTTTTTTTATTCATTCTTTTCTTCTCTCTTTTTTTTGTATGGAGGGATTCCATTTTTCTCAACACCATGGGTAAGAGAACGTTTCTAGCACTTCTTGACTTGCCCTTATCTTTCATCACACCCCCAACTTAGGCTTTTGGCCTAAGTTGGCTATTCAATCAACCACAAGTCAAGAGGATTATAGGTAATGGATTAAGAGAGGTCTTGTTTTCATCAAATTTCATCCAAAGAAAGGTAAGGCTCAAAGGGTGTTCAAAAGAGGTTCACACACTCACAAGGTAGGCCACAAAAGAGTATATGTCAAATTGGCTCAACTCTTCGAAGTTGCTTAAGATCATATCAAGAGATAGCCTTAGTTAGTCGACCAGACCAACAGGGAAAATTCTAGGTGTTATCATGCATGGTTCACAGTAAGCTCATCACATAAGGCATCGACACTAAAGTCAAACATGACTCCATACTTTCGCTAGCGTGCAATGTTCATCACAAGAGACTCGATTCGATAATTGGCTAGTCACAACAATATGCAAGGAGTTTACATATTGTCTATGCAACTTCAATTGGCCTCGTTGTAGTTGTGCACTCATTTTTGTTCGATTATAAGCACTATTCAAGTCATCGGTATTGATCAAAGCGATACTCAAATTTGCACAAGAATAACCACATTCAATACAAACAAGAAGTGGCAAAATTTTTCGAAAGGGTTAAAAATCATTTACAATTAAAAACATGGAACCACAAGCTCAAACATCCACAAGATGCAATGTATAAAACACAATTTATGCTCACAACCCAATATATAAACAAAACCAGAGAATCACAAAATCACAAAAGGTAGGCCTCACCCCACCACAAATAAAACATTAGACCTCAAATGCAAACAAAAATATCCAAAAGTGAAATAAAGTAAGACAAAGAGGGAGGTAAAGAGGGGGTCCTGTCTACACAGTCACTCCATTTGTCTGGGCATCAGTGCCCAGTGCATCACTCTGATCCTGGGTCTCAATACCCGGAGTCGCCTCAGAAGAAACAACAGTACCAAACCCACTAGGAGCTGCCAAGGGTATTTCCGCCAAAAAGGCCTGCACAACTGGATAGAATCCCTGGGCCTACGAAGGAACATTAGGATCTCTGATAGTGGTCTTCCTGTCAGAAGTGGGCCTCTTGCCCTTGCCTTTATTTCTAGGTGGAGGTTTTTGTCTTCCCTTCTTGGGAGGATTTGACCCCACTTCATTTATTGTGATATCCCGTGCTCTTTTCCGGGGTGGCATGACAATATTGGTCTTTCCATATCTTTGGGATATTCATATTTCTCCCTTCTAGACTCAACAACATGCAAGCACAACCCCACAAGATTTAACCAATTTTAAGGCACAAAAAATATGGGATTTTAACAATATAAACACTACAGGCAAGATTTTCACAGGCATAAGTAAAAGCAATTAAGATCAAAGAGGCCCAACACACAGCACTAAGATAAGATCATTGCAAATGAGTGCAAAATTGCTCAAAATAAATTTGGGGTTCGGAAAACCAACCTTAGATACTGATTAAAATACTTTTAAAATGCTACGCGAAAATGTAATCCAACTCCGAGCACCAATCAATAACTCAAATACAGTAAAAATGCAGGAAATATTAAAAATACTAAACGGGTGCGAGTTTGTGAAGGTCTAAAGTGAGGGAAAGTACAGAGTTTGAAAGTTTAAACATTTGGTCTTTTAAGAAACCGTCTAGTTCTCGCCTATTCGGCGACAGTCGTGGTCGCCGATCCATTTGGCGACTTGCTGAGTAGATACTTACCTCACCAAGTTGTACTGGACCTTTAGTTAAACTGGGGGTCCAAACGGCGAACTAGATCGCAATTGCCTACCAGGTCGGCGATTCGCCAATAATTTCTTAGGCACACCGAGTTTTATAGACTCCACTTTGAAGTTGTCTTTAGTCCAACAGCGGACTAAGTTGGGGTCGCCGACTTCTTCGGCAATGCGCCGACTGGACCTTTTGCTCACTAATTTGGACTTTTCACTCACTTTCAATACTTCGACCTACACAAACAACACACCATTATTTCTTAAAGAAAAAATAAAGCGGTAAAACCTTGGGTTGCCTCCCAAGAAGCGTCTTATTTAACGTCGTGGCACGACGCAACTCCTCACTCAAGTTCCATTAGTGAGGTTTGCCTCATTTTCATGAGGCCACCCCTCTTTTGTCTCTGGGTAGAGAGAAGATAGCACTTGGTCCATTTGGTACCTATAGTTACCGTTCATACTCATCTTTCCTTTTTTAATACACAAACAAGCAAAATAAAACTAAGAATTAAGTAAGTGTAACTATAATTAACAAGAACGAAATTCTAGTTAACAAAAAATTCTCAAATAACACCAATCCCCGACAGTGGCGCCATTTTGATGTTTACATAATCAAGACACAACTTCCGATTCAAGTGCCTACGATCGTACAATAGTAATATAACCCAACCGAATGGGTTGGGGTCGAGTCCCAAGGGAGTAGTTTCTGAGAATTAAGAGTTAAGTGTGAAAGTGCTAGAGTTAACCCGAGCTAAAAACATTATCGAGTAAAAACATCATAAATTAAGGGGTTGACACGAATGTCAATTATCAATGGGGGGTTTGTAGTCGATTAACAACTAAAACAGTGAAAACAAAAAGATGCGAATATAGGGAGACATGATTCTTGAGTGTGATAAGAATATGGGATAAACTACACAATCAGGTAAATGATATTGATAATCAACTGCTGAACATTTGTAACTAGGCTAGACTTTAGTGGGAGTAAATTCTCTCTCGAGCAACTTACCCCAAATCAACTCGGTTTCTCTAGTACACAGAGTTGCCGCTTTTAAGCACAACCTCTGCCTTAGCCCATTCACTCTCTCGAGCTGAATGTGTGGGAAAAAGCCTATGATTCACTCTCTCGAGTTGAACACATGACGACCCAATAACTACCGGTTATCGATTTAGTAGTCTTAGTTTTGAAACCTCTCTCTCGAGCAACTCAAAAACACTAAGATGAAATCGTATTTGCAACTACAGTCCCATTAAGCTTAAACACAACTACTAAATGAAATCACATTTAAACAGCAAATAGACTAACAATAAGCAATACCCAACAGAAAATTTAACTCATATTCACAAAATCACACCCCAAGAATTGGGGTTTTAACTAGACATAGAGAAAAGGAAGAAAATGATAGCAAATCGAAGTAATATCAATTGGGTATTATTTATATTTACTTTAAACAAGTCTAGGATGAAGAATCTTCAACACCCACTTCCAATTTCTTGGAATGGGAAGTCTTCAATCTTCAAAAGCTAAGAACAAGGTCTCTCTACTTGAAACTTATAAAAATAAAATGTTGTATCTGAAATTGCATACTAAGATAAAAATTCAACTAGTATTTATAGTTGTCAAAAAATGTGTTGTGAAGGATCACTCGGCACAGTTAGTCGGGGTCGCCGATGCACTTGACGACCCGCCTTAGGTCTGCTTCATCACCTTTCAGCTCTTGCCTTGAGCATTTTTGTGTTCTGAGTTGTTGGACGATATGGTACTGTTTCGCGAAACTGCTCGGTGACGCACTGAGTGTTTCATTTCATCGCTAACTTGACCTTTTCGTTCAGGGCTCAGCACACTAGAACAAAAGGCGATCTCCAGGCCGATCGGTGACTTGCCAATTGGGCTCGACAATCTTCAGACTTTTATTTCTTCGTTCTTTTCAGCCGCCTTGTTCCTTCTTGCCAAGTAGTGTCCATGTTTTGCCTCAAACTCCAAATACCTGAAACTTAAAGGATTTTCATCAAATATTGAGACAAAATATGCATTTGAGGACACTAATTCTATCAAAATATAGCCCTAAATGAGTCCAAATTGTGGACTCATCATTGGCCACCATTGGTCAACACCTGCTGTTTTCCCAAAAGCTGTTATTTACCTCATTTTGAATTTATTATCTCTCCCCTAGGATCATACGTCCTCGAATGAGATTCTAAGAATATTTCAAGCCAAAAAGAGTCAAGACTAGTAGCCCATCATGCATGCAACTCATCCAAATGCACACAAACGAGAAGGAAACCTCAACTCCTATCTCAACCTACTCAATGAATCATAATGGAGTAGGTTTTACATCTAACAACACAATGTGCATGAAATCTTAACACTTCTCATGTTCAAGGAGGAACTATCATCTCCAACTCAAAAACAATGCTCTACATAATCTCATGGAGCTCATATGCAATTCACTCTCAAAAAGCAAAAATTCAAGGATGGATTCCCACTCCAAGCCAAGGCATGTTCAATAACTCATCTCATGAAGTCTATTAGCAATTCATACTGAATACTCAACAACATGAGGAAAATACATCATAAAAGCCAATTCTTTCAAAACTTAAGCCTTTTCATGAACATGCAATTTAAGGAAATCATGGAAACACATAAAACACACATGACTTTAAACATAAGCAAACCAAAAGGAACTCGTTACCTCAAGCTAGAATTGGTGGAAAAAGATGAGGATATCGGGACATCATATCGGCCTCAGCCTCCCAAGTAGCACCCTCAACTAGGTGGTTTCTCCATATCACCTTAACGGAAGCGACCTCTCTGTTCCTCAACCTCTTAACTTGTTGTTCTAAGATCTTAATCAAAACTTCTTCATAAGAAAGGTTCTCTTTTAGTTTCAACCCTTCTAGGGGAATTATGGATGTTGGATCTCCAACACACTTTTTCAACACAGAGACATGGAAAATCAAATGCACCGATGTCAACTCATTTGGTAAATCCAGCTCATATGCAACCTTACCAACACATCTCAAAATTTGATATGGGCCTACAAAACGGGGACTAAGTTTCCCTTTTTTACCAAACCTCATCACACCCTTGATGGGTGATATTTTCAAGTAAACCCAATCATGCACTTCAAATTCAATGGCTCTTCTTCTAACATCCTTATAAGACTTTTATCGACTATGGGCCGTTCTCAACCTCTCTCTAATGAGTCGAACCTTCTCAATAGCCTCCTAAACTAACTCGGGTCCTATCAAAGCAACCTTACCAACCTCAAACCATCCTATAGGAGATCTACACCTCCTACTATAAATAGCCTCAAACTGAGCCATACCAATACTGAAATGGTAGCTATTATTATAGGCAAATTCAATCAAGGGAAAATGGTCATCCCAATTTCCCTTGAAATTTATAACGCAAGACCTCAACATATCTTAAAATGTTTGGATTTTTGTTTTCGCTTGCCCATTGGTTTGGGGTTAAAAGTTGTGGTAAGCTTAACTTTCGTGCCAAGACCCTTTTGGAAAGACTTCCAAAACTTCGAAGTAAATTGAGTACCTCTATCGGAGTTAATGGACAAGGGCACTCCATGCAACCTTACCATCTCTCTCAAGTACAACTTAGCATAATCTTTCGCTATATAGGAAACCTTGACGGGAATGAAATGGGCTGACTTCGTCATTCTGTCTACTATAATCCAAATTAAATCATATTGATGCCAAGTCCGTGGCAACCCTACTATGAACTCCATATTCAAATCTTCCCACTTCCAAGTAGGAATGCTAATATCTTGGGATAAACCTCATGGTCTATGATGCTCAACCTTCACTTGTTTACAATTAGGACACTTAGCCACAAATCCTACAATATCTTTTTCCATTCCATTCCACCAATAGATCTACCGCAAATCACGGTACATCTTGGTGGCTCCCGGGTGAATAGAATACTGAGAACTATGGTCTACTGATAAGATACGTTCCCTCAAGTCATCAACATTCAAAACACACAAATGAGCTTGGTACCTTAGGACACCATCTCCCCCTTGGGAGAAAGTTTCTACAGAATTATTTAGAACGGCCTCTTTCAGTTCAACTAAGGTCGAATCAAGACATTGCTATGCTTTAACATCAGCCACAAAAGATGATTCAGAACCATTATGGACCATGACACCACCCTTGGTGGAATCCACTAGTTAAACTCCTAATCGGGCTAACCTATGAACGTCTCAAACCAACTCTTTTCTCTCATCATTAACATGTGCAACACTACCCATGGATAATCGACTAAGGGCATCCGCCACAAAATTTTCTTTACCGGCGTGATAGAGAACACTCGTATCATAATCTTTCAATAACTCAAGCCACCTTCTTTGGTGGAGATTCAGATCTTTTTGGGTAAACACATATTGCAAACTTCTGTGATTAGCAAATACATCAACATGGACCCCATACAAATGATGCCTCCAAATCATTAAGGCAAATACCACCATCGCTAATTCAAGGTCGTGGGTAGGATAGTTCTTCTTAGGAACCTTTAGTTGCCTTGAAGCATAGGCAATCACCTTACCATTTTCCATAAGCACACATCCCAATCAAACTCTAGAGGAATGACAATATACCATAAAGCCATTTGTACCTTCCGGTAAGGTCAACATCGGAGCAGAAGTAAGTCTATTTTTCAACTCTTGGAAAATTTTCTCACAAGCTTTAGACTATATGAACTTGGCCTTCTTTTAAGTCAAAGCTATCAATGGAGGAGAACCCCTCAACAAATATTCTATAATAACCGGCCAAACCTAAGAAACTTCTATATCTGTCGGTGAAAGAGGTCTAGGCCAACTCTTGACCACATCCGTCTTAATAGGATCTACCTCAATGCCCTTTCTTGAAACTATATGTCCAAGAAAAGCTACGGACCTTAACCAAAACTCACATTTACTAAACTTTGCATAGAGTTGTTGGTCCTTGAGAATTTGCAATACTATTCTCAAATGACCAATATGCTCATTCTCACTCAATGAATAGATCAAAATATCATCTATGAACACAATTACGAACATATCAAGGTATTTTCTAAACACCATATTCATCAAGTCCATAAACGCCGCTGCAGCATTAGTCAAACCAAAAGACATAACCAAAAACTCATAATGACCATATCGGGTTCTAAAAGCCGCTTTTGGAATATCTTTCTCTTTCACCTTCAATTGGTGAAAACCCGATCGGAGATCAATTTTGGAGAAATAACTTGTCCCTTGGAGTTGATCGAATAAGTCATCTATTATTGGAAGAGGATACTTGTTTTTGATGGTTACCTTGTTCAAATGCCTATAAGTAATACACATACAGAGTGAACCATCTTTCTTCCTAACAAATAACACCGAAGCACCCTATGGAGAGATACTCAGCTGGATAAAAGTCTTATCCAATAAGTCCTTTAACTGATCCTTCAACTCCTTAAGTTCCACCAAAGCCATTCTATAAGGAGGAATAGAGATAAGTTGGGTATCGGGGATAAGGTCAATCCCAACATCTATTTCCCTTTTGGGAGGAATACTGGGTAAATCATCTGGGAGAACTTTCGGAAACTCTTTTACTACTAGGACCGACTCAAGAATAGGAGTTTCAGACTCCACATCCCTCACCCTCACTATATGGTATACACAACCCTTCGAGATCATATTCCTATATTTTAGATAAGAAACAAATTGACCTCTAGGCATAGAATTTCCTCCCTTCCACTCAAGGATAGGCTCATTTGGAAATTGAAATTTGACTAGTCTAGTCCTACAATCAATAGAGGCGTAGCATGCAACCAATCCATACTTTTAACCAAGATAACATCGAAATCTATCATGTCAAGCTCTATCAAATCAACCAAGATAACTCTATGGGATGAATAAACGGGACATATTCTATAAACTCTCTTAGCCACCATAGAATAACCAATAGGGGTAGAGACAGAAAAAAGTTCTAACAATACATCGAGAAGCATATCAAATCTCATAGCTACATAAGGGGTCACAAAAGACAAAGTAGCACCCGGATCAAGTAAAGCATACACATCTATATATAAAACTTTTAACATACCAGTCACAACATCAGAGGAATTCTATTTATCACCTCTAGTTTGGAGAGCATAAAAATAGTTTCGCTTAAGAGCATTCAAACCCGAACCACTCAGACTAGATGAAGGGTAGGGTTGAGCCCTACGACGACCATCTCCATCATTCTTAGCAACCGAAGGACAATTCCTTATTTTGTGATCCATCTTCCCACAACAAAATCAATCATTAGAACCCGCTAGACACTTCCCTTTATGGTTTCTCCCACATTTAGCACAAGTAGGCATTGAAGGCCTATTACCATCTCCTTGAGGTTTTGGGTTAGACACCCTCTCATTATTAGGCCTTGGAGGAGCACTAGAAGAACCTTTCCTAGAGAAATTTTGCTGGAACCTTCAACAACCCCATCCATCGATCCTAGAATGTGAATAGTTACTATCATTCGCCCTTGCCCTCTTTTCCTCTCTAGATCTTTCCTTGAGATTTTCTTCCTCAATTTGTTGGGCATGACCCATAAGGTGAGAAATATCCATTTCATGGACAAGCGTAGTGGTGCGACACTCTTTTCCTACCATATCAGACACTCCCGACACAAACTTACTCATCTTGGCCCTACGATCCGCAACAATGGAACGGGCATACTTGGATAGTTGAGTGAACCTCAAAGAGTATTCCCTTACACATATGTTTCTTTGCCTAAGGTTGATGAACTCAAGTACCTTGGCCTCTCTAATCTCTAGAGGAAAGACTCTTTCAAGAAATGCACTTGTGAACCATTCCCATTCTATGGGACCCGCTTCCACTGGCCTTCCCTCTTTCCAGTGATTGAACTAAATCTGAGTAACCCCTTTGAGTTGGTAAGCGGCTAGTTCTGCCTTCTTTATTGGAGTCACATACATAATATCAAGTAACTTGTAAACTTCATCGATAAACTCTTAGGAGTCTTCCTCAACTTTGGAGCGATAAAATTTGGGAGGGTTCATTCTCATAAAATCCCTCACTCTTGCCGCCGCCATACCCATATTTGGGTTCATGGAGGCTACCACCTCTCTGTTAGCTTGTGTCGTCCGGCTTGATCCAACAGTTGGAATGCCAACCTAAACTCTGCATTTGTTACATTCTCATTCAATGGGTCAATCAGAGCTTAAGAGGAGCTTGGGGAGGAACCAGAGGAGGAACCTCTCGATCAACATTCTTTCCCTTAATCCTTCTTGCATTAGCCCTTCTAGTAGTTATATCCTGAAAACCATTAGTCACGGATTAGGAAAAAGACTTATAGAATTAAACTCCACGGCACAAGTTAGAGAAGTGAAGAAGTGAAGTTTCCTAAACATCTATTAGCCCTCTCATTCATAAATGTGGCATGCTTCATACTTATGAACAAGACTCTACTAGACGTGGTTTGAGATATCCTAGAACCATTCTAAGCCTTGTGCTCTGATTGCAAAGTTTGTCATGACCCATGGGTACCCCCTAGATGTAACAAGGCGTATAAGACTCTAGAGAGGCCTCATACAAGCCACTTAGCATATCATAACATCAAGTAATAAAAATGAGTAGGAATTTAAAACTTTTCAATACAATCAAACTCTATTACAAAACGAGCGGAAGTCTAGCATCATTGTCTCAAACCATCTAAACAACATGAATAAAGCCTTGGGTTATAGCCTATAGAATAGTCCAAGACATAAAATAGAAAGAACATAAAGGAAAGTGGTGATCACATCCTCGAACACAATTGGGATTAATCAAAACTTCACTTCCTTGATCAACAACGAAGGTAGCTACGAATGTGAGAATCAGTATCATCAGGCCCTATATTTGATAAGAATATAGGAAAGAGTATAAGTTAGTACAACCAAGTACTAAATATGATGGCTAGCATAAACAACATAAACATAAGCTTTAGTCAACATAAGACATAAGGTGTAAGAAAAATCAAGACATAATAAGCATCACAAAGAAAGAGGAATACTTCCTTAAGTAACCTCACTCATCCTTAGCCAAGACACAGGTCATCCACCTCTAGTCAAGCTTACATCATGGAAGACATATATAGCAACACTCCAATCAAATCAACTTTATAACATAATTACATTAATCATACTTACTTTTAAAGACATGGTGATTCACCTCAATAACTAGCCTATAAAGGCTAATAGGTATTTCTTTCCACCCATACCTATTTTAGATTGCGGGTACTCGCCTCCACAATCTCATCATATAACACGGGTACTCGCGTCCATTTCCATTCATCATAGTAGGAACATGGGGACTCACCTCTTGTTCAATTCTAAGGAGTATGGAAATCACCTCATATCCTTGCATATGGAGGTCAAGGGTAATCACCTCTAGCCTCATCACTCATTAAGCATTTTAGTCTAGATTCATATTAGGTGAGCAATCCTTTCAACCTAGAATCATTTATGTGAGTAAACCTTTCACATTCATTCAATCATGCTTATCAATTCATTATAAGAAGTATCCCTTCCATACTACAACATCAATAATCAACAATTCATAGTCTAGGCTTTACTCTCAAAGCACTAAATCTCATAATCATCATGTATGCTTTACTCTCAAGCAATTAACATCATATTCATCATATATGCTTCAATCTCAAGCAATTTTAATCATAATTCATCAATCCTATAGGGATATATCTAACCCATAGAGTTTCCCTCTCATGGCATCAAACTCAACTATATCAATTCAACCCTAAAACCATAGGATAGTCATGGTTACATGTAAGTTCATCCTAAATACATGAAATTCTATCAATTCAATCATAAACAATCACAATCCACTCAATTTGGTTAACATTCATCATAACCCACAACATTGGAAGAAACCCTAACTAGAATTTGGGGAAATTCTTCTTTAAATTGTGGAATTCTAGAGGACTCCATGGGAGGAAGGATCCCATGGATGAAAATCCATCATACCTTAGTCATAAAGCCCACAAAATCTTGACGATTGCAAGACTTGATCTTGACCTAACTTCAATCTCCTTCTTCTTCTTCTTCTTCCACCTTCTAGAGAGAGAATATTTGAGAGGAGTTTTGGGTTTTCTTTTGAGAATTGAGAGAATGACTTAATTGAGTGAGTTTAGGGGGTCTAAAATCCTTATATAGGTGGTCTAGGTTTAGGAAAAACGACAACATATTAATTTAATTAAACTAGAAAAGACCTATGTGCCCTTAAAATGACTGCCAGCTCTCAACCCACTTGATCCCGACTGATGAACTGTAGACTGACCTACAGTCCATCCTGGTCAGTCATGGTCCATGGTCAGAGAATTGTGGCCAAATGACGATTTGCTGGACCACAGGGCGTCGATGGACCTCGGTCTTTAGGTCCATCGTCGCTGTGCCTTGGGGTGTTCCTGAGGTGTCCAATCATGGACCCACCTATGATCCGTGATCCCAACCACGGTCTATGGTTGGCCACCGTTGGTCAGCACCTGCAGTTTTCCCAAAAGCTGCTAGTTGCCTCGTTTCGTATCCAGGGTGTTACAAAAAAGCTTGACTTGATTTTGGTCGTGGTCCTCCCTAGGACATTCTGCAACAAAACTCATGCAAAATATCTAATGTAAGGGTGCCTATTATGAAGAAAAAACAACAAATAAAGTGTATGAAAAGAGTCGTATGCATAGAAGAAACAAATGTAAAATTGTAAATAATGGTGTGATAGAACAAAAGAACGAAAAAACTTGAATAAAAATAAGAAGAACATATGAAACAACCAATAATGTCAAGTTAAAGTCACACCAGTGCTAAAATAAATCATAAGGAGAAGTCCTAAAAGAAAGACGGTGTGAGAATTGGTTGTAAATGAGGTAAAATAGCCAATGTAATTGTCACGCCCCGAGCCTACACCCCTGACGTGGCTGGCACTCGAGAACCATTGCTCGCCCAAAGCAAACCCTTGGCCTGGCTTACTTACTCAGCAGAAGACTCTAAACATTATTACAATGATCAAATGTACTTACTCAATTGTTAAATAAAATAACTTAGAATGTTTAAAAGTCAACATTCAAATTGGCCAAAATTGCAACTCAAGTCTTAACATATGAAATTATAATGTAAAGACAACTAAACTACTAACTGTCTGACTGTCTATGAAGCCTCTAAAATAGAAAGGGATGTCGGGAAAAAAGTCCAATCATCTTAACAATGAAATACTGAAAGCAAAGTAAAAGGAGTCCTCTGGAATGCAAGGAGGCTCACCAACTGACTATGAGTGCTCAACTGGATCAACGAAACGCTGGGTGATGATCCTGGTTACCTTCATCTACATCATAAGAAGATGCAAGCCAACTGGCATCAATACATTTAATGTACGAGTATATGAGTTGGAATGCTAAACACAACTAAAGCTTGAAAAGAATCTGAAAGAAACACTTACCTTGGCTTTACTCAACTTCGGAATAACTTAACTCAATATAAAGCAATAAAACATATGCAATATATAGAAAGCTTGTAAAACAATGGAAAACAACTTAGTTCGTTAAAGAAAAAGCAATAACAAACTCAACTTTACTCATATAGTTACTGTGAGAGTTTCTCTAACTGACAACCACCACTATGAGCCTAAGTTGTGATACAACGTCTTGCCCACACTGCCAGAACTTTCCTATACTTTGCCGTCATATAGAATACTTAACTAAGTGGATCCACTAGTCAATGCTAAAAGCTTCTTAAGGAGTCATCTAAAAAGTATGATCCTTTACTACCCATGATGGCTACATGGTTTATGGAGACTTGAGTTAATATGAACTCGCATTCCCATATCGGTGCTCAATACTACTCCCAAAATATACTTAGCTCATATGTTTTTAAAACAAACTTCTTTCTTTGGTTTGAGATAATTACTCAAAACTTAGCTTAAAAGCTTTCTTAGAATCGATGTTCCTTTTCTTGTTCAAATGTGAAAATGTTTTAAACACTTGGGAATACTTAGTTCCCTTATAACTTTTGGAGAAATGAACTCAACTCTTTACTCTTTGCTTAACTTAAAACTTAAGTCTTAGAACAAAGTTAAAACGTTTGCGGAAGACTTTTGAAAAACTTTATAAACTTCTCTTAACTTGACTCTTAACTTTACTTGACTTGACTCTTAACTTTTCTTGAATTGAATTACGGATTCAAGGATTGTGATTTGTGATTGGAAAGATCTCATGATGTTTAGGAGTGTTTTTAGATAGTTAAACATGAGAAAAGATCAAGAAATCACTGTATCGAAACAAGTCCGCAATGCGGAGATGTATTTTAATATTTGATCGCAAAATTTAATTTTGAGACAGAGGAGTACGCATCCCAACCGTGACGTGGAGCTAATTTTTGTTCACCGTGGGAGCAAGTCCACTATGCGGACTTGCGTGCCAAAACCTGCTCGACTTTTTTCTTCTTCATTTTCTAACCCCAATTCTCCTAAACTCGACTATTTTTCTCAAAATCTTTTTAGATTCAAATACCCAGCATATGTACACAATAACCTAACTCAAAACGACTCTGAAACTCGACATAAAGATCTTAGAAACTTCTCAATTCATCACAATTCAAGAACGAAAACAATTTCAAGATATACATATCAAGAAAATCAAACTTTCAACCTTTTTAGAATGAATTTCGCTGAACTAAACATGTTTGGCATGTAGGTGAACGAACCGAACGCTATGTGAACTCACATACCTCATAGGGATCACCCCTTGACGAAATCCATGATCAAACTTGAACGATCTTGATGAATCTTGCTTCTTCTCCTTTTTTTCTCTTCTCTCAAAACCCTAACTCTTTTTGGAAAAGCGTAAACTAACCAAGTTCATACTAGACCCCAATTAAACTCCTAAAAATGAATTAAAATAATTGGGAAAGGAAAAGACTAAAATACCCTTCCAAAATCTGGATTAGACTTTCCTTATTTGAACAGCCCAACTTCCAATGGGCATATCTCACTCATACAAACTCAGAATAGCCTAAACTTGGCGGCGTTGGAAAGATTATTCCATGATATTTCCTACGATATCTGGAAATACACCTAACTCATCTTGAGCTAGGAGTTATGGTCGTTTGAAGTTGACCAAAAATCCAACTTAACATACTTAACAAATTTTCTAGATTTTTATATTGTTTCAAAAAATTACTATTTCCACTTTTTAACTTCTTTCTAGTTACGGGGTGTTACAATATCTCCACCTTGGGAACATTCATCTTCGAATGAGCTTACTCTTAGTTAGCTAAGGGTGTAACATCTAACATTCAGTTCAAACACCCAACAAGGAATGCAATTACAACATGCTAACTTATAAATGAAAGAGTACTAAGAACATAATTAGTACCTTGGTCTGGAACTTCTCCGGTTTCAAAGAGATGTGGATGCCTCTTCTTCATAAGACCTTAGCCTCCTAAGTAGCTTCCTCAACAAATTGGTTCCTCTAAAAGACTTTGACTGATGCTACCTCCTTAGTCCTCAACTTGCGAACTTAGCGATCTAGAATCTGGACTGGAATCTCTTCATAAGATAAGCTATCCTTGATCTCAATATCTTCAGTTGGTATGATCAATGAAGGATCGCCCATGCACTTCTTCAACATGGAGATGTGAAAATAAACCGGATGAACGGCGGCTAACTCTTGTGGTAGCTCCACTCATAAGCTACATTACCTACCCTTTTGGATATTCTGTAAGGGCCAAAATACTGGGGACTAAGCTTCCCCTTCTTACTAAATCTCATAACACCCTTCATGGATAAAACTTTCAAGTATACCCAATCATCTACTTCAAACTCTAACTCCCTTCTCCTAACATCAGCGTAGGATTTTTGACAACTCTGCATTGTTTTCAACCTCTCTTGAATGAGTTTCATTTTCTCCATAGCTTGATGAACTAAGTCTGGTCCTATCAACCCAGCTTCACCAACCTCAAACCATCCAATAGGAGATCTGCATCTTCTCTCATAAAGAGCCTCATATGAAGCCATTTGGATGCTAGCATTGTAACTATAGATGTAGGAAAACTCAATAAGATATAGGTGATCATTCCAATTACCCTTGACATCAATCACACAATCTACCTTGATACCTCAAATCACCATCTCCCCCTCGTTCAAAACCCATCACTTTTTCCTTATGAACATTTGCCTTTAATGCAAGCAAAATAGGATCTTAGTCTTGCTTCTCTTTTACTTCTGACACTAATATGGATTCAGCCCCATTCATCACCACTACTCCTCCTTCTATGGAATCCATTAGTTGAACTCCTAGTCGTGCAAGTCTATGTACCTCTTTTGCTAACTCTTTCTTACCTTCCTCAAAATGGGCGGTACTACCCATAAACAACATGCTCAAGGCATCAACAACAACATTAGCCTTACCTGCACTACAACAAATTTGGCTTATGGGCACACCAATTCTAGGCAATACTTTAAAAGTGTTGTTAAAAGTATCTATGAGAACACTTTTTAAGCGTCACCTTTGTACAAAACTTTTGGCCGCAAAAATTTTAGCAACCCTTATGAAGTGTGCTCTTTAGTAGTATAGGCTACATTTTATAAGCATTGCCAAATCATCATACCACCGACAACACCTTATTACACATATAGCTACACTTTACTGTTTGATAAAGAGATATAGTAGTAATAGTTGTTGTTTTTCTTGGACTATTTTCAATAGTCGTTCCTTAATAACTGCTTGTTCTTGTTACAATATTCTTTTTATGTAAAGTAACAATTAATTTGAGTCATCATAATATGAGATAGTAGAGGCCCAAGATAAATGAGCACTTGCAATCAATGGCTATTTATATTGTTATATTAAGCCTTGTAATTTACATGACAAGTCATGTTTTTAATTTCTTTAACATCTTCTATTAGTCAATGGTTGTTTGACTGATCCATTGTTTTTAGAATATCCTTAAATGAGTTGTTTTTTAGACGGCAACGTTCATTTTGTCTACAATTCATGGGTTTATCCTACTAAAAGATACAAATCAGAACGTATTTTCTTTGCTAATCAGGTACCCGGCGTTACATATATGATTTAGTTAAGCATATGATTGGTTAAAAGATAAAAATTATTTAGAAAGATTAACTTTGATTATTGATGCAGACATATCTTCCCGGTGAAACACAGAACCATTGCGCAATTATAGAGAAAAAGAGTTAGTGAACTTAAGAGGAGATGGAAATGGAAAGCTTGAGGAATGGGACAGAGTTTATGACTACACTTTATACAATGACTTGGGTAATCCAGAAAAAGGCAAACAGTATGCCAGGACTATTCTCGGAGGATCTACTGAGTACCCATACCCTCAGAGAGGCAGAACAAGCAGAAAGCCAACAAAAGTAGGTTATATTATATTTATTATTGTCAGAATCATTTAGCATTTTGATTTTGATGAAAGCAACTTCGGCTGACATATATCGTGTTTTTAATTTTGAACAGATCCTAAAAGTGAAAGTAGGATTCCACTACTTATGTGTTTAGACATCTATGTACCAAGAGACGAGCGTTTTGGACACATTAAATTGTCGGACTTCCTAACGTATGCTTTGACATCCATTGTTAAGTTCCTTATCCCCGAGTTTCAAGCTCTCTTTGATAGCACACCTGATAAGTTTGACATCTTTGAGGATGTACTAAAACAACTTGTATTATCTGTGCTACAACTTTTGATTGGATTTGAAGGCCTTTTATTAGGTAGATAGTATTGACCACCATGATGCTCCATATACTATTAGTCAGGTAATCTGCAAGTAGCTATGTGATGTCCAGTTTTGCCCTTGTTTTTCTGATCCTTTAACTCTAGTTTTCACAATTCTTAAATTCTAATGTTTTTATGCACAATGTAGCTATGTAATAAAGCTCAAAAATCGATGAAGGCTGCAACATGTAATTGGTTTTGTTTATTTCATGACACGAAATGAAATCATGCATCTACAAGCATATTCATACTAAATTGCATGACTAGTTCAAAATTTTGAGCATAGCTTCTCACAAAGAGGAATGATGATAGCTGAGGCAGAAGGCCATTATAATTTAGGTATCTTATGTTCAAAATTCTGCAATACTTGATGAATGGCACACTGGCTAATTGCAGTCAGACTGTCGAGACATGAAATCGGTCTCCAGCAGTCCAAGCCTGAAGTTTGAGCAGAAACTAACATCAGCTGATGATCATCTTATTCAGGAATTCAACTTGTTCAGGAATGTATTCCAACAATTCATCTTCCTATAGCAGATCGACCTGCAGAGGAACAACATCTTTGCATTTTCACAAATAGGAATATTTGTGAGTGCACCGAGTCTCGAAAGCGTGAACAATGATGATGAGGTGAAAGTAGATGATCTCAATAAAGCAATGTTCGATTCTAAGGTTTGTCTTGTACCACTAGTAGTATAAGTATAAATAATTACTGCTCTCTTTCCATTTTAACTAGTAAATAGCAATAGTAATCTTTAGATATTTATTACTTAAAGCAGTTTTTTGGTAGATGATTCTTTTATATAACTAAGATTTTGGTAGCTGATTCCTTTATATAATTCCTTTATATAACTAAGATTTAAAATTGTTAAGTTAAATATTTGTACAGCCCTTTCATTCGACGTTTTGCATAAAATGATTGAGACTTGGATAAGCTTAAATTTGAGTGGGATTACAATTAATATATACTTGCTTGAGACTTATCCAGTTCTGTTACAACCTATTCACCTCAATTCTGTTTTCCTCTATATACTTGCTCCTGCTTTCCTTTGTTATAGTATAATCGACTTATGTATTGGTAAAGATCATTATGAATTACTTTGATGGTTAAACATGGCTAACTTTATCTCTCCCAACTATCTCATCAACCTTCATCCTTTCTATATACTTTATCATGTGTTATTTCCTATTTACTTACAGGAAAATGACATCATCCAGCTGATATGAATTTGAATAAAGTCTCACGTAAACTTCATATGGGACACTGAAGGATGCACCATAAAGAGTAATGGAGGCGTGCAAAAGTGTAATCCTCACACTTACATCGATCTTTATTAGGATTTCTCTTTGCTTTCTCCGCTACTTGCCCTGCTTCTTCCACTTCATTCATTGATTTTAGATAATATCTCTTTCAGATTTCTTCTGATTTGTCCTTAATCTATAATTTCCTCCAGCTAGCCTTTCTGCTTTCCTGCGTGTGTTTAATTTTGGTCATTAATAACCTTATTCTTGCTACTTCGTGTATAAATTAATTGGACTAGCTTTCATAGCTTTCACCAATTTTCCTACCTTCCTGTTGGTTAACACTATGACAAAGCTGTTTTGAATTTTAGAGTTTCAACTGAAGTCATTGGAGCTGACTGGTCTTTGCATTCGATAAAAGACAAATGAACTTACTGCAACGACGAACAATGTTCCTTCATTATCCCCTCGCTGGAAGCAGGTTAGTACTCTCAAAATTTCTCACTTCATAAATCTAATGTGAAGTGAACTTGAAAGATTCAATTCTCTTTTGACAAAAAGAACCTCTTCTCATATTACAGCATCTAATTAAAACTGAATCCACCGGTAAGTCACCTAAAGAGGAAAATAACATTGCATTGAAGCCAAACTCTAGCTCTAAAATACAAAAGGTATTCCACTCTTCCCACTTTTACTTGTATGTTTTTGTGTGTGTTTTCTCCCTTTTCTGTTTGTCCTTAAACATAATTAAGCTTCTGCTCTTCCTTTACAAGGTATCGTAATCGCAAACTTCCGTCAGGCGAAAAAAATGTTCCCCTTTGTATTTTCCAATCAGTCATAAACTACCAATTTCGTCAGGCCAAACTCTAGCTCTAATATCGCATTTAGAAACTCATTTACTCTGCAATTTAGACAAAAATAGAATTCTGGTGATGAAATATTGGGTAAAGACAGGTGATATTTTAGTAGGTAATCGTGAAAGAATCTCTGAATATCATCTTAGCGTCTCAGCAAAGTTGTCTGAATGGTCAACAAAGTTTAGAAAAGAAAGATTTCCAATACATCATGAGATGCTTCCTTCTAACTTCTTCCCTTTCAGATTCAAGTAAGTTAATCTTTGCCGTTGAAGACCATATGTGACTCCACGCCAGTTATAGAAATATGAAGAAACATTCCATGAATCCAAGATTGCTAAATAGTCTTCAGTTATATGGGATTTGAATTGACCCTCGCCCTCACGTGAATTAAAATTCATTCACTGTCTTGTTAATTCTTTCAAACTATTGTTTGAATGTATTGATAAAGTTCTTTAAACATTTTGAGTATCTATTTTCAACTTATTCAATATATATTATGTCCTTCCCTTACAGATGTTGAAGGAATGTATAGATCAAAGTTCCAACTCGCAATAGTACTACTTCATAGACTACTGACATAAGCACTAATTGTGGAAAAGACAGAGAGATGTAGCACACCTACAGCTTCAAATATTAGGACCATATGTGCAGCTTCGTGCAGCTTCTTCAAATAGTTGGAGCAACATTCACTTTGGATATTTATCCTGTTTATGAATCTAACAAGTCTTTCCAATCACAAAGACATTATCCTGTTTATGAATCTAACAAGTCTTAGCGTCACATTCAACCGCACACCATTGGACATAACATTTTGTAAGAACTTTTGAAAATTTACAATAATACATTGTTTGTGTTGGATCCGGGCATTGCCCGAACCTATCCTTACTAGTATATATCTATATTTATGAGATTAGTGAATCTATGCAAACCAAAATTAATATTTTTCTATTAGAAATTGTGGCTATAAAAATTCTAGACAACGTTCCTACACTTCAAAAGTGTGGCTATAAGGATGTCAATTGTGTGGCTTATTGATTATAAAATGTAGCATGTACATAGGAAAAGGCTACACTTTATATGTGTTGTTGTAGAAGAGGTATAAAAGGCTACGCTTTTAAAGTGTGGCCGATAACAAAGTAAATACCATGCTTGAAAGTTTAGTTTTATCAAATAAAAGTGTTACTAATGAGATGCTATAAAGTGTGGTCTTTGTACCTCATTGGCCACGCTTAAGTGTAGCTGCTATGGAAACACTTGAAAAGTGTGACCTAAAGTCAAAGGTTACGTCTTTTTAGGCCACACCCAAAAAGCGTTGCCTAAAGTCAAAAAGTGTAGCCTTTTATCAAATGCCACATTTTTTGCTAGTTTAGGCCACACTTTACAAGGGTGGCTTAAAGCCTAAAATGTTGTAGTGCTGGGTGATAAAGAATACTCATGTCATAATCTTTGAGTAATTCTAACCACCTCCTCTGTCTAAGATTAAGCTCTTTCTGACTAAACACATACTGAATAAGACTGGGCTCTATTGCCCCCCATTACCATTACCTTGCTGGTTCTTTGGACACTCTCGCATAAAATGACCATTCTAGCCACACTTGAAACATCCATTGGAGCCATCACGACACACCCCTGAGTGGTTCCTACCACACTTAGCACATGCAGGAATCTTAGTACCCCTTGTGCCATACTACCTTGTGACTATGCAGGTCTAGCTCTAAAATTCTGGGAATTCTGACTATTGCACTCACATTTGTTTCTTGGTGCAGGTGAACCAGCAGATGATGGAGAAGGTCCTTTCTACTTATGTTGGAAAGAAGACCGGTTTGCATTACTCTTTTGCAGCCCGAATTCATTCCTTGATGCCTTAACCCTCTTATTCTTAAACTCTTCTCTATCCCTTAGCTTGTCCTCCTCAACTTGTTGCACATGGATGATTAGCCTTGCTATGTCTATATCCCCTATCAGCATGGCTGCCTTACTTTCCTTACTTGACAGACAAGTCAACCCAACAACGAATAAACTCATTCTTCTCCTTATGTCCGCAACCATCTCGTTGCTTTTCTTAAGCTCACAGGGAAAGAAACGCCCCATGAAAGCACTCTCAAAATAGTCCAACTCGTAATCGGTTACGTGCAGGCAAGAGTTAGAAAGAAACTTTTTAGAGATAAAACTCTAATGCACGAAATGAGTATGAAAGAAGTGAAAGAATTTCCTAAATGTTGCAGCCTCCTAATTATAGATGTGGCGCACTTCACACTAATAACTAGGACTATACATACATGGATTCATAGACTCCCTAGGACTCTTGAACTCTTTTCTCTGATACAAAGTTTGTCACGCCCCGAGCCTACACCCCGGACGTGGCTAGCACTCGAGAACCATTGTTGGCCCCAAGCGAACCCTTGGTCTGGCTTAGTTACTCAGCGGAAGACTCTAAGCATTATTACAATGATCAAATGCACTTAATCAATTGTTAAATAAAATAACTTAGAATTTTTAAAAGTAAACATTCAACTTGGCCAAAATGGCAACTCAAGTCTTAACATATATGATAATGTAAAGACAACTAAACTACTAACTGTCTGACTTTCTATGAAGCCTCTAAAACAGAAAGGGATGTCGGGACAAAAGCCCCAATCATCCTAACAATGAAATACTGAAAGCAAAGTAAAAGGAGTCCTCCAGAATGCAATGAGGCTTACCAACTGACTATGAATGTTCAACTGGATCAACGAAGTGTCGGGTGATGATCCTGGTTACCTTCGTCTGCATCATAAGAAGATGCAGGCCAATTGGCATCGATCTGATTAAAATTATCATATAAATAAAAATTTGTGATGAATTAGTTACTACTTTATGTATATATATATATATATTTTTTGTAGTAAGTTTTCCTTGGATAGGTAAGATTATTTTATTTTCTTCCAATGTACGAATATGCGAGTTGGAATGCTAAACACAACTAAAGCTTGAAAAGAATCTGAAAGAAACACTTATCTTGTCTTTACTTAACTCCTGAATAACTTAACTCAATATAAAGCAATAAAACATATGCAATATATAGAAAACTTGTAAAATAGTGGAAAACAACTTAATTCATTAAAGAAAATGCAATAACAAACTCAACTTTACTTATATAATAAAGTAATATAGTTACTGTGAGAGTTTCTCTAACGACAACCACCACTATATAGCCTAAGTGGTAATACAACGTCTTGCCCACGCTGCCAGAACTTTCCTATACTTTGCCGTCATATAGAACGCTTAACTAAGTTGATCCACTAGTCTATGCTATAAGCATCTTAAGGAGTCATCTAAAAAGTATGATCCCTTACTACCCATGATGGCTACATGGTTTATGGAGACTTGAGTTAATATGAACTCGCATTCCCATAGTGGTGTTCAATACTACTCCCAAAATATACTTAGCTCATATGTTTTTAAAACAAATTTCTTTCTTTGGTTTGAGATAATTACTCAAAACTTAGCTTAAAAGCTCTCTTAGAATCGATGTTCCCTTTCTTGTTCAAATGTGAAAACATTTTAAACTCTTGGGAATACTTAGTTCCCTTATAACTTTTGGAGAAATGAAATCAACTCTTTACTCTTTGCTTAACTTAAAACTTAAGTCTTAGAACAAAGTTAAAACGTTTGTGGAAGACTTTTGAAAACTTTATAAACTTCTCTTTAACTTGACTCTTAACTTTACTTGACTTAACTCTTAACTTTCCTTGAATTGAATTATGGATTCAAGGACTGTGATTTGTGAAAGAAAAGATCTCATAATGTTTTGGAGTGTTTTTATATAGTTAAACATGAGAAAAGATCAAGAAATCATTATCTAGAAACAAGTCCGCAAAACAGAGATGGATTTTAATATTTGATCGCAAAATTTAATTTTGAGACAGAGGAGTCTGTGTCCCAACCGCTACGCAGAGCTGATTTTCGTTCACTGGGATAGCAAGTCTGCGACGCGGACTTGCGTGCCAAAACCTGCTCGACTTTTTCCTTCTTCGTTTTTCAGCCCCAATTTGCCTAAACTCGACTATTTTTCTCAAAATATTTTTAGATTCAAATACCCAGCATATGTACCAAATAACCTAACTCAAAACAACTCTAAAACTCGACATAAAGATCTCAGAAACTTCTCAATTCAACCCAATTCAAGAACGAAAACAATTTCAAGATATACATATCAAGAACATCAAACTTTTAACCTTTTTAGAATGAATTTCACTGAACTAAACATGTTTGACGCGTGGGTGAATGAACCCAATGCTATGTGAACTCACATACCTCGTAGGGATCACCCCTTGATGAAATCCACGACCAAACTTGAACGATCTTGACGAATCTTGCTTCTTCTACTCTTTTCTCCTCATCTTTTCTGTTCTCTCAAAACCTTAACTCTTTTTGGAAAAGCATAAACTGACCATGTTCAGTTTAGACCCCAATTAAACTCCTAAAAATGAATTAAAATAATTGGGAAAGGAAAAGACTAAAATATCCTTCCAAAATTTGAATTAGACTTTCCTTATTTGAACAGCCCAACTTACAATGGGCATATCTCACTAATACGAACTCATAATAGCACAAACTTGGCAGCTTTGGAAAGATTATTCCCAGATATTTTCCACGATATCTGGAAACACACCTAACTCATCTTGAGCTACGAGTTATGGTCGTTTGAAGTTGACCAAAAATCCAACTTACCATACTTAACAAATTTTCCAAATTTTTATATTCTTTCCAAAAATGACTATTTGCAGTTTTTAACTTCTTTATAGTTACGGGGTGTTACAGTAATATCAAGGAAGGCAGAGTCACTTAATAGCCAAATATACCATACCTGACCCTATGCCTACGTTACAAGCTAAGAAAGCCCTATAGTGATCCTAAGTAACCAGTTTGGAAAATTAAAGGGTAGAAAATAAGGGCAAGACTATGGCATTAAGCACAAACTATATTTGAATTTATTTCTAAGTGTGACTGTGCACTGAGTCCCTAACTAAAAAAATAAAAATTTATGTGAAAAAGGGATTTCTTTGCGGTAAGGGCACACGCTACATTGTTGAAAAGTTAGTATCTTTGTGATGGTTGTCTATGTATGTGAATGTATCTATTGGCATGTCTATGTCACATATTTATCTAAGTTATATTGTTGATTCTTAATAAAAGATTTGCATCGTGCTGAGAATACAGAAATAGGGCGATTGTGTAGAAAATGTCATGTGATTGCTTGAGTTTGTGAGTTGCTTCTGCATACCTAGTGTAATCCTGCAAGTAGGGAATGGGGAGGGTAGGATATCAACAGACCTTATCCTTATCTTTTTGGGGTAGATGGATTGTTTCCATTAGACCCTTGGCTCAAAAGGAATATTTCCTGCGTAGGATTGTAAGAAAAGAGACAGCAAAATAGCATAATACAAAATAAATTCAACAACAGATAGTAATACACATAAAAAAAAATATAGTGTCATGCACTTACATTTGGTCCAATTTTTACTATGAGTCTATTTAGAGATTTGTATGTCAATAAAAAATGCAAAACTAAACATAGAATGTTTGAGAATCTTAAATTTTTTAATATTTGAACAAGATTAGTTTCAATTGGAGCAAATTGAAAAGTTAGGATTCATATAGTTAATCCCAACTAGTCTTGTATTTAAGCATAGTCAAAAGATGATAAAGGTCCAAATAAAGCCAACAAGTTACGGTTAAAGATTAATCAGGTTGGTATTCTTGTGTATAATAAGTCTTAGTTGTTAATAAATTTGTTAGTAGAAAATAGAAAAACCATCTAATGTAAGTGAACACCAATTTTCTAAATAATAGAATCACGTCCAAATGAAGTGAAATAAATAGTGTCGATTCACATAGCCAACCCAACTAGTTACGGATTGAACCATATTTGAATCATCACTAAATTCATAATTGGTGAATATAACTGCTTGACATCTCATCCGGGCCAAATTTACTGAAACTTCATATTTAAAATGTAAATATTTTAACTCATTTAGTGATTTATAATTTTGCTTTGATATATTAGAGAAACACTTTATAGAAAGCAATCTTAATAATTATAAGCATATCAGACCTTTAAAAGTAATGGGAAGGTCTATGTTAGAATTACTCTTTATTATAACAGTGTCAACCTATAATAATAATTTTGAGAATTGGTAATTGCATTCCTCAACATTAAGTGGTCGTTCATTAGCTGGATAAAAACCAACTTATTCATTTATTAATCTAAGGACTATGCTGGCCTCCTCATAAATAAATATTAACTATGACAACAAAACTAAACAACAGAAAAAAAAAAAAAACTAATTCTAGATATCCGAAAAAATCTACCAACTAGACAACATCCTCTCTGTTTCTTCTTTACACCATAAATGGAAATTAACAATACAGTTCCCCTTAATTTTTTGTAGAGAGCTAACTCTATCATCAAAGCACCTTCCATTCCTTTCTTTCCATACTATCCACCGAATATGTGTAGGTATTGCTCCCCACCATCTCTTTTGTGACTTGCTACTCCCTCTCCTAATCCAACAACTAAGGAGGTATGCAGTGTGTTCTGGCATAGTCCATATGATACCACAGGAACTAAAAAAATAAGCTACCACAAGTGGCCAATCACCTTGTAGTGCATAAATAAATGACTATGCATACTCATTACAAGAAAACACGTTAATGTTATTTGGATTCCTCTCTTATGAAGGGATACATACGTTAGGCATGCTTGTCTAACTACCAGACAAGTGAAGCATTTGATATTAGTAGGGATCAGACAGTTCCACGCCTTTGAACATGGACCTATGCTGCATTCCGGTTGCCCCAAGATTACCTATAATTATGTGTTATACTTAATATACAATAACTTAAATTTTTTAACAAGTTTCAACTTCAGATTCAATTTTATCATGAAACTCTTTATTGGATTTGACTCCTATAGACAACCCAACACAATAGTTTCATTAATTATCACTTAACATATTAATTGCCTTTAATTTAATTCTATGACTAAAGCAAGTGTCAAGTAGAACAGAGGTGAAGATCTCAAGCAAGTGAAAATAATAAAAATCTTGAATTAAGTACTTTACTTTCTTTTTCTTGTCGATTCGAAGTAAATGGTGAATGAACAAAATATATAAGGAATACCTGAAGATGAAGTGTAGTCTGGTTAAGAATTGTTAGCAGCCTATCATCTGGTTAAGAATGATCTGAGACAAAAGAATAATCCGAGACATTAAGAGAGATCTATCATCTGGTTAAGAATTGTTAGCTGTCTAAAGATGAAGTGTAGTCAAATTGAAAATAAATATTACTTACTAGTAATACCTTAGTCAAATAGAGAAAAGATGAGGCTGTTTTGTCCTCTCACCAGAATGAATATACCAATTATCCTTCAAAGAAATATTTGACTTCATACTTGTCCTTAAGGGAAAACTCATATATCAACTTCACATATCGTAGACAACTTCGAAATGCGTAGCCTTCCTAATCTTTGGCCACTAGACAAGCTCCATGCATCCAACTACTTGTTTCTATGATAAAAAGTATGAGATAAATTGCTTTGAACTGATAACTAATTGATTCATCATTTTTTTTTAGTCTGGATAGACATTCTTAGAGCATATTGTACAGACCTTTGTAGGAAAATTTTAATTCAATAAAAATGGTACATTTGAAGCATGGGCTTCGATTAGGAATTAAACTCCTTGTGGAAACATTTAATGGTTGATTCCTATTTCATTATAATGAAGCATGCATCAATAAAAACTTGTTAAACTTACTGAAACTAATATTAATTATAAGTCAAGTTAAAGACAGGCATTAGGACTTAAATCTAGCAAAAATTAGCTATGGCCAAAAATAGGTTACTTCCAAGTAACTATATCAATCGGCCATATTTCCCAAGCAATGAACTAAAACTTAGAATTCTTGTTTTGACAAAACACACCCGAAAGAAATGATAGTAAGGTATGAACGTTCCAGTAAAAGAACAATCAGCAGACATACAATATGAATTGTTCAAGCTATCATATGATATGTTCAAGCAAGATATGGACTGAAAACACATAATTCAGTAAGATAAAGACTCCAACATCAAGATGATACCTAAAACTCAATAGATACCTTTATATGATCAGTGTTTATTAAAGCGTAAATTCGAAAAGCAACAAAATCTTTCTTTGGTTAAAGTGTGAAGTGATCGCTTTATTGAAGTAAAAACTCAAACAGAGAGAAGAAGAAATAGTAAATATAAAACAAATAGAAAACAAAATCAAACCCAGAGAAAAACTGTGAAGAAAGAGAAAAAAAGCAGAAGAACAACTAAGGAGAAGGATAAGGAGCAATACCTGAAGTTTGAGGAAGAACAAAAGTAATTTCTTTCTACCTTGATCCAAGCTTTTGTCCAAGAAGCGATCACTCCATTTGTGTCGCATTACTGCAGACAACGAAGCACCATATGGTCATTTTGCCTTGCTACATCACTTTAAGCGGTGAAATGATCGCTTTTAATAACATTGACAGAGACCTTTAATATAATTAAGAAAATTCAAATTTTAGGTGAGATTCAAGAAACAATAATACAACAATGCAGGGACACATTGAAAAATTGAGTAATTCAATTCAATGATAGACAAAACAAGTCAGAAGTTCTTTTGATGTCTCATTTTATAATCCACTAATAATTTGTTTGGTTTCTTTACTCATTGAGTAATATAAATAGCTCATAGAGCAAAATATAAATCCAAATTATATGTTTGGCCCCAATATAACATAGAATAATGCTATATATTTAACTTTAACTTACACATATACAACAAAAGATAAAGGAATGATCACATTAGGGGAAGAAAGAACCTACAAAATTTCAGCTTTTTCATAAGAAATGAACACCCATTCTCTAAAAGAAATTGTGCAAAATTAAATAAAGCATAACAAAAAATCACATAATTTGTTCCAACAAGTTGTAAACTTGAAGGATAATAATTGGGTGAAGTAAAAACCTCCAACATCAAGAAAGTACGTAAAACTCAAAAGATCTCATCACCCAACATAGTACAAATTACAATGAAGCTTCCACCATCTGAACTACTGCTAAATTTTCAAGCAATGTGTATATTCCTCTAAGGCTCTAAATCAGAAACCCAATTGGAGAAAGACTACTTTTTTAAAACTCAATGAGAATAACACAAGTGGAAAGTAGTGCAATATATAGAGATGATGGTATACAGATTGCACATTGAAATGGACCATGTCACAAGTTCTTGTTTCTTAAGCCCATTTAAACACCCAAAATTGAATAATTGAAATCGATAATGTTATCGTCAGTGATCTTAACCCTAATAATTTGAACAAAAATTAACATATAAAAAGGGTAAAATTTTGAATTCTACCTTGAAAGAAACTCTAAGATGAGTAGTTGATGTCGATAGAGGTGACAAACAAATTTTTCTTCTCCTATAAACTTATTAACTATTTCCTTACAGAACAAGCTGGTGTTGATTGAAAAGAAGAACATACTTTAAGATACGTTTTCCATAAAAAGAAAACTTAAATAAAACATGAGTTTTCAACCTTTAAATCCTAGCTCTGTGGTTCCCCATCACCTGCTTTTAGAATTGTACCTGATGGTGCTATCAGTCTCATGCAGATCTAATAAGTAATGGGCATGTTTTGACTTAGTCTCATGCCATCTTGTGAGAAGGACGTTTCACAATTGGATATTTCCTCCCGGCGATGACCTTTGATGGGGATTGAAACCTTAGGGTTTCAATACATTTTGATGACTGCCAATGTTTTCTTTAGGAGGGGTTAGGTTATGGGAAAAAAAAGGAAAACTAGTGCTCATTTTTATTGATCAATTAATTTTTGACGACTGGGTATCATTATTTTTAGCAAGAAAATACTATCCCCTTTTTAATATTACCTAAAAATAGGCTTTAACGATCGAAAAAAAGGTCGATTGCTATAAGTATATTTTTAACTACCGGATTCATGTCCTTTCGTTAATAAGTGATCATTAAAAGTCATATTTCTTGTAGTGTTTTAAGTTGAGGGTGTTGATGTACCGTGAATTTATGGTATTTTTGATGCATTGAACTTAGAGTTTTGCATGAGTCTTAGGAATTTTGTTATTTGATGTGATGGTACTTTAGGTTAATTTTGTAAGAAATAGGTTTTGGATTAGTTGGTGTTGAAAGTGCTGGCAATAGCAGGAACATTGTGACATAGGAATCCACCTATGAGTCGTCATTCCATCGACGAGTCGTAGGTGGAAGGCGTGGGTGATGTGCTGAGGAAAATGGACCAAATATGGAACGACGGAGGCGACTGAAGAGCCGTATGTCCTATGATGAGCTTTCGATTGTGAGTGATAGGTAACTTCAGTGAAGATGAGCTCTAGTCCATGATCGACTATTGAACAAGATAGGTTGTGCTTAGACACCCATTGGATAGTTGGCTAACTGCTAAAAAACTGTGGCACCAACGAGTCGTCATTCTTATGATGAGTCGTAGGTAGCCACCCATTTGTGATACTGCCTAGAACTAGATTTCCCGAAGACTTTCTTTTCCTACTTGGTTTAGGATTTATTTTCTATAAATATTAGTAGTAAATTTTGTTTTTGGGTTGTTTGACCTTTGGTGATACTTTGTTTTGGCTTTGAAAATTATTTTGCAAACACTTTCGACAATTAATTTCTGAAGATTTGTTTATGAAATTTGTATTTGTTCTTAAATTCAAGATTTCAGATTTCATCTATTCTAATTGTAAGTTCATGATTTATATTACCAACCCTAAATATTAATTGTGAATCCTCAAGCAGAAGTAGTTAAATCTACAACTAGGGTTGTGGGAACCATGAGCAATTAACAACGTAAAACTAATATTTAAGTAATTCTGAAATAGTGTTTATGCATGTATTATTAATCTCTTTGTTTTGAATGCTTTTTTAACATACTGCCCCAAATTGGCATGGGCATGTGGATTTTACCACTAAGATTCATGCTAACTATGATGAATATTGACTAATTTTTTCTTGATGTTTGGGGCAAACAACATGCAACAACATTTTGTAGAGAGAATAAGGAATCAAGAAGAAGATATAAGAATGTCACTGGGAGAGAAGAGTATATCATAGAGAATCACACACTGAAGAAGAAGGAGAATCGGAATTGAAGAGTAATACCGTCTAATTAATTCACGTGTTAACATAAGATGCTAAATAAAAATCACAAATAGTACAACCAAGATAACCTTTTGTACAATAGCTTATTGTTGTGTTGATCCCAGCCTTTCTGGCTTATATAATAAGGTAATTCATAATCAGAGTGGTGTATCTGTTAGTTTCGGTCTTTTAGAATTTAATTCTTACATGAATTTTACATGCGTATTAGTAATTGTACTTGATTTGAATATGTATTACATCTCTTTGATGAATATTGTCTATGTTTTTAACTAATTACTGAAGAACTAAATCACTTTATGGAAAATTTTCAGCTATCAAAGATAATCAAATTTACAAGTAGATTGTGCACCCAAGGTGCTTGATGTTATGTATGAACCATCATGCTTTGACTATTCCGTGATTTTTGTTCTTTTTGGGTTGTAGTAGTGAAATCTCTAGGAGTTAATGAGCAAAGACTCTTCTTGAATTGGTTCACCATGCTAGCAATTGTCATCTTCTACACGTTAAAAATACAAAGTATGATTGTTAATTACTTGTTACATATTCTCCTTGCTTTGTTTTAATCAACGATGAGATCTTGAGTATTGTTCACTATTACTGTCATTTTTCTAATTTTGGTGTTTGATATGTTGTTCTACTTTTTCTTTGAATTGAGGGATAGTAAAACTGCGAGAATTCTCCACTATAGGCTGATTTTCTGCATTTGAAAAAGTCATAGGAATCAACTCACTTTGTCTACTCGCATTAGCAGTCCCATTCTAAATTTGATTTTGGCCTGTTATCGACATAATTGATAACAAATGTTTTTTTCTCTACTTTTACTTTTAGTTTCAAGCTGAGATATTGCACCCATGTTTAAGCAAGTAAATCAATAGTATTTCACTTCTAAAAGGTATGTTGTGAACTCTCTCTTCATATATAAGATTATAATGGTGTTTTGACACCATTCAGTAAAATGGTCACGAAATTGTGTTCGGAAATTGAGAGTTCAAGTTTTTATGTTTGTTATTTCATGTTATGCATTTCTTTTTCTTTCAATAATTTCCTTTGAATTTAGAATTTTATATCATATAAAATAATATCTCCTTCATATTTTGAAAGTAGTCTATATAAATCTCCTATACCATTCAACTTATTAAGGTCCCTGTGACCAAAATTCCTTTGTGATAGAAACTATTGTCTATTTAGTATACAATAAGGTGCAAATGTATCAAATGTACAATGTACATAAGAGAGAATCAATGAAATCATATTCTTCACAATGTTAGTAATTTTTTTGCTTACCAACAGTATACGACAATTGCCACATCTAAACATAAAAGTGGTTGTGCTCTTGAACATAAGTGGAGTTAGTAATTTATTATAGTTAACGAAATACGATGAGGAAACATTATTCCATGTATACAGTTGGTATTTCAGATTTAGATAATAGTTACTTGACTACAATTCAGTTAATTTTTTAATTAGTGGTGAGTTTACATCTTCTTTTCTATGATCACTGAACAATTCAAATAGAAGTGGTAAGAATGTTGATTCTTGCAACTTTAGATAGTTACCCGTTATTACTTTGTTGAATTTAATTAGCTTCTGAAGACCAAATATCATTCTATGAAAATATGAATGTCAAAATGTTACTTTTTATAGATCGTTTATATTATATCTTAATATGGTTTTCTTATTGTAATTTGATTATCATGTCATTAAAAAATGCTAGATAATCCAGTTATAGGTATAATGACTTTGACATCTGCTTGTCCTTGGATGATAAAACTCCTCCATTATATGTATGTGGACTCTCTTTCGTTTCGACTTTGTGATGGTTAGGTTCGTTCTTTTCCTTATCAGTCTTGCCTTATATAAATATGTATGGGTGTTCTGTATAGAGATGTTGGAAATGATATAGGGAGTTCTCTATTTTTTTTATGTGTTAGTTATTTGGTTAACACTGCTATGTCTAATTGTAGTACCAAAAGTAATGTATATGGTACTTTATACTTGAGATCATTTGATTGGATGGATATATTTGGGTTTGTTTTGTTACCATGTATATTTGATGTATCTTTCTGAAGCAAACATGTGAATTATGATTATGTTCCTAGTATTTGGTTGTTTTACTATCCGGATGTTTATTCCTTCATCTTCTTTGTTTCCACACTTTTTTTCTCTCTTTCTGACTTCTCAATAGTTTTTCGAGCTCTCTTCATCTTCTCAACTGGTGTTACAATATCCAAGTTTCCACTCTCACCCTTGCCACTTCTTCTCTATTTTTCAATCTTTCTAGGGATTTGTTTTCCTGTCTGATTTGACCTAATGAGGTTAGAGAGTAAGGGATAAGGATGAAAAGGATATAACTCGACTCTACTATTAAAAAAATGGTGAAATTTTACTATGAGTTTGAAAAATTACTTTACAAATTTCCAAGAACTGTCGAGTGTAAATTATAACAAAAAAGGAGGTACATAATGTTTTTTATTACTATAGATTTTCTTGTCCTTTTGGATCTTTTCTTACTTGGTTCTGTATACATATGTTTTTTTTGAATATTTGGAGTCAAAATTCTTGATCTTCTCCATAACGGCATCTTTGGGAGGTCATGAGGACATCTGAGAGGGCTGTAGCGGGCCGACATTATTTAAGAGATTTTTCCTCTTCTCCTAGGTTCTTTAACACTATGTATTAATATTTTCAAAGGTTAGTAATAAATTTTTGTTTAGGCAATTAATTTTTTTACCTATTACCTTGTTTTCTAGACTAGATTCGAGTGGACCAAAAAAAATTATTTTAGCTCTTCCTAAAATTTAGAAGCAATGTATCTTATTCTAATTTTGAAGAGTAAACTGAAAACAAGAAACGATTGGGCTTGCAGGAAGGGAAATGATGCATATATCATGAGGTGACTCAAAATGCATAGTAAACATTGGACATTGTTTTCTAAAATTCTATGTTCACTGGGAGAGAGTGTGAAACTGGTTTCTATTAATAATTTTGTTATGTATTAGTGTGGTGAACATGTATTAATAATAAGTAACTATGTTTGGAACTATAGTCAAAAGCATCTGTGCTTTGGTGATAACTGAAGCAAGTTATATTTAGTTGTTTCTGGTTAATTTTGATTTCACTGTTAAAATATTTAATAATTTGACTATTCCAAACATTTGTAGTATAGAACTATAGGAGGCATCATGAACCTATTGAAAGAAATGTCATATTTCATACAATGTGATACTAAAGTAGTACTCAAGTAGAACATGGAACTCCTCCTTCCAAACAAGCGAGTCCTATATAAGCAACCATCAGTGTTTTCAACACTCCTCTCAACTTTTTATTTAAGAGCTCCACGCTTACACAAGAGTTTGAGACCACTTGTTATGCCATGTGGTAGATTGGATGTATTTAAGTTTAGTTAGTCAGGGATAAGGGTATTTTAAGGCTATCAATAGTTTGGGGAAAAAACTAATAATTCACCGAGTTCAGGATGTTAATACTTCTCTCTTTTTTATATTGCATTATGAGAATAGCATTTCAAATTTCACCGCAATGACACAAGATAAGGTAAATTAATATTAATTACCTCATTTGTAGGAGTTTAATTCTTAGTGATAAGTATTTAACTAAGCAGTAAAGATATCCTCAAAACAATGCTCCACTATTAATTTGTACCTACTCATAACTAGGCTTTTAGTTCGAAAAAAAGATGATGTGATATTTGATGTTCTTCTAATATACTTCTTGACACTTCCATTCTATAGTTTGACGGTTATCACATGAATGAGGCATTTTAAGTACAAGCGTCATTTTTTGGCAGTACCTTTTTTATTCCTTTGGTCTCCTTTTCATTCTTGGAAATGCTAATACTAGCTAAGGGATTTTCGTAGGCCGACTGTCAGGGTTATTCAATGCATTTACTTCGAAATAGGTTGTTAAACCTTATCATCAATACATTTTTACCCTAAATAGTAAAAAGAATTTCAATGCACATAATTTTATGGCATTCATAGAATTAGGCTTTTAGTATTAATATACTAACTCGCAAAAAGCTATTGTTAAGAATATGAAGCGTAAATGATATATTGTAACTTTTCCCAGGGAACATCAGATGAGCCATCTAACTGCCACCTAAGTCACTTGAGCTATGGGCATACAAGGTTAGACCATACCTAGAAAACATTACTGGAGTTGGTTTAAATGAATCTAAATAAGGAATTCTTATTCAATCATTAGGTAGAAATAATTTTTGTTGAATTCTACCTCCTTCACATGTATATGTTACTGTGAAAATGATGAACAAGACCTACATATTGTGTAGTATAGGATGTTGTTGATATCAGATGATAAAATTAACTGATCTTTTATGAGAAACCCATCAATAATTCAACATTTTTTTATGTCTTCTAAATGTTTATACATTTGAATTGCATAGGCTCACTTCGATAAGTTCATAGATTTGATTTATGTGGGTTACTATGCAAGTAATTTAACTTGCTGCTTCAATGATCACCATCTCAGTGAAGAGTTGAAGTGGTTCCTTTAAAAATTGGAGAAAGTCCAAGAAGAAGGCCTTTGTGAAGTTTCAAAGAAAAATGAGACTGATGAAGGTAAAAAAGATATTACAAGCACTGGTTTTATGCTTGTGTCATTCACATGTTGGATCATACCAGGTACTAAATCTGAATGTCATCCCTCATAGATTGTTTTTGTGGGAAGGGGGTGCATGGCTTATATCCACTTTGTTGTATATATTGAATGTATTTCAATAAAAAAATCATGCTTTCTCCAGAATTCTTATTTAGACCAATGTTCATGTTCTCTGATACTGGTAATAATAAGAGATGTCGTAAGAATTAGTTTCTACTTGATATTTGCACCTCTTAGAGTTAAATAAGTTGATACTTGCATGTTATCCTCTTTCTCTAGGAAAAACATCTGCATTATTTCTAATTCACATATACTGGTTATTTATGCAATGAATTTGTTGACCTTATAGGGCTTGACGACATGAACAAGACAACAAGAGATTACTTACCATACATTTAGGTTAGGCGCTAAATATTTTGGTTGAGAAATAGTGTTGAGTACTATTGGTCAATGTTAGAGTGGAGAAAATGTAATAACATGTTCGATGATATGAGGTTCATATGTCGATAATGTTCGATTCATAAACATATTGTACATAGCCTCTATTTAAACATCTGTATGAATTACTGTTTGATTTTATCTATATTGATGTAAGATTGGAACATGATCAATATTATCATAAGGTACATGAACTTCTGACTTCTCATGTACATGAAAATGTCACTTTCCTACTCAAGTTAGTGCAAAGAAATTAGACTAAATGTAGTAAAATTATCTAAGTTGTATTCTTACAGTAAAAAATGATATTGAAACCACACATGTTGGACCCGTGCTCAGCAAGGGTGATGGCCAATCTAGTATATATCATGTATCATATGTGTGTATGCGTGCATATATATATATATATATATATAAGAGAACCTAGGCCTGCCTATGTGGCACTACCACAAACCAGGATTCCCTTTTAATTTATTTATTTTCAAAATTAGCCTTACCCTTCATGAAAAGTTGTGAATTTTATGAAGAGTTGCTACTTTTATATATGAAAGGTTGTGACTTTTTCGAAGAGTTGTAACTTTTCCACAGAGTTGTGATCTTTCCAACAAAGCAGAATAAGCATTTGTTTACACTACCCTTTGTTGTCTATAAGTAGAGGGATTTCCTGAAATTTTAAAACAACAAAAAATTTGAACTTTTTTTCTTCTGCACAATTAAATCTTCGTGTACTTTGCTCCTATTGAGTAGCTCAGTGACACCATTATTTTTGTATCAATACACTGGTGAATAGAATTATTCTATCTTGAGAGGATCTATTCCTTTACTATAGGGGAATAATTTCCTTAAGGGGATATTGTGCATTCTATGGGCTCAATTTTGTCCTTTCTGTTTCATTCTATTGTTACAGATCTTGGTATGTTCTTTTATAATTATTAGTTTATACTTCTGTTATTAATTGTTGTTTTTGAGTACATGTTTTAAACTTCATTGTTTATACATACATATATATATATATATATATATATATATATATATATATATATAAGAGAACCCTTAACCCGGTGGCATGGCATCACCAGAATCAAGGATTCTCTTTTTATTTTTTATTTCCAAAACAACCCTTCCCATTTGCATTAGGAACCTTGCTTCAGCCTTTAAAATCCGCTTCTCATGTTCATTATTTTACAACTCCTACAGCTCTTCATAAATGTTGCGCATGTTTACAACAATCGACCAGCCTATATGGTGCCCTCACAGATCATGATTCCTATTTAACCCTTCTTAAAAGTCACAACTTTAAGAAAAAGTCACAATTTTTCATAAAAGTGACAACTTTTCATAAAAGTCACAACTCTTTAGAAAAGTCAAAACTCTTCATAAAAGTCACAACTCTTCAGAAAAGTAACAACTCTTCATAAAAGTGAAAACTTTTAATAAAAGTCACATCTTTTCACAAAAGTCACAACTTTCCACAAAACTCACAATTTTCCACAAAAGTCACAACTTTTCACAAATGTCACAACTCTTCATTTTTTATGCACACCTTTTAAAACTGAACCCTTAATTTCAAGGCACCAAAAGAAGAAAGAATAAACAAAAAAAATCGAATTCAATTGCAATGCGACAATACTACTCTTGCACCTCTCAGTCCATAACTAATAGTGCTGCTAGAATTGGTTGAATTCATTACATTTGGTTCTTTAGTAAGCAAAACTTCTATTTCTGCCACTATTACTTGTAGGTTTTTTTCCCACTATAGGAGAGTCGAATTCAAATACATTAATTAAGCTTCTTATGAAGTTTGTTTCATCCTATTTCATGAAGTTTAATCTTTACTGTAAGTCATAATGGTTCCTGTAATCATTGCAATTTTTTTTTTTTGCTATTTTGGTGACTTTTTTTTAACTCTATTTAAAATTTCAGCAAGGATGATTGAAAATTGATCTTCTCTTTTGTCCTTTTCTACAGTTTTCTTCATATAAATAAAGAAAATTGATTTCAATTGCAATGTGACATTACTACTCTTGTACCTCTCTGACCACAACTCATAACGCTGCTAAAATGGTTGAATTCATTACTTTTGCTTCTTTAATAAACAAAATTTCTATTTCTGCCACTATTATTTGTAGGTTTTTTTCTCTATAGGGTGAGTCGAATTCAAATACATTAATTAATCTTCTTATGAAGTGAGTTTCATTCCTCAAAGTTTTTTTTCGTCCTACTTCATTAAGCTTAATATTTTACTGTAAGTCATAGTGATTAATGTATCTATTGCAATTTCTTTTTTGCTATTTTGGTGAATTTGTTTTTAACTCTGTTAAAAATTCCAGTAAGGATGACTGGAAATTAATCTTCTCTTTTGTCCCTTTCTACAGGTTTCTTCATATACTTTTTGGAAAAATTGCTTGTGGGTTGTGTTATATTTGATAGCACACAACAACAAATATGTGATAACTATTATAGAACAATTGATGAAGTTTGTTAAAAGAACCAAACAAATTGCTCTCTTGCTTGCCACATTTAGTAAATTATTTTGATTAGATATCTTAGGTACAAACATTTGCGCTCTTCCTAGATTATTAGTACAGAGACAATTAGCCCACTTTTTTTATCGCAAGTTTACTAATTTGTTATATTTCTTCCTCTCTTGTTTTTAGACATAATAAAAGATCAAGTTTCCATGAAACTAACAAATGCCCAAAATACACTATAACAAAAATCATTTTTATCGGTAATAAATATGCACATTAGACGAAGAGTGCTAGAGCCTTTACCGACATTAATTAATTGTCATTAGATTCAATGTCGCTATAGACTCTAGGGACATTTATAGAAAGTACTAATTGCCTCTGCAAAATACATATTTAGTGACAATTAAACTATTAATTACCGTTAAAGATCATTTTGTTGTACTGGTAACTCTTTCTTTTGATAAAGTTTTTTTGCTTTTTTTTTTATATAAAGAAGTGATAACTCTTTCTTTTGGCTTCTTTCAATTAAACTTGTGAACTGTAAACTTGGATACAACTCGACATACTATCTTTTTCAAAAATATGTTAAGCAACATGCCTTTTTTTTTCTTGATTGTTAGGAAACTAAGGTCGTTTTCTATTATTATTTGTGGATATTTGTGAGTTCAAGTGCTCAAAAAATTATGCTGTGAGATTTTAATATGTTATGTGTCAAAATTTTAGGTTTAGAATATCCAGTTGTGAACAGTTCCATTCAGATGCCACCTACTGCTTGGTTTATAATTGCATTACTTCTTTGTAACTGCATACTATAACCATAACAATAACTATGGTTCAATTCCAATTAAGTTTGGGCTGGTGATATAAAACCTAAGCAATAGTAATGAATATTCTGAGACAATAAGGAAAAATCTTTATAATACTAACAATTTTAGGGTCATTTTTAACATATACATGATACGACGTACTATAATTAAAAAGAGATTGATGGAGCTTCGTAAGAAAGGAGCCAAAGGTCCTCCGTTAAAATGTAGTTAATTATGTTCTTGTATGGACGTGATGTTCCACTTTACTTGGGAGTGTTGTTGTCTGAGGCTTTTTGGTCTCTTCTTTAACATCTGATATTGTTCTTTGTAACTTCTTGTAATTTAAAAAATTTCGTTACTTCTATCACAACCCGAGCCTGGACGTGGGCGACACTTGAGAACCATTGCTGGTCTCTAAGCGAATCCTCATCCTGGCTGACTACAAGCGGAAAACTAACTCAAGCAATAAAAGGCTTAAAACTGAATTAAATATGTTAACTCAAATACTCAACTCATAAAGTCTAAACCATACTCAATAGAAATACATATAGTTTGTAAAATAACTCAAAAGAAGGTAAATACTTAAAGACTCCTCAACTCTATCTATCTATGAGGCCTCTACTATTATAGAAAGTTATCGGGACAAGATCTACGACATCTCAAAACTACTAACTATAAGGTAATTGTGAAGTCCTCCAAAATATAAAAAGGCTCACTAAAGCTAACTGGAATGTCAAATGATCTAAACGAAGCACCTCTTGATGATCAAAAACACCTGTATCTACATCCTTATAAGATATTGGTCGAATGACGTCAGTACATTGAATGTACAAGCATTATAGGGGGAATTGAAACATAGCTAGCTGAACTGATAATATGGGAAGACAATACTCACAACTCAACTCCAATATGAAAGCAATAACAAAAGATAAAATGTTTAATTCTTCATAATAAATAGATACTAACTCAAGGATGTGTATAAAAATACAATAAACTCCAAACAATAGATATCAACTCAAAATGTATAAAAATACAATAACATACTCTTTACTCTTATTTAAGAGATTCTCTAAGCGACAACCATTACTATGAGCAATGTGATGATACAACGTCTCGCCCAGAACTATCCTATATCTTGTTGGGGTATATAACTCCTCAACTAATTGGATACACTAAGCTGTTTTGGAAGACAATAATGACTCATATAAAAAGTATGATCCTTTTCCCATGTTGGCTACAGGGTATATGAGGAATGTGAGTTGTTTGAACTTATCCTCATATTAATGTTCAATACTGCTCCCAATAATATATATAATAGTGCTCAATGTATTAAAACATACTCTTTATCTGGTTTGAGATACTTGCTCAAACTATCCTCTTAAAAGAGGTAACTGTTATGGAAATATCTTTGAACTCATAAACCAATTTTTAGAAATCAAAGTTTCTCTTTTCTCAGTGTAAAAATGATACGTTTGGGAATACTTAGTTCCCTTAAGCTTTACTTAAACATGACTCTTAAAACTCTCCTCAAAAACTCATTTTAAAACACAAATTTTGGCTTTAAAGGATTATCAAGACCTATAACACTAAATGGAGTTCATGTTAAAAAAATAGAAATGAACGAAGCAATTCAAAGGTCTCAATGACAATATAGGAACTTAATACTGAGAACTCAAGAAGTCAAGAACTCAGAACTCAACGATACTACTCATCTTAAGAATTACTTAATTCACAAGATTTATGCTGGAATATAGACATGAACGAATCAACTCAAGGACCTCATGCAATACTTAACTCCCGTATACTCTTTTTCAATAATGAATACAACCCATCTCATTCTTATATTTATGTTCTCAAGACTTAGTTCAAATCTATAGTTAGTGTCAAAAGACATCTCAAAGTGACTCAGAATAGACCTCTTAAACTTTCCTATAAACTTCTCTTTAATTTGAAATGTAATTTAAGAGATATGATTAATGAAGACTTTAATTGTTAATATCAAGAAGGGAGCGAAGACAAGATTGGAAAGAACACACACGGGATGAAGAATAGAAGAGAAATGGGTTTGATAACCCAGGCGCATTGCTGGCGTAGGGCGGTAGACCTCTAATTACTGAAGCTGCTTTATGGAACATTGCAGGCGTAGGACACCATCCCCCCTGGATCCTTGGTGGCACATTTTCCTACCCCTCCCCCCTTTGTGGCGCATTTCCCGAGCCCAAGTCCAAAAAATCTGATGAATTTTCTTGCTCAATTTTGGGTCCTAACTCATCTAGAATCAATTGGTTTCTCCCAAACTCTCTTTGCTTGACAACCTAGCACTAACTCATCCTAATTATACTCAATGTCAACCAAGAAACATCACTCATTCACAATACCCTCACCTCAAGAACTCAAAAATCTCCATTGTTAAAGAAATGAAGCTAAAACTCAAGAACTCTTCAAGAATCTTTACATAAACAATTTCATGGACAAATTAATGAAATAATTACATGTTTGGAGTGAGGATGCACAAATACATCACTATGGAAAACCTCACACATTTGGAAAGAACAATGTTCATGGAAAAAATCACGAATATTGAAGAACGTTTGAAACCCTAGCTTTCCTCCTCTTGAATTCTCACTCTAATTTCTCTAAGTGTTTTGGAATCTACCAAGTTATTTGGAATCTGATAAAACCCTTTATTGGGTGAGGAAAAACGTGCTAGGTTTATAGGAAAACAGGAAAGGACCAAAATACCCTTTCCTAAAACGGATGAATTGCCTTAAATAGAAAGGCTTCACTCAAATGGGCACAACTTTTTACTCTGAGCTCAAAATTTAGTAAACTAGGCGGCGTTGGAAAGAGAACTCAAAGATCTTCAATCTGATAGTTTATGGGTCACCTAAATCTCTATGTGCTAAAAGATATGGTCGATTTAAGTTGACCTAAGATAAATCTCATAGGGAAACTCAATCGGAAAGAAAGTTTTCAACTCAACTTTATGCTAGGGGATTCTAGTGACCTTAACATCTAAGAAAATTTAGAATCACCCGGTACAAATCTTATTCACAAATAAAGAATGACTCGAATCTTAACTTAGTAATTTTCGGTATGTTACAATATCTCCCCCTTGGGATCATTCGTCCTCAAATGACTGCTGGACTGAGAATGTAAAGGGTTTCTTCTTAATATCTTTCTGACTACCGCACCTCATAAGCTGCAACTCTTAACTCACACAAGGGTATATGACTACTCTTACCGAGGTCTAAGTCTAACAATGTGCTCTTACTATATTCAAGCCTAACTAAGAATCACTAAGTACTTAACATAAGGTGATTATTCTAATTTAAATTACAAGATTCAGATTCTATACCTCTATAGGAAATCTCATCCCAAGAATATCACTCCTTACCACCACACTTAACAAACCTCGAGTCTTAATCAAGAACCACCTAATGCATCATGCATTCATCCACACGCTACCAACACCACATTTAAGCCTAGTACTACAACTAATCCATGACTCCTCCTAATCAACCCTTATAAGAATTTCTCATTCTCTCATGATCTGTACCAACTGATATTTGATGCATTACTACCAGAAAACTGACTTATTACTCATCGTAAAACCTTATCATCTTCTTTCTCCACATTTATAACCTTAGATGGAATAAACACACCATCACTATCTCAATAAGAAACACAACCCTTTCCTTCTATCATTACTCAAATACTACCGACAACATCACTATCAAAACTGAAAAGGATCATTAAAAGAGCTTTAGAGCAAAGGATCATAAGCATGATTCATTCGAAAATTTTGATATAAGAATATACATGACATAACCTTATTATTTTAGCCATTAGGATCACATCATAAATTTTCGAGACTGAACTGACTATGAGACATGAGTGCTTATACGGATAGGTGCATATCATAAGGTTGATATCCATAACTTTATAAATTACGATTGAGATCAATGGGCTAAAGTCTTTGCCCCTCATTCTGAAATCTGAGCATAGATGTGAATCTTTCTGAAGTGTATAAGCATAGTCCTAGACGCAATTTTGAATTTAGAAACATTAACAAGATGTTGTAATGATTGAACATTAAGGAATACGCTAGAGTATGAATGGATAAGTGTATCACTTTAACTCTTTCTGAAGACATCACTATATGATTCTCAACGCTTGACTTGGTTGCTCATCTTATCATCTCCCCCTTAGGTCTGAACTTAACACTTTAAAGTTATGGATCTATTCCATCATCTCTCAACTGCTCTATGTTCGCTTTACTCTAATACTCGAGAAAGGCTTATCTCATGGCTACCGAACTCTCCCGATACTGGTACTAAGATTCCTTCTAAGCCCTCTTTCTAAGTTACTTATTTTAACCCTCTTTCATTGGCATATAATTGGCTTATAAGGCCACTTAATCTAACTGTTAATAATTTGACTTCTCCTTCTCAACCTACCAATGACATCCTTCTATGTTCATATCAATCTCACTGGAGAAAACTTTGAACTATATTTTAGAGGACCATCATTGACTATATAAATTCCTTCCTACCAAATCTTTAAGGGTGAAAAATAACGGTTGCATTAGCCGACTCCACATTGACAACTCAATTATGCTATCTAAGCATATATGAGAATAATAAACTTAATTAGAATCTCATCTGACTACATGTGATCTCAGGTACACCTCTTAATACTTTTGTTAATCTAGTGAGTTTGTCATACTTCATTTCTCTCATCTGGAAGTCAAAATCTCACACTTGTACCACTCATATCTGAAAGTCAAAATCTCACACTTGTACCACTCATATTCATTGCAACTAACATCTTAATTCCTCACCTACTCTATGTCTAGTCTACTAGATCAGATCTCTAAACTAACATCATCACTCTCATGTTGTCATTCTTTTGATCACGACACTCATCTCAAATTCAAGCTTAGTATCTATTACTAAACACAAATATCAATATGATTGCTTGTTTACTATATTAAGTTATGAATACTAGACAAAATTAAGAAACACTCGCCCACCAAGATCTCATGAAAAATAGGCAATCTTTATCTTGTAAATTATTTACTCACAGATTACCATCATGTTCCCTTTCACAACTCAAGTACCATTTACCCACTTGTTATACATCATTACTTAATTAGTTCTATAATCCTCTAAAATACTATAGGGCTCTCCTTTCAAAAGTTAGAAGCATAGCTTAGATCTATCACCTTATGAATACCCTGCTCTTTTATTGAACACCTATACTTGATTTTCACAAACACAATGGCACATTGACATAAACTCCCTTCTGGTTAAAGTATATTCTAAGTCATCTATACTAGTAACTCTTACTCTACCTTCTATCATGAAATCTACATGAACTCATCACTTCTTAGTCTACCCATAAGGTAAAACTCTTCCTTAATAACTTACTGGGTGCATGACTGCAACAACATAATTTGCCTCATTACTATCTCCCTTTCTTAGATTATTATACCTCTGCATGCATTCTTCTAACTTTGGGCATTTTTACAACTACTGCTTATAACATCATAATTCATATTATCTCTTCGGGTAAATAATACTACCTAAGCATTGTCACGACCCAGGGGTATCCCCTAGATGTAACACGACGTACTCGACCCGAAGGGGTCTTATACAAGCCCTTAGCATATCATAAACATAAGTAATAGAAATGCTACGGAATTAAAACTGTTTACAATTGAAGTCTTTTCATAAAACAAAATGGAATTCTAGACATTGTCTCAATAAACCATCTAATACAATCGAATATCAATAAGGGTCACAACCCTTTACAACATAGTCTCAAAAGGAAATGTAAGAAGAAATTAGAAATGAACAACTTTCGTCCTCGAATCATGAGGACTCACTAAAAGCGTGGAGAGAAACAATCCAAGATTTACATGAAGAGAGAAGTACACCTCAATAACTAGGACCTATGGGTTAGCACAAAATTGTACTAAGTATGATAGCCATGCATAAAAATCCTTAAAACATGCTTAAAGGGATATTTTAGTTGAAACCATGCATTTTAACAAGTTTTAGAACCATCATGCACATATGTGTAGAAACATAAGTCAAACCATCTCATTAGCAACCCTAGATATACTTGCGCAATGCATAGATAGGATCCTATAATCCTACCTAATGCTAAGTACCACTTTTGGATGACCAACATCATACATATCATACCTTGACCTCATCCATAGCCAACTCTCATAGACAAGACAACATTCATGTTCATAGCTTGTAGTAAGTAAGGTCACCCTTAGCAACAATCCATATCATACATGCATAAATTCATAAGTCTTCATAGAATAGGAGAACCACACCACAATCACTCTTAAAGCCTAATTGTGCAATGCATAAATGGATTCCCATACCCCCACTCACACTAAGTCTTTACTTAAATTCATGGTCATGGTAGAATGCCTTAACACTCAAACCAACATGGTATCATGATAGCTCATAGATTCAATAGATGAGAATGGCCTTTCAACCTTATAATCATCACTATGTGAGTAAACCTTTCACATTATATTCATAGTGTGTTCATGAAAATAGCCTTTCATTCAACACAATAAGATCATCATAGTCATAATTAATTCATGCATTATAATGTGTAAGGGTATAGGGGAGAATGACCTTTCAATCAATACCACAATTACACCATAGTCATAGAATCTTCATTCTCAACATAAATCTTGAAGCACATGCATAATTCTCATATTCATGTATAATTCTCATAATTCACCCTTCAAGGATCATGAACTACATTCAACCCAACATCTAGAATTTCTACACTAGATATGGGTAGTAACAAAATTCAATCAATTCAATTAATCTAAACAAAACCCATTTACATGCTTCTAAAATCAATCAACCCACATTGAGATCACAATTTCTTGGGGGAATTTCACCATAATTCAACCATAAATAATCAATTCAATCATAACCCAACATAATTCAACCATGGAAAACGTTTTTAAAGAGAACCCATGTTATTCGAACAAAACCCTAACTTTTGGGGAAATTGTAAGATTTGAAATCAAGTTTTGAAGGGGCTCCATGGGTGAAATCTACCCATGGATGAAAACTACCATACCTTGATGAAGAATCTTCAAATAATTTGATGAAAAACCCTTGATTTCTTCAAACCCAAGCTTCAATTTTACTCTTCTTCTTCTTGGGTTTTTAGAGAGAAATATTGGGAGGAAGATGAACTTTGATTTTTATTTGGGTCTTTGTGAAAATGATTTAGTTTGGGTGTTTATTGACTTAAAATACCTTATATAGTTGTTTACAAATAATATAAAATATACCCATATTAATTGGACTGAAAAATAAAAATTACAAAATTGCCCCTTACCTAAGTGGATAGCCCAGACGCCTAAGGCAAAGTCCACGAGGGGCTTCACGGGTAGCGGACTGCTCCACGTGTTGTGGTCCATCACGTGGACTTGTGCCTTTGGCTTGTGAAGCTAAGGCATGGTTTATGAGGGCTCTTCATGGGCTATGGACTTGTCCACGTACTGTGGTCCCTAACATGAACTATGCCTCTTGTCCAAACGGCTAAGGCAAGCTTCATGAGGGGTCTTCATGGGTCCTCCACATTCCGTGAACCCACATGTGGACTTGCCTTTTTGCCTAAATGGCTAAGGCATTGGTCCACGAGGGTTGTCCAAGGGTGGTGAAGGCTTTGACGCCTCGTGAACCCTCACGTGGACTGCCTCCTCACCTTAAAAGGCTAAGGCATTGGTCCACGAGGCCTTAACGGCCAGTGAGGTCCTTCACGCTCTAGGAAGCCTCACGTGGACCATGCCCCTTGCCTATACGACTGACGCAAGGTTCCACAAGGGCTCTCACGGGTAGTGGAGCCTTCCACCTGCCGTGAAGCCTAGCATGGACATATACTTAGCCAAATTTTTAGGGTCTAATTTAGGATTCTCCTCAAGGACCCTTGGTTGGTCCTTGGGGGGGAGTCGTATCTCGATGTTTAGCCCCTAAAATCTTAATTCTAAGTATGGGGAGCCATTTTACAAATCTAAACCACGCATCAAACTCAAATACTCATACGTAAGACTCTAGTTTCACCTATTAATTTTTTGGGTGTTACATTATCTCCCCCTTGGGAACATTCGTCCTTATATGACGATCTAGACACCTTACGGAATTAAAGACTCAAGACTAGCAGCCCAACATGAGATATCAAAATAATGCACCGCTTAAAGGAGGAAACTTCAAATCCATTTTAACATGATCAATGCAATAAAAAGGAAATAAGAACTACATCTATCAACCCAATATGCATGAAATTCAACATTTCTCATGTTTATAGGAGGAACTACCTTCTCTAACAAAAGCATGCTCAACACAACACTATGGAGCCAATATGCCATCTCATAAAACATAATAAAGCATGTTCATCAATTCACCTCATGAAGTCAAATATGCAACATCATACTCAAATGCACAACAACATGAATACAATTCATGAAAATAACTCATTCATCACTAAACATGAATTTTCTCAAGAACATGCATAATCATAAGGAAATCATGGAAAACACATATATCACACATGATTCACAAAACTAGGAACTCAATAGCAACTACTTAGCTCAAGCTTGAATATGAGTAGAAGGAAAAATATGAGGATAGCGAGACTTCATATTGGCATCAGCCTCCCATGTAGCACCCTCAACTAAATGATTCCTCCATAAAACCTTTACAGAATCTACTTTCTTGTTTCTCAACCTTTTAAGTTGTCAGTCTAAAATCTCTACCAGAATCTCTTCATAAGAAGGACTCTCATCAACTCCCAAACCTTCTAAAGGAATTATGGTTACCGAATCTCCAATGCACTTCTTAAGCATGGAAACATGAAACACCAAGTGAACCAGAGTCAACTCATTCAGTAAGTCTAACTCATATGCAACTTTCCCAACATGTTTCAAGATTTTATATGGGCCCACATACTGGGGACTAAGCCTCCCCTTTTTGCCAAACCTCATCACACCTTTCATAGGTGAGATTTTTAAGTACATCAAATCATTAACTTCAAATTCTAGATCCCTTCTTCTAACACTGGTATAAGACTTTTACCGACTTTGGGCCGTCTTCAACCTCTCTCTAATGAGTCAAACTTTTTCAATGGCCTCATAAACTATCCTGGGACAAATTAGAGCAATTTCACCTACTTCAAACTAACAAATCGGAGATCTACACCTCCTACCATACAATGCTTCAAAAGGAGCCATGGCAATACTTGAGTGGTAACAATTGTTGTAGGCAAACTCTATCAATGGTAGATGGTCATCCCAATTACTCGTGAAGTCTATAGCAAATGCTCTCAACATATCCTCTAAGGTTTGGATGGTACGGTCTGCTTGACCATCGATTTGGGGATGAAAAGTCGTGCTAAGCTTAACCTTAGTACCAAACCCTTTTTGGAATGCCTTCCAAAAGTGTGACGTAAATTGAGTACCTCGATTCAAAATAATTGACGAAGGAACCCCATGTAACTTCACTATTTCCTTAATGTACAATTTGGCATAGTCTTCCGCTGAAAAGGAAACCATGACGGGAATAAAGTGGGTTGATTTTATCATTCTATCAACAATGACCCACATAGAATCATGTTGCCTTTGAGTACGAGACAAACCCACAATAAAATCCATATTCACTTCCTCCCACTTCCAAGTAGGGATATCTATATCTTGGGACAAGCCTCCTGGCCTTTGGTGCTCGGCCTTAACTTGTTGACAATTCAGACACTTGGCCACAAAACCCGCTATATCCTTCTTCATACCATTCTACCAATCGACTTCCCATAGATCACAGTACATCTTGGTGGCTCTCAGATGAATAGAATACCTAGAACCATGAGCCTCTTCTAGAATTTGCTCTTTCAAGCCATCAACATCCGAAACACATAATCGAACTTGGTACCTAAGCATCCCATCTCCCCCTTGGGATAAAGCCTCAATGGATTTGTTGAGCACTGACTCTTTCAATTCAATAATTATGGGATCAAGGTCTTGCTTTGCCTTAACATCCATCACAAAGGATGATTCGGACCCATTGTGAACCGTGACTCCACCCTTAGGGGAATCCACTAGATTTACACCTAACCGGGCCAACCTATGTACATCACTAGCCAAATCTTTCTTCCCATCCTCAATGTGAGCCACACTCCCCATAGATAATCAACTAAGGGCATCTGCTACCACATTAGCTTTGTCGGGGTGATAGAGGATGCTCATGTCATAATCTTTTAAAAGTTCTAACCACCTTCGTTATCGGAGTTTTAATTCCCTTTGGCTAAATACATATTGGAGACTCTTGTGATCGGTGAAAACATCCACATGGACCCTATACAAGTAATGTCTCCATATTTTTAAAGCAAATACTATCGCCGTTAATTTGAGATCATGAGTTGAGTAATTCTTTTCATGAACCTTGAGTTGCCTTGAAGCATAGGCAATCACTTTACCATGTTGCATAAACCCACTCTAGAGGCGTCACAATATACAACAAACCCATCGGTACTCTCCGGTGAGGTCATTACTGGAGCAAATGTAAGTCTATCTTTCAACTCTTGGAAGCTTTTCTCACAAGCCTCCGACCACTCAAACTTAGCTCTCTTTTGAGTCAAAGCCATCGACAAAGAAGAAATGGAGGAAAAACCCTCAACAAACCTCCTATAGTAACCGGTCAAATCTAAAAAGCTTCTAATATCGGTAGGAGTTAGAGGTCTAGGACAACTCTTGACTACTTCCTTGTTCTTAGGATCTACCTCAATACCCTTGCTCGACACAATATGACCCAGGAAGGCTACGAACCTTAGCCAAAACTCACATTTACTAAACTTCGCATATAATTGGTGGTCTTTAAGGACTTGCAATACATTCCTCAAATGGTTCATATGTTCATCTTCACTCCTTGAAAATATCAAAATATCATCAATAAACACGATCACAAACATATCAAGGTAATTTCTAAACACTCTATTCATTAGCTCCATAAATGTCGTCGGGCATTTGTCAACCCAAACGACATAACCATAAATTCATAGTGACAACATCGGGTCCTAAAGGCCATCTTGGGAATGTCAACCCCTCTCACCCTTAGTTGATTGTAACCTGAACAAAGATCTATTTTGGATAAATAATTAGCCCCTTGAAGTTGATTAAAAAAAAGTCATCAATTCTTGGAAGGGATATTTACTCGTTATGATTACTTTATTTAATTGACGATAGTCGATACACATTCTAAGAGACCCATCATTCTTTCTAACAAACAATACTGGAGTACCCCATGGAGAGATACTCGGTTGGATAAAACCCTTTTCTAGCAAATCCTTTAGTTGCTCTTTCAACTTTTTCAACTCGGCCAGAGCAATTCTATAAGGAGGAATGGAGATAGGTTGCATATCCAATAAAAGATCAATGCCAAAGTCTATTTCCCACTCAGGAGGAATACCGGGCAATTCATCGAGAAAAACTTTCAAAAATTCATTCACTACCAGAACCGACTCTAGAGACGGGGTTTCGGACTCAACATCCATAACCCTAACAATATGGTAAATACACCCTTGGAGATCATTTACCTATCTTTGAGGCAAGAAACAAATTGACCTCTAGGGATAGAATTTCCCCCCTTCCACTCTAAGATGGACTCATTTGGGAATTGAAACTTTTCTACCCGAGTCCTACAATCAATAGAGGAATAACATGTATGCAACCAATCCATACCCAAAATCACATCAAAATCTAACATGTCTAACTCCACCAAATCCACCAAGGTAACTTTATGGGACAAAGAAATAGGACAACTCCTATGGACTCTTTTTGCCATCATGGAGTCACCAACCAAGGTAGAAAACGAAAAAGGCTCTACTAACACTTCGGGGAGTATTTCAAATTTCATGGCCACAAAAGGTATCACAAAGGACAAAGTGGCACCGGGATCTAACAATGCATATATATCAATAGAAAAGACTTGTAACATACCTGTCACTACATCCAGAGAGCTCTCTTGGTCACCTCGGGATTGAAAAGCACAAAAACGGTTTTTCTTGGGAGCATCGTAATTTGAATTGCTAGGAGGGAGTTGATTGCCCATCATCGGTCCTTGCTCTTTTTACTTCCTAATTCACTTGCTTGGGCTTTTGTTCCTCAATTTGTTTGGCATGGACCATGCGACGTGAAATATTCATACTTGGGATTAGCATTGCCGGACAACATTCATTGACTACCAAGTCAGATACCCCCATCACAAATTTGTTCATCTTGGCCCTCGAATCCACTACTAAGGTTGGGGCATACTTGGACAATTAGGTGAATTTGAGGGCATACTCCTTCACACTCAAACCCCCTTGTCGAAGATTTATAAACTCTTGCATTTTTTGTTCCCTCAACTCTAGGGGGAAGAACCTATCAAGACAGATCGACTTGAACAATTCCCAATCTACCGGGCCCTCTCCTATGGGTCTCTCACCCTTCCATTGCTCATACCATACTTGAGCCACATCCTTCAATTGATAGGCGGCTAATTCTACCTTCTCTTATGGAGACACTCCCATAGCATCAAACACTTTATACACTTCATCAACCACATTTATGAATGAGAGGCTATAAGATGTTTAGGAAATCTAACTTCTTTCATTATGTCATGACCCAAGGATAAGATGTAACACAGTGTACTCGACCCTGATGGGGCCTTATACATGCCCTTAGCATATCATAAACATAAGTAATAGAAATGATGCAAAATTAAAACATTTTACAATCAATGTCTTTTCATAAAACCAAATGGAAGTCTAGACATTGTCTCAATAAACCATCTAATACAATAGAATATCAATAAGGGTCACAACCCTTTACAACATAGTCTCAAAAGGAAATGTAAGAAGAAACTAGAAATGAACAACATCCGTCCTCGAATCATTAGGACTCACCAAAAGCATGGAGAGAATCAATCCAACCTTTTCACAAAGAAAGAAGTACACCTCAACGACTGAGACCTACATTTATAGAAAGATGTAGAAAATATGGGTTAGCACAAAATTTTACCAAAGATGATAGCCATGCATAAAAATCCCTAAAACAAGCTAAAGGGAAATTTTAGTTGAAACCATGCATTTTATCAAGTTTAAGAGTCATCATGCACATTTGTGAAAGAAATATAAGTCAAACCATCTCATAAGCAACCCTAAGCTATACTTGTGCAATGCATAGATAAAATCCCATAATCCGACCAAATGCTATGGACTACTTTTGGATCACCAACATCATACATACCATACCTTGACCTCGTCCATACCCAACACTGATAGACAAGGAAACATTCATGTTCATAGCTTGTAGTAAGTAAGGTCACCCTTAGCAACAATCCATATCATACATGCATAAATTCATAAGTCTTCATAGCATAGGAGAACCACACCACAACCACTCTTAAAGCCTACTTGTGCAATGCATAAATGGAGTCCCATACCCCCACTCACACTAAGTAGAACTTCTTAAGAAGCCATAGTTATAGTTCATGTTCATTTTCTTGGCATAGTTCACATTTTAGTCATGTAGGGAAATATAGCCTTACCGACATAGACCATGTGAGCTACATGGAATCCGGAATCATGCCCCCACAGCAAAAAGAGGTGTCCTACTTGCCTAAGGTTGAAGTCATGTTTGTTAGCTCAGGTGGGTCCACTAGCTAAAGACCTATGTGGGCACATAGTTATAGGATATGGAGATAGCTACTAGAAACCCGGACTAACTGACGTAAAAGGTTTCCATCTCATGTGATAACTATTTTGGAAAGTTGGACTAACTGACGCAAAAGCTTTCATCTCATTTTTATATCCACTCGGTGCTAAGCAAAATTCCCTTTAAATTCATGTTAAGTCTTTACTTAAATTCATGGTCATGCTAGAATGACTTAACACTCAAACCAACATGGTATCATGATAGCTCATAGATTCAATAGGTGAGAATAGTCTTTCAACCTTAGAATCATTACTATATATTTGAGTAAACCTTTCACATCATATTCATAGTGTGTTCATGAAAATAGCCTTTCATTCAACATAAAAAGATCATCATAGTCATAATTAATTCATGCATTATAATGTGTAAGGGTATAGGGGAGAATGACCTTTCAATCAATACCACAATTACACCATAGTCATAGAATCTTCATTCTCAACATAAATCTTGAAGCACATGCATAATTCTCATATTCATGTATGATTCTCATAATTCACATACAACCCAACATATAGAATTTCTACATTAGATATGGGTAATAACATAATTTAGTCAATTCATTTAATCTAAACAAAACCCATTTACAAGCTTCTAAAATCAATCAACCCATATTGAGATCACAATTTAGCAATATAGGGAATCCATGGGTTCTTGGGGGAATTTCACCATAATTCAACCATAAATAATCAATTCAATCATAACCCAACATAATTCAACCATGGAAAATGTTTTTAAAGAGAATCCATGTTATTCGAACAAAACCCTAACTTTTGGGAAATTGTAAGATTTGAAATCAAGTTTTGAAGAGGCTCCATGGGTGAAATCTACCCATAGATGAAAACTACCATACCTTGATGAAGAATAATTAAACAATTTGATTTAAAACCCTTGATTTCTTCAAACCCAAGCTTCAATTTTACTCTTCTTCTTCTTCTTGTGTTTTTAGAGAGAGAAATATTGTGAGGAAAATGAACTTTTGATTTTGATTTGCGTCTTTGTGAATATGATTTAGTTTGGGTGTTTATTGACATAAAATACCTTATATAGTTATTTAAAAATAATATAAAATATGCCCATTTTAATTGGACTAAAAAATAAAAATTACAAAATTGCCCCTCCCCTAAGTGGGCTGCCCACACGCCTAAGGCAATGTCCACGAGGAGCTTCACAGGCAATGGACCGCTCCACGTGCTGTGGTCCCTCATGTGGACTTGTGTCTTCAGCTTGTGAAGCTAAGGCATGGTCCACGAGGGCTCTACACGGGTAGTGGACTTGTCCAGATGCCGTGGTCCCTAACGTGAACTATGTATTTTGCCCAAACGGCTAAGGCAAGCTTCACGAGGGGTCTTCACAGGCAGAAGGGTCCTCCGCATTTCATGAATCCACACATGGACTTACCATTTCGCCTAAATGGCTAAGGCATTAGTCCACGAGGGCTGTCCAAGGGTGGTGGAGGCTTTCACGCCTCGTGTACCCTCACGTGGACTGCCTCCTCGCCCCAAACGGCTAAGGCATTGGTCCACGAGGTATTGCACGGCCAATGAAGTCCTTCACGTTCCGTGAAGCCTCACTTGGACCATGCCCCTTGCCTATACGGCTAAGGAAAGGTTCCACGAGGGCTTCCACGGGCAGTGGAGCCTTCTTCCTGCTGTGAAGACTAGCGTGGACATATACTTAGCCAAATTTTTTGGGGCTAATTTAGGTTCCTCCTCAAGGACCCTTGGTTTTTCCTTGGGGGGGGGGATCGTATCTTGATGTTTAGCCCCTAAAATCTTAATTCTAAGTATGGGGAGCCATTTTACAAATCTAAACCATGCATCAAACTCAAATACTCATACGTAAGGCTCTAGTTTCACCTATTAATTTTTCGGTTGTTACAAGCATTCCAAAACATAATATTCTCTTAAAGGTTGATGTTTAATCAATACACAACTTCTAATGCAACTGTCTACATTCGTACAATAGTTTAGTAACCCAACCAAGGGTTGGGATCGTTCCCAAGAGAGTAGTTTTGAGAATTAATAGAAAATAAAATTAAGTTATAACTAGTCGTAGCTAAAGATATTAACGATTAAAAACATTGTAAATTAAAAACGGACACAGGAGTGTCAATTAACAAATGGGGTTTTGTCACAAGTAAAAACATCAAAATAAACAAGGATTTCTAAGTAATAAGAGGGGATCCTTGGGATGTGACGGGAATACGAGTTAAGCTAGATTATTGTGTACATGCTTTCGATAGAAGCTTCATAGAATAATTGTGACTGGGCTTAACTTAAAGGGGGATAAGCTCTCTCTCGAGCAACTTACCCTGTTTCAAATGCGTTCCTCTTGGACACCCATATGCCGCATGAAGACCAGCCTACACCTTAACCCACACACTCTCTCGAGCTGAGTGTGTGGGAATGAGACTAGAATTCACTCTCTCGAGTTGAACCTCATGTCGACCCACTCCCACTGGCCATCAATTTAGTAGTTTTAGTTTTATGACCTCTCTCTCGAGCAAGCTGAAAACACATAAATAAACTTGTATTTGCAACTACAAATTCATTAAATTCATCCACAACTACTAAACAAAATCACAATCAAACTACGATTAAACTATCAGCAAGCAAGACCCAACAATTATCTTAACCCATATTCGCTAAATCACACCCCAAGAATTGGGGTTTTTAGCCACACATGTATAAGAGATAGAAATTTATACCAAATTGAGCTTGCATTCAATTGGGTATGAAGATTTAAGTCTTGATACAGGCCAAAATTGAAGAATCCAAGAGACCCAAATCCAAATCTTGAAGATGAAACCGATCTTTAAGTCTTACAAACCCTCTCAAACTTAGAGCTAAAATAGCAAAAGTACTATTCTATATGAAAATTATAATAATTGTTCCACCCTTAAAACAACAACTTTAACTAGTATTTATAATTTTCATAGATTTATGTTGCAGCGGATCATTTGACGTCGTTAGTCAGAATCGCCGATCAACTCAGCAATTCGCCTTTTGGTGTAGTTCATCACCATCTTGCACCAGATTTCAGCATCGTCGTGCTCTGGGTCATTGGGCAACATGGTACTGCTTCGCGAAACTTTTCGGCGATGCACTGACTGCTCCTTTTTCCTCCGACTTGATCCTTTCCTTCATGGCTCAGCACACTGGAACAAAAGGCGAAGTGAGACCCTTCGGTGACTTGCCAAGTGGATTCGGCAATCCTCAGGCCTTCATTTCTTCGTTCTTTTTAGCCTTTTCGTTCCTTTTACGATGTAGTGTCCATGCTTTCCTTCAAATTTCAAATACTTGAATCTTAAGGGTTTTCATCAGATATTGAGATAAAATAAGCATTTGAGGACATAATTTCTATTAAAATATAGCCCTAAATGAGTCCAATTTGTGGACTCATCAACACCCCCAACTTAAACTTTTGCTTGTCCTCAAGCAAACTCAAGTTCAGCCGTTCAAAAAAAAGTGTCTCGAATAGTGCTACACAAGACTCAATCATGAATGCACACAACAAGACTCAATTTACTTATGTGAAGATCAAATGTGCACTCAAAGATTCAAGTTGTGACTCACCAATATCAAAGAACCTCATGCTCACAATACATTCTTCAAATGCAAGTTCAAGCTCAACCTATGTGTTCAAATGCCCTCAGACAAGGAATGATTCCATATTCACACAATGGTTCACAGTTTAAAGCTTTGGAATCAATTGCAACACTCACTCTCATAAGGAAGAACACAATGCATGCTTTCACCCGTAGGTTTGCCCGTATTTTCCAATCAACCTTTGTTTCAGCTCACTCAAGATCAAAAAAGTCTTTTCAAGGCTTGTAATGGGGCCGAATGAAAAGGTGTGGTCATTTAGGCTCAGTGACTTTCATCCTCATGAAATGTAGTGTTCACAACACTTCCTTTCCTTTTCCTTCACCATTCTCTTTTGTGCTCATAAGTCATCCTATTACTCACTTTCCATGGATTGTTTGGGAACCCCATTTCTTTTGTACTTTATTCCACAACTTTCTGTTTCATTCTTTTTCTTTTTCTTTGTCTTTTTTTTATATATATGGAGGGGTTCCATTTTTCTCAAAACCATAGGTAAGGGGGACTTTCTTGCACTTCTTGATTTGCCCTTATCTTTTCACCACACCCCCAACTTAGGCTTTTGGCCTAAGTTGGCTATTCAACTAACCACAACTTCATGAGGATTATGGTTAATGGTTAAAGAAAGGTTATGATTTCATCAAGTTTCTTCCAAAGAAAGGGAGGGCTCAAGGGGTGTTCAAAAGTAGTACACACACTCAAAAGGTAGGTCACAAAAGAGGTATATGTCAAATTAGTTCACACTCTTAGCAGTTGCCTAAGATCATATTAAGAGATAGCATCACTTAGTTGACCGGACCAACGGGGAAAATTCTAGGATCTATTATTCATGTTTCAAAGTAAGATCATTACACTAGGCATTGACACTGCAATCAAACAAGACTCCACACTTATGCTAGTGTGCAATGATCATCACAAGAGACTCAATTCGATACTAAGCTAGTCATAACGAGATGTAAAGAGTTCACATATTGTCTATGCAACTTCCTTTGGCCTCATTGTAGCGGCGCATTCATGTTCGTTTGATTGAGAACACTATTCAAGTCATCGATATTGATTGGAACCGAGACTTAAATTTTGCAAAAGAATAGCCACTTTCAACACACGAGAGGTGGCAAAAATATTCGGACGGGTCAAAATCATTTTTGCAATATAAAATAAAATGAGCCATAAGATCAAACATCCACAGAAAGCGGTGTAAAAACAATTTAAGCACAAAATCCAAATATAAACAAAACACGAACATCAATAGCACACAAAGGTGGGCCTCACCCCACCACAAATAAAAACATTTGTCCTCAAATGCAAATTACACAGAATCCAAAATGTAAAATGAAAAAAGACAGAGAATGAGGTAAAGGGGTGATCTTGGCTAATATTTCGCTCCATCTTCCTGGGCTTCAGTGCTCAGAGTGACTCCAGAAGGACCAGCTCCACCGAATCTTGCAACAGGTGCTAAGGAAGTCTGTACGACAACATCTATCATAATTGCTTCCATCTCAGTCAGGTCTTCATCTGCAGTTCCCTCTGTCTCCTCATGCATCTCTTCATCAGTCTCTGCTTCTGACTCAGGATCAACTGTCTACTCCATTCTATCCCATGTCCAGTGGTGGTCTAAGGCATCTCAGGCACGTCTGGAATTTCCACTGTTCCAAAGACAATGGAAACATCGGTGGACTTCAGGTGGTTTACATCTTTTCACAGCTCAGCAATGACAGCTTTTAAAGCTATCACCTCCTCTGTGGCCCCTTGGTTGTGCTCACACACCGCTATCCTGGCCGCTAGGGCATCACTGATAGTGTTTAGAGGTGTCACAACAACGGCTAAGGCCATCTGGATCATGCTTAGAACAGAGGCCTCTAGATTGGCAGCCCGACAATCACCAGAAAGGGCCAGCTGTCCCATCCGAAGTAGGGAGGTCTGGGTGAGTGGAGGTTGGGAGACAGCAGCAGTAGGTCTATGAGGTATTTCAGCAGCAGAAGAACCTGGAGTATCAGAAGAAGTAGAAATAGGGATACCTGAATGCCCAGAGGCCGGAATAGGCAAAGATGCCTCTGTAGGTGCTGATTCTGTCTCCACTAGGGCTGCTTTCTTCTTTTCCTCCTCATTCTTGAGGTACTCTGCTTCGATCCTCTGGATATCAGTGGAGGATGTGGGAATCACTTCCACATCTTTCTTTACATCTCTTGATACCTGAGCCTGTCTACATAGTTCGGTAATCAATACCGAGAAAGGAAGAGAGGTCCGGGTTTGCTTTGCACGTGTATGAATCTTTGAAGCCATGATCATCCCCAAATTTATTCTAATCTTCTCCATGATGCAACCCAAACAGGCTACTTTAGCAAGGCGAATAATCGACTCATTCTTGGATGGCATAATTATACTACTAAAAAACCAAGCTAGTATCTTGCAACTAAATTCAAGTCTTTCTTTTCAATTAGAGCCCCTTCTGCCAACCACTTCGGCAAACCATCTGAAATTAATGGGGCCAATCACTTTTTAATTGTGTCCATCTTTTCTATTCTAATTAGGTGTTGGCAGTGGTCCTCAATACTCGTAGACATGCCCAATATTATGTTGATATCCTGACTGTCACAAATTACCTTCCTTCCTCTAACAACCGCATAATCGACTTCTTTGAACGTTGATATTAGCCTCTTCCTTTGGGGTACCAGTGCACTGTACTATAAAATTCTCTGACCCAGCTTGGTATGTAAGAGCCATGGGTTTTTGTAATGATTTGGAACTTGTGATGCTTTAGGCACTCCATTATCTCCGGGTACCTATCGATAGCCACATCTATGGACAGATGTTTTTCCTCCAAGATTGTCCTCAACCCCTTGGCTTTCGATCTATTCATTGACTTGGGCGGACCTTGTACAGGAGGTGCCAGCACTATTGCTTGTTCTGGATCTGGATGTGTAGGAGTGGTAGATTGGGGACTCCAGATCCTAGATGGATCATTTAGCCTCTTAGTTCGCAATTCAGCTCTATGTGCTATTGTGGGCTCATTCTCTTCAGATTCTGTAGTCTGAAGCTCCTGATGTTCCTCCTCACTATCAGCTGGACTGTGGTAAGAAGCATAATAGCTCTTACTGTCGGAGCTTGCGTCTGATAACTCAAGTGCTTTGCTTTTGCCTTTGTTTTTCCTATCAGATATGGAAAGTTTTGTGGTCTTGTCTTTTGATACCGTTGCGCCTTTATTGCTTTTAATCCCTTTCGCCTTATTGCGTGGTGGAATGTCTCTACCTGGAGCCTTTGGTCTAGCCATTTCTGCAATATACTAAAAAAAATTTAGAAATGATACAATTAATGAGCTTAGACAATCTACTGCAGAAAGACTCATTGATCCAGTCGGCGAATCGTCGAACCACCTTGGCGAGCTAGCTCGGGCTCTCTGAAAGGATTGGCTCACAGGATAAAGCAAGTTGGCGATGAGAAGGCCTTTTCAGTGTCTCACCGACTACTTTTAGTGAACAATAGTTTGTCCACCGAAAGTTACAGCACAACAAGAGATCAAGGAGGCAGAAAAAGGGTGAACTAGATCACTTTTGGCAAGTCGCTGAGTGCTTTTGGCAACCTCAGGCTTCTCACCCAAAACTACAGAATCTCAAGTCAAATTTCGCACGAAATAAAAGGTGAGATGGGTATTTTTAGGTGAACCACCGAGTAATTTGGCAAGCTAGACTTAGCTCGCCAAACGGCCCAACATGCCAATAATATATCCAACATCTCAAATTCAGCCTTGCAATCCCCGAAAATAAAATTAACACTTGCGCTGGAGAATTTAAACAAAGACCCATAACTCCCATCATCTCGAGATACTTAGACGTCTCCTGATTCTGCCAATCTAGATAGCACGCAAGTGCAACCACACGATTTGACTCATTTCAATGCACAAGCTTACAGAATTTCAAAAGTCAAGATACAACAGGCAATATTCTAGACCTAAGATATGCATTCAAACATTCTAATCCTACCAGATAAGCCTAGCACACAACAACAGGATATATGTATTGCAACTGAGCAAAAGATTCTTAAAAATAAAATCGGGGTTCGAAAACTAACCTTAGAAAATGATTAATACAATTTGAAATGCTAGGCAGTAAAGTAATCCAACTCTGAGCACAAACCGTCGACTAAAATATTCACAAAGATGTGAAACTATAAATGCGATTTTTGGGAGATTAGAAAGTGAGGGAAAATGAAATTTCAAACCCTTTGAACCGATATACCATCTGGTTCGTGCCCATTTGGCGATATTAGTCATGTTCGCCTACATGCTTGGCGACACGCCCATTGGTTATTTACCTCGCCGAGTATTACAAGACCTTCATTAAACATGACGAACCAAATGGCTGTCTGCATCAGGATCGCCGACTTGGTTGGCGATTCGCCAAAATTCTCCTTGGCTCACCAAGTTTTACAGGCCCAAACTACTATGATTTTGAGCCTAACGGCGGATTCAATCGGGCACGCTGACCCTTCTGGTGATGCGCCAACTAGGTCATTCTTTCACCCATCTGCACTTTTCAAACACTTTCCCACTTAAACCTACATAATCAACATACCATTATTTATAAACTCAAAATAAGAACAAGGGTATTGGGTTGCCTCCCAAACAGCACCTTAATTAACGTCATGGCACAACTCAAGTCCACCTTCAAACCTCATTTTTTGGGGTTGACCATAGTGTCACTAGGCAAACCCCCTTACTGTCTCGGATTTAGATGAGACGAGATATGACCTATTTGGGTCTCTAACTGCTTGATCGAAACTGAATGGGAGGTGATGGTCAGACTAAGGGTGGACACATCTTCTTTCATGCCTCTTAACATTTTGTCTGACCCTTAAACTTTGTTGAGAATACGTGAGAGCATATCCTCAGACCTACCACCTTCCGAGTCCTTGGGATTTTGGCGCTCATGGGGAGGCACATATCTATCCTTCTCTCCATCCTTCCAATTCAGATTGTGATCCCTCCATTTATGATCTCGATCCTTCCAGCCTTCATCTCTAGCCCATCCTTGGTTACCACCCTGCTTGAGCGATAGCCACCGCATTGGTTGTCTAGAAAGTTTACCTCCTCGTTATACACGGCTTCAAACTTCATCTCCTCAGAATTTGTACACTTGGCCCCCACGGCATTGACACCCCGGGTACCAGCCCCTATGACATTTTTGGATAAAATGTCAAGCTGTGTCATGATCTTGGTCTCTCTCATGATCCTTTTCAATTTGCTCCTTAGATAGCTTGAAGGTGAGAGGAGAGACTTGGTCCTTGCATATGGCTCTTGATATGGTCACGATTATGCCATCTGCAAAGTTAGGTCACATCTGCATATGGCTGCTGCATTAAGCCTCCAGGCAAAAGTTGGTCAGCCACCCCTTTGTTTACCGAGTCCAAACTCCAGTAAAAGTACTGCAGTAGCACATTATCAGGTAAACCATGGGTTGGGCATTAAAGCACCAACTTTTTGAATCGTAACCAAGTCTCAAGCAGAGACTTTCCTTCCAAACACTTAAAGCTCTGAATGTTATCCCAAAGGGTCATCATTTTTGAGGGGGGGAATCGCACCTAAAATGCGATTACCAATTCATCCTAGGAAGTGATGGATTCACGCGGCAACTCGGCCAGCCATTTGCACGCCTCTCCCATCAATGAGAAAGGGAATAATCTTAATCGGACTGACTCTTGAGACATGTTTTTGAAAAAGAATGGTCTGTACACATCCACAAAATTTTGAAGATGCTCGTCAGGATCCTCGTGAGCCAACCCGCTGAAAAGCCTCTTTAGTTGCAAGAGTTGCAACATAGTGCTCGTTATGTGGAACATTGCATTTCCCTCGGCTGGAGGTAACCGGATAGTTCCAATACCTCCCATGAGATGAGGACCGTTGACGTTGGGCTCTTGGACATCGTTGAGATTTTTGATATCGTCTTGGTAGCCCGCCTGGCTACCGTTGCTACCGTTAACCCTCATGCTTTCTAAAATATTCACACAAACAAACAAAACAAAACTAAAAATTAGGTAAATAACTATGACTAAGAAGAAAAAAAAATTCTACTAATCTAAAAATTCTCAAATAACACCACTCCCCGGCAGTGGCGTCATTTTGATGTTTGCGTAATCAAGACACAACTTCCAATGCAAGTGTCTACGATCGTACAATAGTTTAGTAACCCAACCAAGGGTGGGGATTGTTCCTAAGAGAGTGGTTTTGAGAATTAATAGAAAAATAAAATTAATTTCTAACTAGTCGAAGCTAAAGACATTAACGATTAAAAACATTGTAAATTAAAGGGGGACACAAGAGTGTCAATTAACAAATGGGGTTTGGTCACAAGTAAGTAAAAATAGCAAAATAAACAAAGATTTCTAAGTAATGAGAGTGGATCCTTGGGATGTGACGGGAATACGGGTTAAGCTAGATTATTAGATACATACTTTCGATAGAAGATTCATAGAATAATTGTGACTAGGATAAACTTTAAGGGGGATAAGCTCTCTCTCGAGCAACTTACCCCGTTTCAAATGCGTTCCTCTCAGACAGCCACTTGCCGCATGGAGACCAGCCTATGCCTTAACCCACTCACTCTCTTGAGCTGAGTGTGTGGGAATGAGACTAGGATTCACTCTCTCGAGCTAAACCTCATGTCGACCCAATCCCACCCTTTGGATCTTGAAGTCTTCAAAACCCTATCAAACTTAGAGAAAAAATATCAAAAGTACTATTCTATATGAAAATTATAATAATTGTTGCACCCTTAAAACTACAACTCTAACTAGTATTTATAGTTTTCACATATTTGTGCTGCAACGGATCATTCGGCGTCGTTAGTCGGAATCACCGATCAACTCGGCGATTTGCCTTTTGGTGTAGTTCATCGCAGTCTTCCACCAACCTTCATCATCGTTGTGCTCTGGGTCATTGGTTGACATGGTATTGCTTCGCGGAACTTCTCGGCGATGCACCGACTGCTCTTTTTTCCGCCGACTTGATCCTTTCCTTCAGGGCTCAGCACACTGGAACAAAAGGTAAAGTAAGACCCTTCGGTTACTCGCCAAGTGGACTCAGTGATCCTCAGGCCTTCATTTCTTCATTCTTTTCAGCCTTCTCATTCCTTTTTGCGACGTAGTGTCCATGCTTTCCTTCAAATTTCAAATACCTAAAACTTAATGGTTTTTATCAGATATTGAGATAAAATGAGCATTTGAGGACACAATTTCTATTAAAATATAGCCCTAAATGAGTCCAATTTGTGGACTCATGAAAGGTCTCACCTGAAACAAGGTTTATAGAAGAGAGTCTGAGATTACATCTTGCTTTTAGCTCAAACACATGATTCATATGAATAGGAGTGCATTATTTCAAATCTCAATACTTAAGCTCACTCATGGTCTTTTGTTAAGCTCCTCTATTGTCTTATGACTTTCTGAAGACCTTTTCTGAGAGTAACTCATCGATAAGGATCTGGACATTTATTTTCAACTACCTTGAGTATAAGGGGTAGTCGAATGGATCTGAGAGCACGAATGTGAATAAGTTCCTTATGACAAAACTCTATCGAACAATTTAGAATATGAAAGAAGGGAAACTTTTCTTAAATGTTTGTAGTTCCTCATTTATAATAGTGGGGCCCACACAACTATAAATAGGATCCTACTACAGGACTTCATACACAACCTGGGATATTTGAACTCTGTTCTCTGATACAAAATTTGTCACAACCTGAGCCTACACTGTGAACATAGCCGGCACTCGAGAACCATTGTTGGTCCCCTAGCGAAGCTCATCCTAGCTGACTATAAGCGGAAAACTAACTCACGCAATAAAAGGCTTAAAATTGAATTAAATATGTTAACTCAAACACTACTCATAAAGTCTGAACCATACTCAATAGAAATACATATAGTTAGTAAAACAACTCAAAAGAAAGTAAACAGAGAAAGACTCATCAACTCTATCTATCTATGAAGCCTCTACTATTACAAAAGGATATCCGGACAAGACCCAGGACATCTGAAAACTACTTACTATAAGGTAATGGTAAAGTCATCAAGAATATGTGAAGGCTCACCAAAGCTAACTGGAATGTCAAATGATCTCAACTAAGCACCTGTTGATGATCCTGAACACTTGTATATGCATCATTTTAAGATGCAGGTCGAATGATGTTAGCACATTGAATATACAAGCATGTAGGGTAACTAAAACATAGCTAGTTGAACGACTAACATGGGAAGAAAATACTCACCTCAACTCAACTCCACTATGAAAGAAATAGCAAAGGATAAAATGTTTAAATATTTATAATATACTGATACTAACTCAAGGATGCATATAAAAATACAACAAATATAAAAAAAATTGATATCAACTCAAAATATATAACAATACAATAACATACTTGTAACACCTCAAAAATCAAACTTAGACTAAACAGAAGAACAAGGGTCGAACTAGAAAATTTTGGAGGACAACGAGCCCCCCCCACCCCGGGCTATAGATCCCCACACGAGTCTGTAAGGTCTAGGGAAATCTGGTAACAATGGGTTGGTCTAATTAAAAATTTTATCACATGAATAGATAGCTATGACATTAAGGAACCTGAATGACTTTACGAAATTAAATTCGAGCGAGTAGAACTCCTGAAAACGATCTTAGCGTGAACTGGTAGTTCCTGAGTGTCATTGGTTGAAAGTGTGTTGTGAAATGGGAGTTTTTGAATCTTTATTTAGCTCTCTTTTTTCGTGCAAGCCGCTAAGACGGGATTATTCCTACCAAGGCAGGGCCGCTGTGGCGGGATGGGTGCTGCCATAGGAGACCAGTCGTGACTTAAGTCAGAAATAAACACCAAAAATATTTTATTCAGCACTTTTTGATTTTGAGAGCTAGGAGACGACCCCAGGCTAGTTCTTGACCGTTTTCACCATTCTTGAGGCTAAAGGTAAGATTTTAACTCCCCAAATCCATTTTTTGATCCATATAATGTAATTTAGCGGGTAATTATCGATGGGGGAGGGTTTTGTTTTGGAAATTATGGTGGGAAAAACCCTAATTTGGATATTGGGATCATGAGTTTGATCTAGGGTTGATAGTATTCACCTTATTTCGGGTAATTAATTAAGTCTTGTTTATTGATCCTAGCATTGTATTTGATTGTTTGTAGACCAAGAACAAACGAAACAAATCTGGAAAGGGAAGAATCAAGTTTCTTAGGGAATTCAAGCTTGTTTCGAGGTAGGTGATGGTTGTAATATCATGATTGTGTGATATATGTTTCTTTTTGATTCATTATAATACGTGTATGTGTGCGAATGTTGCATTATTGATCACACTACTTGTAAATGAGGATAGATGAATGGTGAATGCCATGAATCATGACTTGATTGTATGATTTGAGAATATACTCATGATTATGATTATGGCTTGTTGAATGGATCGGGTGTTGCGTTTCGACACACTAACTAGGATCGGTTACCACGTTTCGGCATAAACATGGGATCGGTTGCCACGTTTTGGCATAAATATTGGATCGGGTACCATGTACCTGTATGATAACAGTTTGGGTTTGGGATCCATATGAGGACCATTGACTTGACATAATTGTATAATTGAGAGCCGTGAAATTGTACGTTGATCGTAAATAATGTTAATATTGTATATGCTTAGTGTATGCATGTTATCATTATGTTGTAATGTCTTATATATTTGCACTTAGTGGGATAGCCGCGTGGTCCTACTAGTACACTATGGTTGTGTACTGATACTGAACTTGCTCTTTCTTTGTTGAGTACAGGGCCTCTTCAGGTGGCTATTGGCATACCTCACTTAGAAAATCAATGATCGTTTCAAATTCAAGGGTGAGCGAGTTCTTCCAAGTTGCCATGAGTTTTCTTTTCTGTGTATGTCCACATTCCGGACTTAGACTAGTACTTTAGTTAGTCTTATGGTTAGTTTAGGGTTGTACCCTTCTTGTTTAGACTTATGGTTGAACTTTAGATGTTTTGGTACATTGACTTTCAGGTTCTAGGCATTATTTCCGCCATGTTAGTTTAGGTTGTTAGACTTTTGTTGGAGTCCATGGGGACTGCCTATTTTTTCCTTAGCATTTAAACTGTATCTTTAAATGCCTTAGTTTTTTGGTTCTTTGGTTAGCTAATTAGTATTAATGGTTTTCCCACCAGAGGGTTATTGTAGGTGTCAATCACGATGGTCTAGGTGGTGACAAAGTTGGTATCAGAGCCTAGGTTCGTTGATCTCGATGTACCAAAACGAGTCTACTAGAGTCTTATGGTACGGTGCCAAGATGTCTGTACTTTTCTTCGAGAGGCTATAGTACTTTAGGAAATCTCTCCACTTTCTTTTGTCTCCTTCCTGCCATAACTTGATTCCAATTGGTATCTAATCTCTATCACTCTTCTGTGCGCAGATAGTGAACACTAGGATCAATGGCGTCAGACACGTAGCTCCAGTCAATGCTCTAGCTGAGGAATCTTCTACGAGAGGTCGCGGTCGAGGCAGGGGTAGAGGAAGATCTAGGGGTAGAGCTGAGGAAGAGTGGCGCCTATTAGGGATGGAGCACTGGTTCAAAATGCTCCAAGGAATGAGGCTCATCTTGCGCATCATGAAGAGGTAGAGGAAAATATCGAGGTTGAGAATGAGGAGAATATTGGAAAAGAGGAAGAGGTGCAGGCTGAGACATAGGTATTCCTCCCTTAGACATAGTGTTAGCGCAACAGATCATGTTGTTCTTGAAAGGATTGGTTGGTCATGTAGTTCTTCCCTCTATTCAAGCAACTCAAGCTCCCGCCAATCCCTATTTCTACCACTGTCCCCAAGGTGGGTTGAAATATAGGTAATGATGCTTTCTTCCGTCCTTTGATAGGTCTTGTTATGACTGGTAACGAGCATGAGATGTTGACTAAGTTCTTGAAGTTGAAACCGCATATGTCCTATGGTTCCGAGAGTGAGGATGCATACGAGTTCATCCTAGATTGCTATGAGAGGCTTCATAAGCTAGGAATTGTCCATCAGCATGGGGTAGAGTTTGTGACTTTTCAGTTTCAAGGTGAGGCTAAGTAGTGGTGGAGAGCTTATGTAGAATGCAGATCTACAGTTTTACCTCCACTTACTTGGATCGAGTTTCATGCTCTATTCTTAGAGAAGTATGTGTCTCAGACCTTGAGAGATTACAAGAAGGATGTGTTTATGGCTTTGGAGCAAGGTGGTATGTTTGTGGCTGTTTATGAGGCTAAGTTCCATGCCTTGTCTAGATATGCTACGCAATTGGTGACTACTGAGGAAGAAAGGATCCATTTATTTGTTAAGGGGCTAAATTCTGTGTTTCAGGTATTGTCTGTCCATATGAATTCTACAAGAAAAAGCTTCAATGAGGTAACGGATTTTGTGAAGAAAGTGGAGGGGGTGAGGCAAGACGGTCAGGCTAAGGTATTGACTAAGGAATCCAAAAATTCAACCAACTTTTAGGGATCTTACTTAAGAGGTTCAGGGAGACCAAAACTTGCAGCATAGCTAATTCAGTCTGCTATGCCTGCCTCTACAGGTAATTACTCTAGAACTCCACCTCAGAATTTGATTCAGGATAACTTGGGAGCCGCACCTTCGGCGTGCAGCAGGCCATCCTTTAATCGTACTTGCTATAATTGTGGAGAACCTATGCATATGAGGAGGGTTTGTCCCCACCCATGCGTGATGGATCCCGCGCAGCAATAGACTAGAGCAGTGGTACCTGCGAGAAATGGTAATAGTGGTCGAGGGAGTCCCCAAGGTGGACGAGGAGGAAATTAGCAAGGTCGTGGATGTCGGGGAAATGGTAATGCAGACAGAGGTACAGTGCAGCCAGTCAGGGAAGTCGCCCAACATGATGATAGGGCTCAGTGTTATGCCTGTCTGGGAAAGAACGAGGCAGATGCATCTGACACAGTGAACACGTGTACTATTCTTGTCTGTGATCGGATGGCTAATGTGTTATTTGATCCGGGTTCTACTTATTCTTCTATATCCGTGTGATTTGCCTTAGAATTTTCTATGATTTGTGATATACTTGATGCCCCCATCCATGTTTCTACCCCTGTTGGAGAGTCACTCATAGTCACCCATGTCTATCGTGCCTCTCCTATTTTGTTTATGGGTTTTCAGACTTGGGCTGATTTGGTGATTTTTGATATGACTGACTTTGATATAATCTTAGGCATGACTTGGTTATCCCCCTATTATGATATGCTTAATTGTAATACTAAGTCTGTGACTCTAAAAATTCTGAGGGGGAAAATTAGAGTGGCAAGGGGTGTACAAGACTAAGCAAGCTAAGATCATATCCTCCATTCGGGCTAGAAAACTGGTAGGGAAGGGTTGTTTGGCTTATTTGGCTCATATTAGGGATGTTGAGGTTGAGTCTCCATCTATTAAGTCTATTCCTGTGGTGTCAAAATTTAGAGAAGTGTTTCCTACCGATTTTCTTGGTATGCCTCCGGTAGAGATATAGATTTCTGCATTGATTTGGAACCTGGTACCCGCCCCATTTCTATCTCTCCATATGGCATGTCTCCGGTGGAATTAAGAGAGCTTAAGGCTAAAATCCAAGAACTTCTTGATAAAGGATTCATTCGTCTTAGTGCTTCCCTGTGGGGTTCTTCTATATTGTTTTTTAAGAAAAAGGATGGTAGTGTGAGGATGTATATAGATTATCGGCAATTGAATAGGGTCACCATTCAGAATAATTATCCATTGCCTCAAATAGATGATCTTTTTAACCAATTACAAGGTGCATCAGTTTTCTCTAAGTTTGATCTAAGGTCAGGTTACCATCAGTTAACTATTAGGCCTGAGGATGTGCCCAAGACGGCGTTTAGAACCCGTTATGGGCACTACGAGTTCCTAGTTATGTCTTTTGGTTTGACTAATGCGCCCACAACTTTTATGAGTTTGATGAATGGTGTGTTCAAACCATTTCTTGATTCGTTTGTTATAGTCTTTATGGATGATATTTTGGTCTATTCGAAAAGTGAGGAAGAGCATGTCGACCATCTTCGTATTGTTCTGGGTGTTCTTGGGAAACAAAGGTTGTATGCAAAATTTTCTAAGTGTGAATTTTTATTGACTTCAGTTGCATTTTTGTGGCATGTAGTTGTAACACCCCGAAAAATGTTAAGTTAAACTAGAGCCTAACGCAAGGATTAAAAACTATAAAATGACTCCCCGTAGATTAGTAGACCATCTAAACTTGGCATAGGGGTTTTAGGAGTCAAGGCCTAAGGGACAAGTGCCAAGCAAAAGGGGCAAGCCAAGGCCAAAGGCCAAGGCTGCCCCAAACTTGAGCACACTACCTCAAGCTCCACGGCCACCACCATAGCTCGTGGTCATGACCACGGCTCGTTGGAGGCCTCGTGGAGTTTCCTTAGCCAAAGGTAAGAAACCACCCAAAATCCTAGCTACTGCCTCAACTCCCACGACCATCACCACGGCTCTTGGTCATGACCACGGCTCATGGGAGGCCTTATGTAGTTGCCTTAGGCGTTGAGCTAAAGGTCCCAAGCGGCAAGGCCACTGCCTTAAAGACCACGAGAGGGACCACGGCTCGTAGAGCCCCTCGTGGTAATACCTTGGGCATGTGATCCTAAGGCACCATGTGCCAAGCCACTGCCTCATCTTCACGGGGAGGACCACGAGTCGTGGTCCTCACCACGGCTCGTGGTCCCTGATGGGGGCACTTAAATGAGGGTCAACCAAGTCAATTCGTTTTTAGTCCAATTAAAGATGGGTTGTTTTGGGCATTTTAGGGCAAGTATATAAGAAGTTTTTAAGTCAAAACTCATTATTCTAAGTCATTATACTCAAAGACCCAATTGAAATCAAGGAAGAAGAAGGAAGCCATTGAAGCTAGAGTTTGTGGATTCAAAAGGTTCTTCCCCAAATTTCTTGGAGTTTCTTAGTCAAGGTATGGATTCTTTGGGTAGCTATCACCCAAAGAGCCCCTTCAAACTATGTTTTTAAGATTCCAAATCCCCTAAATCTAGGGTCTTCAATCTATAACATGGGTCTCCTTCTAAAATGTTTTCAATTGGTTATTTATGGTTGATTATGATTGGTTATAATGAATTATGGTTGGATTAATGGATTATTCATGTTTTATGATGAAAATCTCCCTTGGACCCATGATTTCCCCTTCTTCCTAAATTGTGAACTAAGTATGGCTTAATTGATGATGGGAGCTTGACAATTGATTATGTTTACATTGATTAAGTTGGTGAATCATGATATCCCACTATATAATGTGATAATTCTAGAAGTTAGGGTTGATTTTGATTCATAGCTTGAAGGGCAACTTGTTAGGGTTTATACATGTTGATGATGATTGTATATGAACTTGTGATTCACTTAGATAGTGATGATCCTATGAATATTGTGTAATTATGATATTGATGCAAGATCCTTCTTCCCTATACCCTTATATTTGGTTATACATGAATTATGTATGTACATTTATGATAAGCTTGTTGTGTTGATTGAAAGGCCATTCTCATGAACACACTATGAATATGATGTGAAATGTTTACTCACATGTTGATCCTAAAGTTGAAAGGACATCCTCACCTAATGAATCAATGAAATCTTATGATGTATGTCGGTTTGAGTGAGTAGTGCATTCCCGCATGACCATGAACTTAGGTAAAGACTAATATGAATTCTAAAGGGAATTATGCTTAGCACCGAGTGGATATGAGTATGCGATGGGTTCCTTCAAGCTAGTAGTTGGGCTTCCAATATGATTATCTCATGAGATGGAAACCTCCACGTTAGTAGTTAGGGTTTCTAGTAGCAATCTCCTTATCCCATTACTATGTGCCCACATATGTCTTTAGCTAGTGGATCCACCTAAAAGCTAAAATGTACGTTCTATCTTAGGCAAGTAGGACACCTCTTTTTGGTGTAGGGGAAGAACACCGGATTCCATGTAGCTCACATAGTCTATGTCGGTTAATGTTATTATCCCTATATGATATGAATATGAACTATGATAAGAACATGGACTTTAATTATGACTTCTTAAGAGGTACTACTTAGTATGAGTGGGGGTATGGGACTTCACTTATGCATTGCACAAGTAAGCTTTAAGAGGGGTTATGGTGAGGTTCTCTTATGTTATGAAGAATTATGGATTATGTATATATGATATGTATGGATGTTAAGGTTGACTTTACTTGTTACAAGTTATGAACATGAATAACTCCTTACTTATGTATGTTGGTTATGGATGGGGCAAAAGTAAGATATGTATGTTGTTGGTGACTTAAATGTGATACTTAACATTTGGTAGGGTTATGGGATCTTACCTTTGCATTGCACTAGTATGCTTTGGGTTGCTTATATGTTGGTTCGACTTATGTTTATTCGTAAATGTGCATAATGGCTTTTAAACTTGATAATGGCATGATTTCAACTAAATGTCCCTTTTATGCTTGTTTTAAGGATTTTTGTGCATGGCTTCCATACTTAGTACATTATTTGTGCTAACCCATATTTTCTACATTTACTATGAGTGTAGATTCCGGTCGTTGAGACACACTTCTTCTTTCAAATAAAGCTTTGGTTGACTATTCCCTAGGCTTGGTGAGTCCTCATGGTTCGAGGACAAGACATTATTCATTTCTAGCTTCTATTGTACTTTCTATGTTTGAGACTTTATTGATGTAAAGGGCATTTGAACCTATTTATATTCTCTATTGTACTAGATGGTGATTGAGACAAGGTCTAGACTCTTATTTTCGTTTATGAAAAAGAAGTTGACTTCGATTGTAAAAGTTTTAAATTTTCCGCATCATTTCTATGACTTTATGTATATGATTATGCTAAGGGCCTATATGAGACCACTTCGGGGTCAAGTACGTCGTGTTACGTCTAGGGGGTACCCTTGGGTCGTGATAAACTTGGTAATCAGAGCACAAGGTTTAGAATGAGTCTAGGATGATGTCTCATGAACCACGTCTAGTAGATTCTTGTTCATGAGTGTGAAACGCGCCACACTTATGAATGAGAGGCTATAATATGTTTAGGAACTGTCACTTCTTTCATTACTCTTTAGTTGTGCCTTAGAGTTTTAACTCTATGAAGTCCTTTTCCTAACCCTTTTCTTGTGCATATAGGATATGACTACAAGAAGGATGACTGCAAGAAGGATGGAAGAGAAGAGTTTGAATGAGGGAGTTCCTCCCCAAGGTCCCCAAGGTCCTCAAGAGCCTCAAGTTCCTCAAGCTCCTAATGATAAGGGGGCTATGACAAATGTGGAAATAAGGACAACTCTCCAAACATTGACTCATACTTTAACGGCTCAAGTCACTAGGGGTGCTAGAGCTCATGTGAACCCCAATGCAAGTAGAACTGCTTCAAGGATTAGGGATTTCACAAGAATGAATCCCCCTATGTTCTATGGCTCCAAGGTGGATGAAGACCCATAAGGGTTTATTGAGGAAGTGTTTAAGGTGCTTGATGCTATAGGAGTGTCTTCCCAAGAAAAGGTGGAACTAGCCGCCTACCAATTGAAAGATGTGGCTCAAGTTTGGTTTGAGCAATGGAAGGATAAGAGACCCATAAGAGAAGGCTCGGTAGATTGGGGATTGTTCAAGTTGGCCTTCCTTGATAGGTTTTCCCCCTAGATTTGAGGGAACGAAAGATGCAAGAATTCATCAACCTTCGCCAAGGAGGTATGAATGTAAAGTAGTATAGCCTTAAGTTCACCCAATTGTCTAAATATGCTCCAACCTTAGTGGCGGACTCTAGGGGCAAGATGAACAAATTTGTTATGGGGATATCCGACTTGGTAGTCAATAAATGTCGTTCCACAATGCTCATCCCAAGTATGAATATTTCACGTCTTATGGTTCATGCCAAACAAATTGAGGAACAAAAGCTCAAGCAAGTGAATAGAGAAGTGAGGAGGGCAAGGACCGATGATGGGAATTCTTCCAAGGGTAAATTTCAGGCTCAAGGTAAACCAAGGTTTAAGAGAAGGTTATCCAGCCAAGGCTCTTCTAGTGCTCCAAAGTTCAACAAAGATAGGATGTCTAACCCTAAGCCACAAGGAGGTAATAATGGTAGCTCTTATGTTGAAACACCTAATTATGCAAAGTGCGGCAAAAAACGTGATGGCAAGTACATAGTTGGCACGGATGGTTACATTAGGTATGGGAAGAACGTCCATATGAAGAGAGATTGTCCCATGTAGGTTTCCATTTCATGAGAGAACCTATGTTGGGAAGCCGGACTTGCTAAACGTAGAAGCTTCCTATCTCATTGTTCATATTCTCTTGGTGCTAAGCCTATTTCCATTTAAAAGGCATTAAGCCTTTACTTAGGTTCATGTTCAATAGAGAATGCACTAGGCACTCAAACCAACATTCATCATAATAGCTCAAAGATTCATTAGGTGAGAATGTCCTTTCACTTTAGAATCATCAGCACGTGAGTAAACCTTTCACATTACCATTCCTAGTGTTTTCATGAGAATTATCCTTTCAATTAACACAACAACATCATCATCATATTCATGTACATTTCATGCATAATAATGTGTAAAGGTGCATATGAGAACTATAATTTTAATTAACACCATTGATACATCATCATCATGTTTATGCATGCAGTGTGTGTGTAATTGTCCTTGCAATGACAGTATCAACAACATTATCATCCTAGACACTTCATTCAAAATCAAGTGTAAAGGTAAGGGAAGAATGGCCTTTTAACAATACCACAATATACCCAATATTCATAGGACGTTCAACTTCTAAGTAAATCATGAGTTCACACACAATCTTGTCAACATGCACAAACCTTCACAGTATGCCCTTCAAGGGCTATGGACCAACTCATCCCAAACATATAGCAATAGATCATTAGATAAGGGAATACCATGATCCAACAATTCATCAATAACTTAATCAAATCATGATTGGCACATTATACTCCAAGTATTCATAAACATGCTTATAATATCATGATCAAGTCAAATCATGTTTATAACCATTACCCTAAACCAATTCAAGTCTAGGTGATCTAATCTAAGGCATTACATGAAGAAATTCATCATTCTTGGAGGATCACCTTTAACCCTCAATTTATCACTTTTATGACACAACCCTAGACTATATCAATTCACCTTATAAATCTTAGGTTAATTAAGTATACATGAAAAATCACACTTAGATCATGCAATTACATCATAATTAACCCACATTCAATCAATTGGACCAATTTGCAAAACCATCACATAATGTGAAGAAGATCCATAACTAGGGTTGGGGGTCTCATGGATTCTTGAAGGATTTCGAGTTAAATTCATGTAAAATCAATCATTCATTCATAAACAAACATCATTCAACCTTTAAAAGTAACTTTAAAAGGAATCCATGGAGTTGAGTTGAAACCCTAGCTAATTGAGTTTTCTAGATTTGAGTTAAAAGCTTTTGAAAGGGCTTCTTGGGTGATAGCTTCCCAAGGATGAAGAACTCCCATAACTTAGGTGTAGAATCCTTCCAAATTCGTAGTGAAAAGCTCCTTCCTTCAAGCTTTTCTTGATCTCTTTCTTTGTTCTTCAATGGAGGTTCTAGAGAGAAGATTTTTGAAGAGGGAGGTAGTAGGGTTTTGATTTGGGGTCTTATGTTATAATGCCTTAATGAGGTGTTTAATACTTTAAAATACTTTATATATATGAAATAAACCCATATTAAGAAACCCCTACTTAAAACAAACTAAAAACTAATTACTTAAACTAACCTACCAATTGGCCGACTTTGGGCAGATTGCAGGTGCAATCCACGTCCCATGGACCTACGGTCCGTCAATTGATCTACTGGGCATGCTGCAGGTCTTTGGTTTTGACCTGCAGCTCCTCAACTAGGCCTTGAACCACGGCCCATGACCTATGGGGCGTCAACCAATCTACTAGCCGTAGATGGCCATCCGTAGGTCACCTATTTGATAATTTTTTTGTGAACCTAGGCAGCCATGGGGTCTAGACTTTAGGGTCCCCCTCAAGGACCTTTGGTTGGTCTTTTGGGATTTGTACCTTGAAGTTTGACCCCTAGACACCTCAACCTAAGCTTGGGAAGTCAATATACAACCTAAAACCAAATATCAAACTCAAAAGCTCATACGTAAGGCTCTAGTCTCACCTACTAGTTTCCATTAGACTCTAGCTTGGTCTTACTAGTTTTCCAGGTTGTTACATTATCTCCCCCTTAGTAACATTCGTCCTCGAATGACACTTGAAACACTTTTTGGAATTAAAGACTCAAGATTAGCAGCCCAATCATGCATGAAACATCACAATAATGCACAACTAAAAATATACTATTCAAAATGTGCACTTATTCAAGGAGGAAACATCAACTTAAACTCAATATGTTCAATGAAATACAAGGAAGTATGAGCTATATCTACACCACCTATTTATGCATGAGATTCTCATCACTTGTCAAGTTCAAGGAGGAACTACCATCTCCTAACTAAAACATGTCCTTATATTCTTCTCATGAAGTACAATAGTTACTCAAAGCACCATAATATGAGGAAAACAATTCACATAAACTCATTTCCTTTCAAAACACAAGTTTTCATGAACATGCATTATATAAGGAAGTCATGGCAACATATAAGCACATAGCAACAATGTTAGCTAGGCACACCATCTCCCCCTTGGGAGTGAGCCTACACAATCATTTCTAAACATCATTAATCACATAGTCATAGGAAGAATTACATTTTATCATTAAAAGCAAGTTCAACACAATCAACATGGAGCCCAAGTGCCATTTCATCAAAAACACAACAAAGCATGTTCATTACATCATCTCATGAAGTCAAATATGCCATCACCATACTAGAATGCACAACAACATGAGGAACATGTATATCATGAAAAATCCATTTTATACAAAGTAAGAATCTTTCAAAAATATCCATAACATAAGGAGATCATGGAAATTTCTAAAACATTCATGACTCCTAGACATAAAACAAGCCCTGAAAAGGAACTCTTGGACTCAAGCTAGAATAGGAATAGAAGAAAAGGTGAGGATATCGAGGACTCTCAATCAATGTTGCTACTCAAGCACATGATTTTCCTCTTGGGAGTAAGCCCCTTTTTACAAAAAGCCTCAATTACTACCCCTATCCATAACCTCAAAGCATTTCTAAGACCCATTATAACCCTACTGGGCTCTAGAACTAATAGAGGTCTAATAATCATGCATCCAAATCCTACCAAGGTTAACAAAAGTAACTTCCATGGGACAAGAAAAATCATAGGCACACATAACATCCAAGACTCCAAAATCATGGAATGAGTCAATGAGAACTTATCATCTAAGGCTAGAGAAGGAATAGAAGGGGACATTAGGATATTAGGACATCTCACTGTCCTTGGCCTCCCAATTAAGCACCTTTAACTAACACCCTTACTAAAATACCACTCCTCAACATTTTCATGGAAGCACTTTCTCATTCTTCTATTTCTTAACTTGCCTGTCTAAGATCTCAATTTGGACTTCTAAATTAGAGAGGTTTTCATCTAAGCACTCTTGCTCACAAGCAACCTTACCAACACCACTCAAAGCCTCATATGAGCCTACCAAACTAGGCCAAACTTCTCAAACTCACTACACCTCTTAAGGTGAGATTATCAAGCCAGCCTAATTCATGAACATCAAAGACACTCAATGATCTTGCCATCTAAGCACATTATCCCTCACTTGGGGTAAGCCTAAACAAACTCTTTACAGCATCACTTCCTTCAATTCTAAGGTTGGAGAAAGTCATGACTAAACCTTCACACTTATCACAAAATATGATTCTAAACCATGGAGGATTACACTTTTATTCTCTTTTAAAGGATTTTACTCACTCAGCCCCTCTAAGCATCATTTAAACACTAATATTCATCAAAATCCAACACATCATAGAACTCATTATGGCTAAGTTGGGTTATACCAACAACCACATAAGACCATAATTAAACCCATGAATACTAAGGACAACACAAAAGTTCATCATATCCAATTTATCAAGTCACAAAAGACAAGTATTATCATAATAGAAATAAGCATGAAACACATACCGGGAGAAACAGTAGGAGGATACTCTTGTTCACCTCTAGCTTGAAGAGCATCAGACCTAATTTTCTGTCTTTATTTTCCCCTAGTGGAAAGTACCGGCAATCTCTTATTTTGTGGTCACTCATACCACATCCATAACAATCCTTCATGCCGGCTAGACACTTACCATCATGTTTCTTTCCACACCTATCACAAGTAGGCCTAATCACATAAGATCCACTACCACTCATTCCTTGATATTTTAGGGTAGACGCCTTTTTTTGGTTAAACCTAAGGGGAAACTTAGAAGAGCTTTGTCCATGAAACCTTTATCTCTTTCAATTCTACTGAGGTTGGATCAAGACAATTCTAGACCATTTCATTCCTTATCATCACCTTTGGTGGGATCTACCAACCAACCATGTCTAGGTATTATCTAAGATGCCTATTCAAAATGACCATACTTAAGATCAATCTTAAAAGACAACTAACTCTTTAAAGTTGGTCAACACCTACACTCTTCTTCCTTACCTCAACTAGGTGGTACATGCACCCTCAAAGTCAACCTTAAGACACAACATAATCCAAACTTATGGCATAGAATTTCCCCCTTTTCCACTCTCAGATAGGCTCATTCGGGAACTAACAATTTGACTATACGGGTTCTATCATCAACTAAACATAACCTCACAATCACCTTGCTAGGTAGGCACACTATTTCCCCCTTGGGAGTAAGCCTACCCAAATCTAAACATCCTTCATAACACAAGGCAACTATGAAGAATCATTCACACTAAAGGCAACATCACAATCTAATACCTCAAATCTCTCAAGTCACATAGCCATAATTGGCATCACAACCAACCTTTCTCCCTCGCTCCTTGTAGCATAAGCCCTACGAGTAGTCATATCCAAAAGACCATCGGTTAGAGAGAAAGACCTTAAAGAGTTAAACTCTATGGCATGACTAGAGAATGAAGAAGTGAAGTTTCCTAACATCCAATAGCCTTCTATTCATAAAATGTGGCGCGCTTCACATTTATGAACAAGACTCTACTAGATGTGATTTGAGACATCCTAAAAAAACCATCCCCAAAACCTTATGCTTTGATACCAAGTTTGTCACGACCTAGGGTTACCCCCTAGAAGTAACACGGCGTAATTACCCTTGAAGGGGTCGCATACAACTCTCATAGCATACACAAACATAAAAGCATAGGAAAATAGTGCCAAATTTAAAACTTTTCTTTACAATCGAAGTCTCTTATAAAATGAAAGAGATCTATGATACTATGTCTCAAACCATCTATTATACTTGGAATACAACTCTTGAAAGACAATCCTAGGGACATAGCCCTTACAACCAAAGTCTAAAACATAAAAGAAAGACAATAAGGGATATATGTTCAAGCCCTCGAATACAATGAGGACTCACCAATCTTCTTCTTCTTGATCTCCTATGAACCTAGCCACGAGGATGGAATCAAATATCTCCAAAGCCTACACTTATAGAAAATGTAGAAAGATGGGGTTAGCACAAAAAGTACTAAGTATGGAAGCCATGCACAAAAACCATTAAATCATACATAAAAAGGGACATTTCATTTGAAATCATGCTATGTGACATTTTTGGTCATCATCTTTGAAATACTTGGAGAAAGCAACAAATAAGCAACTCACATGCATTTCGTTATAACATGAGAGATATCATTATAATAACAAGCATAGTCTCCAACATCAACATAATACAAATCCCAATCTTCACAATACCTAGCCTCCAATCATAAAGTAATACAAAGTCAAATACCAAGATCATCTCATCACAAAGTAATCATCACATAAGCAACCCCTAAGAAACACTTGTCCAATGTATGGTTGGCATCCCATAATACCAACCCTGCTAAGTACTCCTTTGAAGCTACTTTAGTCATGCATTTCATCTTTAGACCTCATTATAATCAATAGTCACAAATAAGGAAATAGTCATGTACATTACTTGAATTATAAGGAAAGTCATTCATAACAACTATCTATTCAATATACATGTATGCATGCAAATCTCATCATAATATAAAGGAACCATCCCATGACATCCTACTAAGTCTACTTGTGCAATGTGGAAGTGAAGTCCCATACCCCACTCCTACTTAGTAAAACTCACCAAGAAGTCATAGTATAGTTCATGTCACATTCATTATCTTTATTATATAGGGAAAATAGCATTAACCGACATAGACCATGATAGCTACATGGAATTCGGTGTTCTACCCCATACCGAAAAGAGGGTGTCCTACTTGCCTAAGGTAGGACTAACATGTTTAGCTTTTAGGTGGATCCACTAGTTATAGACCTATGTGGGCACATAGTTATGGGATAAGGAGATTGCTACTAGAAACCCGAACTTCTAGCGTAAAAGGTTTCCATCTCATGAGACAATTATATTGGGAAGCTGGACTTGCTAAACGTAGAAGCTTCCTATCTCATTGTACATATCCTCTCGGTGCTAAGCCTATTTCCCTTTAAAAGGCATTAAGCCTTTACTTAGGTTCATGTTCAATAGAGAATGCACTAGGCACTCAAACCAACATTCATCATAATAGCTCAAAGATTCATTAGGTGAGAATGTCCTTTCACTTTAGAATCATCAACACGTGAGCAAACCTTTCACATTACCATTCTTAGTGTTTTCATGAGAATTAGCCTTTCAATCAACACAACAACATCATCATCATATTCATGTACATTTCATGTATAATAATGTGTAAAGGTGCATATGAGAACTATACTTTCAATTAACACCATTGATACATCATCATCGTGTTTATACATGCAGTGTGTGTATGTAATTGTCCTTGCAATGACAGCATCAACAACATTATCATCCTAGACACTTCACTCAAAATCAAGTGTAAGGGTAAGGGAAGAATGGCCTTTCAACAATACCACAATATACCCAATATTCATGGGACGTTCAACTTCTAAGTAAATCATGAGTTCACACACAATCTTGTCAACATGCATAAACCTTCACAATATGCCTTTCAAGGGATAAAGACCAAATCATCCCAAACATATAGCAATAGCACATTAGATAAGGGAATAACACTATCCAACAATTCATCAATAACTTAATCACATCATGATTGGCACATTATACTCCAAGTATTCATAAACATGCCTGTAATATCATGATCAAGTCAATTCATGTTTAGAAGAATTACCCAAAACTAATTCAAGTCTAGGTGATCTAATCTAAGGCATTACATGAAGAAATTCATCATTCTCGGAGGATCACCTTTAACCCTCAATTTGTCTCTTTCATGACACAACCCTAGACTATATCAATTCACCTTAAAAATCTTAGGTTAATCAAGTAGACATGAAAAATCACACTTAGATCATGCAATTACATCAATTTTAACTCACATTCAATCAATTGGACCAATTTGCAAAACCATCACATAATGTGAATAAGAACCATAATTAGGGTTAGGTGTCTTTTGGATTCTTGAAGGATTTCGAGTTAAAGTCATGTAAAATCAATCATTAATTCATAAACAAACATCATTTAACCTTTAAAAAAACTTTAAAAGGAATCCATGGTGTTGAGTTGAAACCCTAGCTAATTGAGTTTTCTAGAGTTGAGTTAAAAGTTTTTGAAAGGGCTCCTTGGGTGATAGCTTCCTAAGGATGAAGAAATCTCATACTTTAGGTGTAGAATCCTTCCAAATTCGTAGTGACAATCTCCTTCCTTCAAGCTTTCCTTGATCTCTTTCTTTGTTCTCCAATGTAGATTCTAGAGAGAAGATTTTTGGAGAGGGAGGTAGTTGGGTTTTGATTTGGGGTCTTGGGTTATAATGACTTAATGAGGTGTTTAATACTTTAAAATACTTTACATATATGAAATAAACCCATATTATGCAGCCCCTACTTAAACCAAATTTAAAACGAATTACCTAAACTAACCCACCTATTGGCCGACTTTAGGCAGATTGTAGGTGCAATCCAAGCCCCATGGACCTACGGTCGGTCACTTGATCTACTGGGCGTGCTGCAGGTCCGTGGTTTTAACCTGCAGCTCCTCAAATAGGCCTTGAACCATGCCCCATGACCTACGGGGCTTCAACCAATCTACTGGCCGTAGATGGCCATCCGTAGGTCACATATTTGACAGCTTTTTTGTGAACCTAGGCAGCCTTGGGGTCTAGACTTTAAAGTCCCCCTCAAGGACCCTTGGTTGGTCCTTAGGGGGTCTTACCTTGACATTTGACCCCTAGACACCTCAACCTAAGCTCGAGAAGTCAATATACAACCTAAAACCAAATATCAAACTCAAAAGCTCATACGTAAGGCTCTAGTCTCACCTACTAGTTTCCATTAGATTGTAGCTTGGTCTTACTAGTTTTCCGAGTTGTTACAGAATCTATAAGCTCTTATGATGTATGTCTTTTGAGTGACTAGTGCATTCTCTCATGACCATGAACTTAAGTAAAGACTAATATGGATTCTAAAGGGAATTATGCTTAGCACCGAGTGAATATGAGTATGAAATAGGTTCCTCCACGCTAGTAGTTGGGTTCCCAATATGGCTATCTCATGAGATGGAAACCTCCACGTTAGTAATTAGGGTTTCTAGTAGCAATCTCCTTATCCCATAACTATGTGCCCACATAGGTCTTTAGCTAGTGGATCCACCTAAAAGCTAAATTGTACGTTCTACCTTAGGCAAGTAGGACACCTCTTTTCGGTGTGGGGGTAGAATTTCGGATTCCATGTAGCTCACATGGTATATGTCGGTTAATGTTATTATCCCTATATGATACTAATATGAACTATTATAAGAACATGAACTTTAATTATGACTTCTTAAGAGGTACTACTTAGTATGAGTGAGGGTATGGGATTTCACTTATGTATTGCACAAGTAGGCTTTAAGTGGCGTTATGGTGAGGTTCTCTTATGTTATGAAGATTTATAGATTATGTATATATGATATGTATCGATATTAAGGTTTACTTTACTTGTTACAAGTTATGAACATGAATAACTCCTTACTTCTGTATGTTGGTTATGGATGGGGTAAAAGTAAGATATGTATATTGTTGGTGACTTAAATGTGATACTTAGCATTTGGTAGGGTTATGATATCTTACCTTTGCATTGCACTAGTATGGCTTTGGGTTGCTTATATGTTGGTTTGATTTGTGGTTCTTCATAAATCTGCATAATGGCTTTTAAACTTGATAATGACATGATTTCAACTAAATGTCCCTTTATGCATGTTTTATGGATTTTTGAGCATGGCTTCCATACTTAGTATATTATATGTGCTAACCCATATTTTCTACATTTATAAGTGTAGGTTCCAGTGGTTGGGATGCACTTCTTCTTTTAAGTGAAGCTTGAGTTGACTATTCCCTAGGCTTGGGGAGTCCTCATGGTTCGAGGACAAGACATTATTCATTTCTAGCTTCTATTGTACTTTCTATGTTTGAGACTTTATTGATTGAAAGGAAATTTGACCCTATTTGTATTATCTATTGTACTAGATGGTGATTGAGACAATGTCTAGACTCTCATTTTCGTTTATGAAAAAGAAGTTGACTTTGATTGTAAAAGTTTTAAATTTTTCGCATCATTTCTATGACTTTATGTTTATGATTATGCTAAGGGCTTGTATGAGACCCCTTCGGGGTCAAGTACGCCATGTTACATCTAGGGGGTACCCCTGGGTCGTGACAGTAGTTTCAAAAGAAGGGGTCATGGTAGATCCTTAAAAGATTTAGGCCGTTAAGAATTGTGTTCGGCCTAGCTCTGTGACGGAAGTTAGAAGTTTTGGTGGTCTCGCTAGCTACTATCGCCAAGTTGTGAAGAACTTTGCTTCTATTGCCACTCACTTGAAAATTTTGACCAAAAAGGAAGTACCCTTTGAATGGACTGAAAAATTTCAAGAGAGCTTTCAAAAGCTCAAGACTCTCTTTACTGCAACACCTATTCTAGCATTACTGGTGGAAGGTAAGGATTTTAATATTTATTGTGATGCTTCCCATTCAGGTTTGGGTGATGTGTTAATGCGGGATAAAAATGTCATAGCATACGTATCCTGACAATTGAAGGTGCATGAAAGGAATTATCCAACGCATGATTTGGTGTTGGCAGCGGTAGTATATGCTCTTAAGATCTGGCGGCATTACCTTTATGGTGTTAAGTGTGAGGTGTTTACTGATCATCATAGTTTACAGCATGTGTTCACTCAAAAGGATCTGAATTAGAGACAACGAAGGTGGATTGAGTTGCTCAAGGATTATGATGTTACCATTCAATACCAGGCTAATGTAGTGGCAGATGCTTTGAGTCAAAAATGGTGAATATGGGTAGTTTAGCCTACTTGAGTGTAACTAAGCGACCTTTGGCTAAGGAAATTCAGACCTTGGAGTCTAAGTCCATGCAATTGGGCCTCATAGAAAAAGGTGGGGTGTTATCTAGTATTGATGTAAGGGTCACGTTAATTGAAGACATCAAGGCCAAACAGTTTGAGGATGAAAATTTGAATGAACTTAAGAAGAAAACTGCGATTGGTAAGCACAAGAGACCACTCTTAATGCAGAAGGTGTGCTCAGCTTTAAAGGAAGGATTTGTGTTCCTTGATTTGATGACTCGATTCAGAAATTGTTGACAGAATCCCATGGTTCGCGATATTCCATTCATCCGAGTGTGACCAAGATGTACCGAGATTTGAAGCAAATTTATTGGTGGCCGGGCATAAAGAAGGTTATAGAAGAGTTTGTGGCTAAGTGTCAAAATTGCCAACAAGTAAACTATGAACACCAAAGGCCTACAAGTTTGCTTCAGAGAATGTCAATTCCGAAATGGAAGTGGGAAAGGATAGCCATAGATTTCGTGGTTGGTCTTTCCAAGACTTTGGGGAAATTTGATTCTATTTGGATAGTGGTTGATATATTGACTAAGTCAGCCCATTTTATTCCGATAAGAATAGATTATAATGTTGAACAATTGGCTAAGGTGTATGTGAAAGAGATAGTACGGTTGCATGGGATGCCCCTCTTTATCATCTCAGACTGTGGTACGCACTTTACCTTCAAGTTTTGGAGGAAGTTACATGATTAATTGGGCACACAACTCACTTTTAGCACAAGTTTACATCCACAGATGGACGGGCAGTCAGAGAGGACTATTCAAGTGTTAGGGCCCAAATGGAACCTAAAAGATGGGATGGGTGATCCATAAGATCATTTGGTGAGGTTCAGCCCTCAGTGTGGGGATCTTTCTAGAAATAAAAACTGGTTTTGTTGAGGAACGAAGAGGGGATGCTGCCTACTACTAAAATCCCAATTTTTGCAACAGTTGTGTTCTTCTATGCAAGAAGAAGACTTAGAAAGAACAAAGAAGTTTGGATCCGAAAAAGTATGCTTAGGCAGTTCTTTCGGTTAGCACAATAGAATGAAGAGGAATTTGTATCATTTCAAATCCCTATTCTTATCGAAGAGAATGAACGAGAAAAACTGAAATATTCCTACTCGAATAAGCAGCAGGGCATGATCAGTCTTATCGGGCGGGGAATTGCATTCGCTAATAGAGCTTCCTACGATCGCACCCTAGGAGAGTGCAAATGGCAAGTTGAATGGTCTGGTTCCACTTAGTAGCCTGAATCTGACCACTGCCGTAACATTCTTGAGTGAGCTAGATTACCATGATCACTTTCTTAGAAAAGAAATTGCGTAAATTCTTCCTTTTTTGATCCCATGCTTTCCGTTGGTCAACAACCCACTAAATCTATACTTCTTCACTACTTGTACAGGGAAGGTGGAAGAAATTCAGTCTCTCTTTTTTTTTGGGGGGAGGGGGGAGGGCAGGTGCGCGTACCACTTATGAGTATCTTTGCACTGCTAGCTCCCTTAGATCATTGGCTACCAGAAAGACTAGAACTCAGGAACATTAATATGGTTAGGGATCATTAAGGTACGACCCTTATCCTATTCCTTTTTGCCTTTTGAACGAATCTAGAACCTTAATTAGCAGATTCATTAGAAACCTTTCTTGGAAGACTCAATTAATTAGATAAGCCTAGTACATAAGTACGATACATCAGTATAAAAGATTTGCCTTTTTCTGTGAGCTTGGTTTACTTGACCGAAGGGTGCAGTAGAACTTGAAGGAGAGGAATAAATACCTGGTCTATAATTTTGACAAAAGGAGGACCGCTATTGGGAAATATCTTCTTGGTCGTCATCAAAGAAGTTGACGTCCGGGGCTTCCTCTTTCCCTTGGTATTGCCGTATCATTGATAAAGAACCTTGCCATCCCTAGCTTTGTCCCCTGCAACAAGTTCGTTGGCATATTCCCCTTCCCCTTCTATTCCCAAAAGCTGCGCAGATCGAACCCCAACCCTTTTTTGCCTGGATGTCGCATTGCATTTGCTCAAACTCGGGAAAGACTTTCCTAATCTAGCTTCTAAAGCTATTTTTAGGTGCCCTCTCGGCCTTTCCACCGATGTTATAATATAACCCTCTGATTCTATGGTTCTCTCTAGCTATGAGGCCTCACACGGGTAGAGTTTGGTATTCCTTTGTCAATGGCTGACCCAGCTCTTTCCTTTCACCGATCGATAAGTGCATCCTATTCCTATTAAGCGGGGCGGCAGTTTCTAAATAAAAAGGTGACGCCCTGCCATAGTCATGAGTCCTTTTATAGTCGGACTGTTGTCATAGTCAATAAGGTTGAAACTTCCAGGAAAAAACTTTGAATTGGGAGGGCGATCCTCCTGGTGAACTGACCGTACCCCAAACCGACACAAGTAAACAATTAGAGTATACTAGGGCGCTTGAGAGAACCATATCGAAGGAACTCAGCAAAATGACCCCGTAACTTCGGGATGTATCTTGCTAGGCAAAGATAGGTTAGAATGGATAGCTCGCGGGTGGGATTAACGGGATAGATCACTATTGCAGAAGGAGGTAGAACCGGGGGAAAAATTATGGCTATAAAGGTACTCGCCCTCTTAGGCACATGGTTCTAAAGATTCAATCTCAAAGCGGCTTTTTCTATTCTTTTGTTAACTGAAATTTGATCTGGTCTTGTTTCCACCTTTCCAGTCATTCTCAATACTATTTTCTTTTGATTTTCCATTATTTAAATAGTCTATCTCTGTCACTTGTAGTTATTTATCATTCAATGAATAACTGATAAAGGATCTATTGATATTAATGTAGCCCCTATCTCTAAAGGGGCTTATGCACTCCACAACTTTCTTATGTTATGGGATCTTGAAGACTGAATTTAGCTGCCAACCCTAGTCAGCGAGCTTAAAAACTTTCTCCTTTCTCCCATGCTTTCCGTCGATCAACAACCAACTAAATATATACTTCATCACTACTCGTACAGGCTTGACGGAGTGAAGCTGTATTGAGAGAATCGTTTTGTTTCAATCAATCAAGAATGCCTCAACTGGATAAATTCACTTATTTCACACAATTCTTCTGGTCATGCCTTTTCCTCATTCTTCTGAGGTTCTACCTCCCTTTAGATTTGCAAGTAAAAGTTGATTTCTATTATATAACTAGGTCCCATTCTAGGAGTTCTCCAAAGCCTTATTCCATATAAAAGAGAAAAGCTATATTAACTTTCTAGCCCAAGAATAGATCTTATGAAAAGAAAAGAATGATCATCAGTGGAGATCGCAATACGTAGTTTTTTAGACAGGATCCCTGGCATCAGAGAATTCCAGGGATTCTCTCTATTTAAAGTAGGAGATAGCCAGGTATTCCCACTAAGAAGTCTTGTTTTGGCTTGCCTAATTGAACATAGAGAATGTTGGTTGTCTTACATACACACTGGTGGAATTTCATTTTATTCCGCTTTTCAAAATAGTAAGAGGGGAATTGAGTAAAATATCCTTGTCCGTAGTTCCAACGGACTCTCTTTTGTCTTGTCTTCGCGGATCCAAACACGCTCACAAGGCACACAATAAGAATAAGACCAATAGAGACTTGATAAGGGACCATTTGAGCTGCAGATCGTAATGCTCCTAGAGAGGCATATTTCGAATATAGAGGAGTGAAAGTTCCAAACATATAAGTACTTTTTCATATCCTTCTATGAACCGTACGAGCACGTCCTCTATCACCCCCCTTCCCCGGCGGAACCAGCCGGGGGTATTCAGTATGGGCGGAGAGAGCATCTGAAGGGTTACTTCACTTTTGGTGATCACAAACCGACCCGGGCAATCACTAGCTACACTCGATAGAATTTTGATTGAAACTATTCATAAAAAAAGCCGCCTGGAATATACCTAGGTAGGAAGCGGAAGTGAAGTACAAAGGTGCCTTGAACAGGCGGGGAAAAGACGTTTAAAGCGGAGGGAAAACCTCCCTTTACCAAATTCACCAGTGTGAAGTGAAGAAGTGATTGTTCGACACTACGTTCCTCGATCTTCAAAGAAAACTGACTCCTCCTACTCCTCTTTCTCCTTTAGGATAGGATCCTCCTTGGTCTTACATAACAATAACACAACACTCTCGGCCAAATTGTCTTTCCCAAGCCCGAGAGAGGGCGCCTTCTCTCCGTCCCAGGCCATCTTCTACTCTTATACTTCAGTCTCTAGGGAAAAGCTTGATTCTCATAGATTAGGCAATACACATGTGCAAACAAGAAAATCAAACTATCTTATTATTGATACTATATATTTATCCTTTCCCCTATAGATCCACCTTTCTTCAAAATAAAGATATAGCAAAAATATCTGAGTAAACAACCTTTGAGCTGAGGTAATATTCAATATTGAGGGTTAGCTTTGCATTCCTTGAGTATGTTTCTACCCTAAACTAAGAAAGAGTATAGTGCTCGTTTTGATAAGAGTATTACATAATATCTACTGGAATGGCTGATTCATTCAAAGACAGGAAAGATGGTTTCGAAAGCAAGACATAAACTGGGACAGGATTACTATTGGCTTGAAAGCGGCGTGACACACTATGATTGGAATCCGACTTCCTTGTAACCCGCTTACTTGCTTATGTTGTACCTCTTCCCTATGCATCCCGACTAAAGTCTCATAAACGTGCACTCCCCTTATGCATCCAACCACTTCACTAATGTGAATAGGTTATACAGAAGGGGAAGAAATGTTGAGGGCATGTGTGATTTATTTTGGAGGGCATTGGGATAAGTTCCTATCTTTGTGTGAGTTCTCCTATAATAATAGTTATCACTCCAACATAGATCTGGCACCATTTGAGGCACTTTATGGGAGGGAATGTAGATCACCCATAGGATACTTCAAGGCTAGAAATGTGAAACCTTTGGGGGTTGATTTAGTGAAGGATGCTCAAGATAAGAGAAGCAGTATTCAAGCTAAGCTTCTAGCAGCCTAGAGTTGACAAAAGAAGTATGCGGATCATAAGGTAAGAGACATGAGATTTCAGACTGGTGAAAATGTTATTCTTAAGGTATCACCCATGAAAGGGGTGATGAGATTTGTCAAGAAGGGCAAGGTAAGTCCGTGATACATTGGTCCCTTTGAAGTTCTCGAATATGTAGGGCCAGTGGCATATAAATTGGCTTTACCTCCTAACCTAACAGGAGTTCATCCAATATTTCATGTGTCCATGTTGAAGAGATATCATGGTGATGGGGATTACATCATAGAATAGGACTCAGTTGTGTTAGATAAGGACCTTGTATGAGGAGGAACTGATTGTAATTATTGATCGTGATGTGCGTAAGCTGAGGACCAAGGAGATTAAGTCTGTAAAGGTACAATAGAAGCATCGTCTAGTTTAGAAAGTTACTTAGGGAATCGAGAAGGACATGCGAGACAAATATCTCCAATTGTTCATCGATCCAGGTACTACTCCTTTCTTTCTTTAGCCTATTTTCCCTAAGTTTGTCACTCGGGGATGAGTGATGGGTAAATTGGTATCTATTGTAATGAGAGGTTCCCGTCGTAATAGAAAAGCCAATGAGGAAAAAATTTTGGGCCGGAGAACTTTTTCGTAGTACTTGAAATTTTCCAACCTACTCCAAATTTGGTTGAAATCGGAGTTTGTAAGGTCTAGAAAAATATGGTAACAATGGGGTTATCTAATTATGAATTTAATCACATGAGTAAATATCTAAGATGTTAAGAAACCCATACGACTTTATAGAATTAAATTCAGGCTAGTAGAACTCCCGTAAACGATCTTAGCGTGAACGGGTAGGTCCTAGGTGTCATTGGTTGAAGGTGTGTTGTGAAATGGGAGTTTTGGAATTATTTATTTAGCTCTCACTTTCTATGTAAGCCACTAAGGCGGGATTATTCCTGCCAGGGCAGGGCCGCTGTGGTGGGATGGGTGCCACCATAGCGGACCAACCAGGACTTAAGTCGAAAATAAACCCCAAAAACATTTTATTCTGCACTTATGTACTATGAGAGCTAGGAGACAACCCCAGGCAAGTTCTTGACCCTTTTGCACTATTCTTGAGGCTAAAGGTAAGATTTTAACTACCTAAATCTGTTTTTCAATCTGTAGAATGGAATCTAGCGGGTAATTATTGATGGGGTTGATCTAGAAATTATGGTGGGAAAAGCCCTAATTTAGATATTGGGATCATGGGTTTGATCTAGGGTTGATAGTATTGACCTAATTATGGGTAATTAAGTCTTGTTTATTGATCTTAGCAACGTTTTGATTGTTTGTAGACCAAGAATAAGTGGAACGAATCCGAAAAGGGAAGTATCAAGTTTCTTAGGGAATTCAAGCGTGGTACAAGGTGGGTGATGGTTGTGATTTCATGATTGTGTGATATATGTTTGTTCTTGTTTCATTATAATACATGTATGTATGTGAATGTTGCACTATTGACCACCCTACTTGTAAATGAGGATAGATGAATAATGAATGTGATGAATCATGACTTGATTGTATAATTTGAGAATATACTTGTGATTATGATTGTGGCTTGTTGAATGGATCGAGTGTTGCGTTTCAACAAAACTGAGATTGGTTTCCACATTTCGACATTAACATGGGATCGGTTTCTATGTTCCGACATAAACATTGGATCGGGTACCATGTACTAGTATGCTAACAGTTTGGGTTTGAATTCCATGAGAGGACCATTGACATAATTGTATAATTTAGAAACGTGAAATTGTATGTTGATCGTAAATGATTTTGATATTGTGTATGTTTGGCATATGCATGTTATTGTGTTGTAATGGCTTATGTATGTTGCACTTAGTGGGATAGCCGCGAGATCCTACCAGTACACTGTGGTTGTGTGCCTATACTACACATGCTCTTTCTTTGTTGAGTACAGGGCATCTTCAGGCGGCTATTGACAGACCTCGCTTAGAGGATTAGTTATCGTTTCAAATTCAAGGGTGAGCCGGTTCTTCCGGGCTGCCATGAGTTTTCTTTTTTGTCTATGTCCACATTCTGGATTTAGACTAGTAATTTAGTTAGTCTTATGTTTAGTTTGGGGTTGTACCCTTCTTGTTTAGACTTATGGTTGAACTTTAGATGTTTTGGTACATTGACTTTCAGGTTCAAAGCGTTATTTCCACAATGTTAGTTTTGGTTGTTAGACTTTTATTGGAGTTTATGCGAACTCCCTATCTTTTCCTTAGCATTTATGCGTGCTTTCGTATTTTTAAATGCCTTAGTTGCTTGGTTCTTTGGTTAGCTAATTATTATTAATGGTTCTCCCACCAGAGGGTTAGTGTGGGTGCCAATCATGATGGTCTAGGTCGTGACAATCCTCAATCGAAATAATAGGTTTTTTTGGAAAGTTTGCGTAATTCCTTGTATGAAACTAAAAACCCTAGTTTGTATTGATTCTCTTAGTTCATGAATTATACTAGCTAGGTCAGTTAAACAGATAATCATGCTCCAGATTTCGAATGTCGCATTATCAGTACATAATTGTTGCATTCTTAGATAGCATGTCAGTATTCTGAGTTATTCAGTTTTTCAGTCATATACATATTAAGTTGGCAGTAGACTTAGCACCGAGTCGGACTAGGGTACATCGTACCCTCATAGTCCCAAAACTACGTGCCCCTATAGGAATATAAGTCCCCTTTGTTAGGCATTAGATTTAATGATCACGCCAGTCATGCCTTTAAACCCCTTGATGTTTGCGTAATCAAGACACAACTTCCAGTGCAAGTGTCTATGATCATACAATAGTAAAGTAACCCAACCAAGGGTTAGGGTTGAGTCCTAAGGGAGTGGTTTTGAGAATTAGTAGAAAAATAAAATTTAGTTCTAATTAGTCATAGCTAAAGACATCATCGAATGGAAACATGTTAAATCAAAGGATTGACGCAAGCGTCAATTATCAATGGGGGTTTGTGACAAGTAAGCAAAAACAACAAAAAAAATATAAAAAGAGATACAAATATGGAGACGAGATTCTTGGGATGTGATAGGAACACGAGTTAGACTAGACTATTGGGTACATACTTTTGATAGTAAATCCATTGAATATTTGTGACTAGGCTAGACTATAATGGGGGTAAATTCTCTCTCGAGCAACTTACCCTGACTCAAATGGGTTCATCTCGGACACCCACTTACCGCATGAAGAACAGCCTCCGCCTTAGCCCACTCACTCTCTTGAGCTGAGTGTGTGAGAGAAGGACTAGGGATCACTCTCTCGAGCTGAACCTCATGTCGACCCACTCCCACCGGCCATCAATTAAGTAGTCTTAGTTTTACGACCTCTCTCTCTCGCAAGCCGAAAACACAAAGGTGAAATCATATTTGCAACTACAATTTCATTAATTTCTACCACAACTACTAAATGAAATCACATATAAACAACAAATAAATCATCAACAAGCAAGACCCAACAGATAATCTAACCCATATTCACAAAATCACACCCCAAGATTTGGGGTTTTAGCTAGACATGTAAAAGAGCTAGAAATTTAAACCAATATGAGTTTGCATTCAAATGGGTATGAAGATTTAAGTCTCAAAACAAGCCAGGAGTGAAGAATCCACAAGAACCAAGTCCAAATTATTGGAGTTGAAACCCTTTGAATCTCCAAGCTCTTCAAAACTCTCTCCAAACTTAAAACTCAAAAATTCTATATTAACAATTTGATGCTAAGTTACAACTCTTCAACGAGTATTTATAGTTTTTAAAAATCTGTGCTACAACGATCATTCAGCGTGGTTAGCCGAGATCACCAATCAACTCGGTGATCCTCCCTTTGGTAGGTTTCATCGCCGTCTTGCTCTATCCTTCAGCATCTTCGTGTTTGGATCATTGGGAGACATAGTACAACTTTGTAGAACTACTCAGTGATATGCCGATTGCTCCTTTTCACTGCCAATTTGATCCTTTCCTTTAGGGCTCAGCATACAGCAACAAAAGGCGAGGATAAGACCTTTTGGTGACTCACCGAATAGGTTTGGCGATTCTTAGATCTTCATTTCTTCATTCTTTCAACTGCCTTTGTTCCTTCTTTTTGCTAAGTAGAGTCCATGTTTTCCTTCAAACTCCAAATACTTAAAACTTCAGGGTTTTCATTAGATATTGAGATAAAATATGCATTTGAGGACACTAATTCTATCAAAATACAGCCCTAAATGAGTCCAATTTGTGGACTCATCAACACCCCCAACTTAAACTTTTGCTTGTCCTCAAGCAAACTCAAGTTCAACCATTCAGAAAGGGTGTCTCGAACAGTGCTACACATGACTCAATCATGAATGCACATAACAAGACTCAATTTACTTATGCAAAGATCAAATGTGCACTCAAAAATTTAAGTTGTGACTCACCAATATCAAAGAATCTCATGCTCACAATACTTGCTTCAAATGCAAGTTCAGGCTTAACCAAAGTGTTCAAATGCCCTCACACAAGGAATGATTCCATATTCACATAATGGTTCACAATTTAAAGCTTTGGAATCAGATGCAACGCTCACACTCACAAAGAAGAACACAATGCATAATTTCACCCATATGTTTGCCCGTATTTTCCAATCAACATTTGTTTCAGCTCACTCAAGATCAAAAAGGTCTTTTCAAGGCTTGTAATGGGGCTTAGTGCAAAGGTATGGTCATTTAGGCTAAGTGACTTTCATCCTCATGACATGTGGTACTCACAACACTTCCTTTCCTTTTCCTTCATCATTCTCTTTAGTGCTCATAAGTCATCCTATTATTCCCTTTCCATGGATTGTTTGGGAACCCCATTTCTTTTGTACTTTATATCACAACTTTCTTTTTCATTCTTTTTCTTTTTCTTTCTCTTTTATCTTTTTTTTTTAATATGTATGGAGGGGTTCCATTTTTCTCAAAACCATGGGTAAGAGGGACTTTCTTACACTTCTTGATTTGCCTTTTCTTTTCACCACACCCCCAACTTAGGCTTTTGGCCTAAGTTGGCAATTCAACTAACCACAACTTCATGAGGATTATGGGTAATGGATAAAGAAAGGTTATGATTTCATCAAGTTTCTTCCTAAGAAAGGTAAGGCTCAAAGGGTGTTCAAAAGCAATTCACACACTCACAAGGTAGGTCTCAAAAGAGGTATATGTCAAATTGGCTCACACTCTTAGAAGTTGCCTAAGATCATATCAAGAGATAACATCACTTAGTTGACCAGACCAACAGGGCAAATTCTAGGATCTATCATGCATGGTTCAAAGTAAGCTCATCACACTAGGCATTGACACTATAGTCAAACAATACTCCACACTTTCACTAGTGTGCAATGATCATCACAAAAGACTCAATTCGATACTAGGCTAGTCATAACGAGATGCAAAAAGTTCACATATTGTCTATGCAACTTCATTTGGCCTCATCGTAGCCGCGCATTCATGTTTGTTCGATTGAGAGCACTATTCAAGTCATCGATATTGATCAGAACCGAGACTTAAATTTTGCAAAAGAACGGCCACATTCAACACACGAGAGGTGGCAAAAATCTTCGAACGGGTCAAAATTATTTTTGCAATTTAAAATAAAATGAGCTATAAGCTCAAGCATCCACGCAAAGCAGTGTAATAACACAATAATAGCTCATAACCCAAAATATAAAATCAAAATAAATATGCACAAAGGTGGGCCACACCCCACCACAAACAAAAATCATTTGTCCTCAAGTGCAAATAAAAGTATCCAAAAATAAAAGTAAGTAAGACAGAGAGGAAGGTAAAAAAAAAATTCATGTCTATGCATTCTCTCCATTTATCGGGGCCTCAGTGCCTAGTGTAGCATTATAAACTTGGGCATCAGTGCCCAAAGTCACCTCAAGGGGAATAGCAGTGCCAAATCCACTAGGGGCTGCTGTGGACGTCTCAGTCGGTGATTTCTGGATCACCGACTGCACAATCATCCCCACAAGATCTAACAAATCTCTAAATATGCTTTGCTCTCGGCTCTCCATCATCTCCTCTTCATGTACTACTATCAGCTCCTCGTCGGTCTCTACATCCGACTCCTCATTTGCTATGCCACCCATTTACACATCTCTGGTGGTAGCTGGAGGAATCCCCGAGGTCTCAGGAGCATCATCGTCGTCATCACCCTGCATCAATGAAGTGAAGTCGGTAGACTTCAAATAGTCTACGCCCTTCCTCAAATCTGCTACAAGCCTCGGATGTCCCCCTTGTCTGCTCTTACAAGCAGCGACTCTAGTAGCCAGATCATCAACAGAGGCCCTAAAGGGGGGGTTAGTGCAGCCAAGATAGCACTATCGATCATCCCTAGAATGGATTGCTCCAATCGAGTCACTCTCACATCCGTTGAATAGGCCAACTATCCCATCTTCAAGATCATGGAGTGAGTACTCCTGGCAGGCTGGGAGGAGGAAGAAGCACCTGGGAACTGTGAAGAAGAGGAAGGAGCAGATGTACTTGAAGGCTCAGAGGTCGGAGTAGGTGAAGGTGCTTCTTCTGGTAACGAGTCAACATTAACTTCCGGAGAGATATCAGCCGGAGCTTCTTTCCTCCTGTCAACCTCCTCTCCTATGAACTCAGCCTCAATACGTCGGATGTTAGTAGAGGAAGACGGGGTGACCTCAATATCTCTCGTAGTGTCCTGAGGTACTCCAGCACACTAGCACAACTCCGTGATCAAGACTGGGAATAGCAGAGAAGTAAACTTCTGCTTGGCCCTCATGGCTATATCTTGTGAAATTAGTAGCCCCAGATCGATGCGCCTCCTGGACATGATAGAACCAAGGCAAGCTGCCTTAGGATGGTGCAAAATGGACTCATTCTGTGATGGCATGATGGTGCTGCTGATGAAACCAAACTAGAACCTGGCAGCGATGTTCAAGTCCCTCTTTTCAATAGGTGTCCCTGCATCCATCCACCTCGGGGTGGTGTCAGAAATTAGATGAGCCAACCAACCCTTCAGGTCATCTAGGGATTGAACAATAGGCAACCCTTCGTAGGGAAGTGCAGAGTACAGTGGTCTACCCAATACTATGTTAATATACTCGTTGTGGCACTCAACTTACTTGCCTCTGACCATGACCGACTTTACCCGTCTAAACTCGCTTGCCTTCTTCTTGTTCTTGGGCACCAACTCCCCATAAGTTGTGTAAAATTCCCTAACCCAAGAAGGAATGTAAGGGCCTTGGGGCCTTGTGAACTGTTCAAACTCATAGTATTGGAGGGTGTCAATCACATCGGGATGCTTGCCTTCTAGGCCCTCCGTAGATAATAACTTCTCCTAAGGATGGTCCGTACCCCCTCACCTTTCATTCTGTTCAGTAGTCTAGGAGGAGGAACGATAGGGAGTGCAGGGGCCACTGGAGGTGTCTGCGCTGGCATGGAGTCTGTTGCCGGAGGAGTGGCAGCTGAGGGAATATTGGTGGATGTGGACAGAGATCTGGCCCGGAGTTTATCCGTTCGGTTTATCAGAGGCTGCTCATCTTCTGGTTCTAAAAAATTAGCCTAGATTTCAATAGCTACTCCTTTTCTAGCTATATGCTTCTTTCTTTTGCCTATATTTCCTGGTGGGAGTTCTTCTCCTCTCCTCTTTGGAGGATTTGAACCCCCCTCCTTGTTTATGGGTATGCCCTATGCTTTCTGCTAAGGTTGCATGGTTAGATTTTTGCATACCATATATGCAAGAGATCGAGACAAATTAGGAGAAAATTCAAACATAAACATAGGAAATCTATTGTAGATAAGCTCATAGATCCATTTGGTGAGTCACCGAACCTCTTTGGCGAGCTAAGCAAGGCTCGCCGAAGGGATTGGCTTAAAAATTATAGCAAGTCAGCGATGGGAAAGCCCTTTCGGTGATCATGGGTTTGTCCACTGAAAGTTACAATGCAACAGAGGTTCAGGGGAGCATACAAAGTGCGATCAAGAGTACTTTAGGCGAGTCACCGAGTGATTTCGGCAACCAAAGGCTTCTCGCCGAAAGTTAGAGACTTAAACAACACATAAAGCATAAATTTAAAGGTGAGATAGGGTCATTAGGCGAACCGCCGAGTAGTTCGGCGAGCTCGACCCAGCTCGCCGAACGACTCAATATGCTCATTTTCAATCCACCTTCTCGAATTCAACCTTGCAACCCCTGAAAACAAAATCAAAGAATGCACTAATGAAATTCAAACAAGACCCGTACTACCCATCACCCCGAATACTCATTTTTTTTCCTGGTTTTGCCAAATTTAGCCATTTGACGATATTTGCTCTTAAGAGTGTTATCACCCGCTCTATCATTGAGCAGTTTTCATCACTTAGCACAAACAAGGGTTACTCAGACTTCACCCAATCAATCTAAATGACACTCAAGCACAACTCAATGCAAATTCATTCATTTAAAAGCACACAATCAAAACAATATGGGCAAGATTCTCAAATTAAAATTGACCTTCAAGCATTCTAATTCTATCAGAGAGGCCCAACACACAACAAAACAATATGATCATTGCAAAAGAGTACAAAGTTTTTGAATGTAAATTCGGGATTCGAAAACCAACCTTATATGTCGATTAAAACACGATTGAAAAGCTAGGCAACAAAGAAATCCTAATTCCGAGTACCAATCAACAACTAAAATACTAATGGAATAGAAACATATTGAAGATAATACCTTGGTGTGGGTTTGTGAAGTTTAAAAGCGAGGGAAAGTGAAGGATTTCAAATTGGCCATTATAAATTGTCCAGTTCACACCCATTTGGCGACATTAGTCGCACTCGGTGATACACCGAGTGGTCACTTCGCTCGTTGAGTTTTACAGGACCTTCACTCAAAGTGAGGGTCCAAACGGCGGTCTTCATCGGGCACGCTGACTATTTTGGCGCTTCGCTGACTAACCTTTTACTTGCCAATATGTATTTTCCAAACACTTTCAGCATTTAAACCTCCACCACTAACACAACATTATTTATAAAAGCATACAAAAGCACTTAAAACCTTGGGTTGCCTTCCAAGAAGCGCCTTAGTTAATGTCGTGGCACGACGCGAGTCCTTACTCACTTTCCATTGGTGGGATTGGTCCTAGTGTTACTAGGTAACCCCAATAGTTCATTTGAATGAAAAGGAGGCACAGTATAACTCATGAGTGTCCTGATCAGCTGGATCAATCTAGAATGGTAGCCAATCATTTAATTCAACACTTCAATATTCTTCTTCATCTCTTCCAACATTCGATCTTGTTCGGTGATCTTTTGGAGAATGATTTGGAGTGTGTCCACAACACGATTGTTCTCCCTGTCTCTAGATTGTTTTCGCTCATGAGGGGGTATGTACCTCCCTTGGCTCTTGCACTGGTTTTCCACCTCTGATATTTTGGTGGCCAACATGTTCAGCTGAGTTACCAGTGCGGTTAACTTGAAGTCCCTCTCGACTTCTTGACTCGTCTCAGCTGAGTTGCTACCATTTCCCTCAGCGATGCTCAGGGTATCTGCCTCTATCAATAGCTTCAAAGAAAAACAAAGCTAAAAATTAAGTTAGTAAACTATGACTAAGAAGAACAAAAATTCTACTAATCTAAGAATTATCAAATAACACCACTTCCCGGCAGCGGCGCCATTTTGATATTTGTGTAATCAAGATACAACTTCCAATGCAAGTATCTACAATCGTACAATAGTAAAGTAACCCAACCAAGGGTTTGGGTCGAGTCCCAAGGGAGTGGTTTTGAGAATTAGTAGAAAAATAAAATTTAGTTCTAATTCGTCATAGTTAAAGACATTATCGAATGGAAACATGTTAAATCAAAGGGGTGACGCAAGTGTCAATTATCAATGGGGGTTTGTTACAAGTAAGCAAAAACAACAAAAAAAATATAAAGAGAGATACAAATATGGAGACGAGATTCTTGGGATGTGATATGAACACGAGTTAGACTAGACTATTGGGTATATGCTTTTGATAGTAAATCCATTGAATATTTGCGACTACGCTAGACTATAATGGGGGTAAATTCTCTCTCGAGCAACTTACCCAGAATCAAATGGGTTCCTCTCGGACACCCACTTGCCGCATGAAGAATAACCTCCGCCTTAGTCCACTCACTCTCTTGAGCTGAGTGTGTGAGAGAAGGACTAGGGTTCACTCTCTCGAGCTGAACCTCATGTCGACCCAGGCCATCAATTTAATAGTCTTAATTTTACGACCTCTCTCTCTTGCAAGCCGAAAACACAAAGGTGAAGTCGTATTTGCAACTACAATTTCATTAAGTTCCACCACAACTACTAAACGAAATCACATCTAAACAACAAATAAATCATCAACAAGCAAGACCCAAAAGATAATCTAACCCATATTCATAAAATCACACCCCAATTTAGAGAGACTTTTTCTTGCACTTCTTGACTTCTCCTTTTCCTTTTCACCACACCCCAATTTAGCCTAAGTTGGTTATTCACTAAACCACAAATCAAGAGGATTATAGGTAGTGGGTCAAGTAAGGTCTAGGGTTCATCAAGGTTCTTCCAAAGAAAGGTAAGGCTTAAGAGGTGTTCAACAGAGTTTCACACGCTCACGGGTAGGCCACAAAAGAGGTATATTTGGCTCACACTCTTCAAAAGTTGCCTAAGATCATTTCAAGAGCACACCTTACTAAATCAATCAGACTAACAGGACAAATTCTAGGTTTATTCACGCAAAGTAAGCTCATCACACAAGAGGTTCAACAGAGTTTCACACGCTCACGGGTAGGCCACAAAAGAGGTATATTTGGCTCACACTCTTCAAAAGTTGCCTAAGATCATTTCAAGAGCACACCTTACTAAATCAATCAGACTAACAGGACAAATTCTAGGTTTATTCACGCAAGGTTCAAAGTAAGCTCATCACACAAGGCATAGACACTTAAGTCAAACAAGACCACACACTTTCGCTAGTGTGCAACAGTCATTACAAGAGAATTTATTCGATAAATGGCTAATCACAATGAGATGCAAAGAATTCACTTATTATCTATGCAACTTCATTTCGTCTCGTCATAGCCTCGCATTCATGTTCGTTCGATTGATAACACTATTCAAGTCATCAATATTGATCGGAATTGAGACTTAAATTTTGCAAAAGAATAGCCACTTTCAACACACGAGAGGTGGCAAAAATTTTCAGAAAATTTTAAAACTTTCCAGAAGGGTCAAAATCATTTTTGTAATTTGAAACAAAAGGGAGCCATGAGCTCAAACATCCACAAAAAGCAGTGTAACAACAAATTTAAATAAACTCAATCTCACGTACTTATAGTTAGCTTTCAAAAATCATTTATTTAGAAATCAAATTCCCAGGAAGAAAAAATGTTACGTACATCACATTTTTGGTTTCCACCCATTAATGCTAGTGTAGTGACAAATGGGATTCAAAATCTGTTTTAGATCATATATTCAAATCTTAGGTATACATTCTAGTGTTTATCTCAAAATTTATTTTTCTGAATCTCCTTCAGCCACAACTATAATTGCACCGATATTCTAGTTTAAACCCTTTGCCAACTCTACATTAACTATTTATAAATAGCAACCCATACATTTTACTGTCATGTTACATTTTATTATGCAAAGAAAATGAACATTTACGCCTAACTCAACACAAAAGTTATCCATTGCCCAAGATCATATACATCGACAATAACTTTCATATATAAATTTTGGGAATCTAGATCCACTCTTCCACACCCAAAAAGCTAGCTATTAATGTGGGAGAGCCTCAATGGTTCCACACTAGGTACCTTTCACTCTACCACAAGTAGGTAGCTTTTTTTGAGGTATCCCTTTTTGAGTTGGGTGGCCACGCATCTTCCTAATACGGTTGACATGAAGGGTGACGGCTTTTATACCATCAATACAATAGAGGAGAATGTGGAATTTACATAGACTAAAAAATAAAATAAAAATTCTTCTAACAAAAATGAATATATCTGACTACTTTAAAAAAAAAAACATAGCATAAATCATTATCATGCTCTTATTTTACATGTTATCTAATATTTTTCACCATCTATGGCCTGTCAATTAATCTTCAATTATAAATGCAATCGTAAATCTCTTAAATTTCGGTACTTTATTATATTTTTCATCTTTCAGCCATTTGGACACCTAATATAAAATAATATTTAACATTAAAATACATAAAATCAGGCACAAGTACAATTAAAGCCTCAAATGAAAGACATAAAATATGCTATTAATTCAAGCACATCATGTACTTATACTACTCTTATTGCATCTTTTTTGACGTTGATCCTAGCACCAGTGGACTCCACTGATTTTTATCATCTGAGACTGTGACTATTTTAAAGTTGTGGTGAGTTACTTGCGTTGGGAGCAATAGTCTAGCTTCATCCAAGTTATCTTCACGTCATTTTGATATTCTAGGTAATTTGTAGTAGTAAACAATTGTGCTTTGTTTTAGAACCTCTTGTACGGATGACACTAGGTTTTGAATATTTGGCTAACTTCCTCACTTTATGTTTTATTTATGAAAGTTATCCACTCTATTAATTTACTTCTTTCACATTTATTATGTATTATGTTGGGTGAAACGTTAACTTATCTACCGAGGTTTAGGGTAGTTGTGATCATATTCTTGATTTTTGGATCGTGACTATTTGCTATAAGAGCGTCTATATTCACTAGTCTCACAAGTACAAGAGGAAGTGTCTAGTAGAGTCCTTCAGATCGGTACAATGGCGTTTGTATCTATCTTGGAGCGGTTATTGAAAATTTTAGAAAATATATATTATTTGATTCTTTATCATGCATAATTGGTCATTTCTTGAGTTTCTAAACTTTGTGTGTTATTCTCTCACAGATGGTGTGGACGAGGTCAACTGCAATTAGAGATGAGACATCAATACTCTAGCTAGATCACCCCATGGGGCCGAGGCAGAGGCAAAACATGAGATGCTGTACCTGCTCGAAATGTAGGATGAAGAGGGACATCACTCAGTATGTCTCAGTTCTTGAATTGTCAACATGTGAAGTATGAATATTAAAGATAAAGTTGAATGGCTCAAATGATGCCTACACTAGAGTGAAAGTGGGAACTTATTGCTATGAATTTTATGATAGATTTGTCACAAACTTCTAGGAAATTTGATGCTATTTGGATTATTGCTGATTGATTGACCGAACCTGCTTATTAACTATCTAGCAAATGGACATGATATCTATTTTTTTATTTTTATCATATAGACAAGGATACTCATTTGACATGTAAGTTGTAAAAATTGAAGCATGACAAGAAAGAAAAAAAAAAAAAAAAGGAAAAAAAGAAGATGAGGAATTTGACGGAAAACCCTGGCAACAGTTTAAAGTGGCCGCAATTAACTAAGCGCTTGCCAGCTAATAATGGCTCATAAAACTACTCTCTCTTGTACACATTTCATACCACAAAGGCATACAGCTAAGCTAATTATACTCTTCGCACTTCGTCTTTTCCACATCTCACCATTTCTCTCTCTTTCTCTCTCACTCACCCAGACAGACAGGAGATTTTGATTACAAACGCCTTTTAGTCCTTTTGAAATGTAGTATAAGGACAACGACTTACAAATTCATCAGACTTGACGTTTCTTTTTGTTGTATGTATCCATAGATATAGCATTCACTTCCAAACATCTCCCGTTACATACAAATCTATGTCGACGATCTACAGTCCATCTCGGACTCCAGCTACCACCAGGTTGCCTTTAGGAGGCGCCGTCGCTGCTGGTGGTGGTGGTGTCAGTGGCGCATCTAGATTGAGATCTTCTTCGCTTAAAAAGCCACCTGAGCCACTTCGCAGAGCTGTCGCTGATTGTCTATCTTCTTCTTCTCCTGCTCACCATGGAACACCTTCTGCCACTGCCTCTGAAGCTTCTCGAACTCTAAGGGTCAGACTTGGATCCTCTTCTTTCTCTTTTTTTTAATCTAGGGTTTACTACAGTACTTTCTCTAAGATTTTCCTTCTTACCTACATTTTTATTTAAGCTCGAGTCTCCTTTTTTACATTTCATGATGTACAGTGCCTTCAGTTGAGTCTTAATCTAGGAAATTTCGCAAGGAATTGTCAATTGTAATATAGCAATTTATTTAGCATGTTTTTTAAGATATGGGATTCAGCTGCAGTCTTTGTGGGTATTGGAGAAGGAGACAAACAATAGAAAAGCATAAAAGCTGCAAAGATCCCAGGAGAAAGTGTGGGGTTTCGATGCTTGCTTGACTTTGAAAAGCTTTAAATACCTTGGCCAATTTGTCTGATATCTTGTAAGCAAAGAAACAATACCAAACTTATTGGATTAACAACTACATGAAGATAATTAGATCATGACATACAATCTGTGTGTTCAGACTGATATAGAAACTTTTACCTAAAAGGGCAAGTATCTAAAATGGTTCCAAAAATACTGGCTTCTTGAAAATTGAAATGCATCTATTTTATTTCATCCTCAATTGAAGACTTTGCAGTTACTCTAAAACTTAGATGCTGTCGTGTTTGGACATTCTTATGAGCCTATACGGTGAAAGGCTTTTTCTTTCTAAATTTTGAGGAGAATCCCTAATTATATGTGTGTCCAATCCAAGCTCTCACATGCTATTTATGTTTCTTTAGTTGTGCTTTTATTTAGTAGCTGAATAAAGGGATCAAACTAGTTAAAAGGAGGTGCTACAATTTTACAAGCAAACTTTAAATAGTAGTTGTATGATCACATATGTTGTTACTCTTGCCAGAAACCTTAAACAAGAAAAGAAAATAACTTGTCCTAGTAGGGGAATTTTCTTTTCTTGATAGGAATTGGAGTCTCACATCGTTTGTGGGATGGGTACATGGACTCCTTTTATGGGCTTGAGCAATCCTCCCCTCATGAGCTAGCTTTTGGGGTTGAGTTAGCCAAGTTCCATTTCTTTAACATGATTCATTTATAATTGAAACTTAAATGATTATTGGATTTTGGTGTCCTTACACTTTTAGCATAATGACATTGGTAAAGATTACACTTGTTTGGCTTATGTCCTATAATATGATAATCATGTAGTGTATAATCATTGAAATCCTTTGAACCATCGCATAATATTTCTAAAATTACAAAATGAGATGGGAAGTTGCGTTCATGCTATTAACTTATACTCTTACAGGAATATCTGGCAGCATATCCAACAACTGACTTGGCTTATGGTGTTATTTTGGATCATACACTAGCAGAGCGCGAGCGCAGGTATGCCGTACTTTGTTGATAGAGGCAATAGTATACTAACATGCCTACATAGTTCAAAGCTGTATACTTATGTGTCTGTCTCATGTGCCATAACTACACTGATTGTTTTTCTAGTACTTCTGTGCTGAATTTCATGTTATAGGTAAAATCCATTCTGTTGATTTTAAAGTTATAAAGGATTATCTAATCCTTGTCATGTAGTTAAAACAACAATATATACAGTGTAATGCCATAAGTGGGGTCCAGGGAGGGTGGTGGGTACACAGCCTTACCCCTACCATGTGAAGGTAGAGAGGTTGTTTCCAATTGACCCTCGGCTCAAGTAAAGCTTTTTAAAAAACAAGTATGTTAAGCAAATACAATAGCGAAGAAACCATGCTGAAAAGAGACATGCTGAAAACAATGAAGAAGAGAACAATAGTAACAACAAAATAATTCTCGTCATATAGTTCTGGAACTGATTACAAGAGGTTTCTGATGAGTGTTCTTTTCCGTCTTATCTTCTAGTCTGGTTGGATGTTTGTGAGCGCTAGTTGAAATGAAGTTAAATCAGTATAATTCTCATGAGGATGTCTATCATGTAACTTTATAGGCACTATGGAACAATGATGTTGAGTCTTGGAAAGGGAAAAGTAGGACTTTCAGGTCAAGTCAACTCAATATTTTAGGCAAATTTCACATAAGCAAACATGAAATTGCACATAAGTTTATGGGTGCATCTCATTGCTGATGCTATTATAGTATCATTGTTCTTTATTATGTTAAGTTTGCAGAAAACTGACAAACCATTGAATGCATGCCTGATATCCTCTCTTGCAGGATGGTGAAGAGAAATAATTTCCTCTCATGGCGTGCCTAAAAAACATATTATGTTAAGAATTTAAAAGCAACTCCGATTATTAACTTTTGCAATTTGATCCAAGGCCTAGAAAAGATATCCCAGTAAATTTTATAGGATTATCTACCCCTTGTTGACTTGATTTAGATAGCCTCTTATGTCCGATTGTGGAATGATGATATTTTGCAGTGTGATCTTATGCCTTACCATGTATTTTCTTTTGTTTATTTCGATAAGTGACATTGCCATATATCTTTGTCGAAATTATCGTGCTCTTCTGCTAGTACTGAATCACAACCTACATCGCTTATGCTTTGGGTGTCATATACTAATTTCCAATTCTTTCTTGATGAAGTCTTTAGTTTATAAGGATGAAGGTCACAAACAAGTTGTGAAAGTTGATTACCATCAATTTAGAGGTATTTGACCTAATTTAGTGAGAACTGCTTCCACTAGGTTTAGTTCTTAATCCAAGTTAACATTTTGAGTGACAATGATGAACACCATACACTTGAAACATGCAACCAAATATACAAATTGATTTGGAATATGAGATGATTTCGTCACCTCCATCTTCCTAACTTCTAGTGAACCAAAGAAAGTTGAATCTTTGAAGGGTGATATATATGATGTTATGAAAATATTTAAATCAAGATAACTATTTCAAAAGTCCATTTTGAAAAAAAATTAAGGAAAATGCATAAAGAAACCCTGAAGTATGGTCAAATTTTCAGTTACACACCTTATTTTTTGCGGGGATCCTATTATCCCTGGACTTATTTGAAACAATATTGTCAACCCCTAAATGCTGAGGTGGCAAAGAGAGTGCATTTCACTCTCGTTGAGTGTGTGAGAAGCACAAACAATGTTAAAACTTTCTAAATATTTCATTTATCAAATATTGATTTTCCTCATTTTTTATTATTTCTTTTCTTTTTCTTTTATTTTCTTGGCCACCACCATCACTATAGCACCGCGTCTCTCCTCCTCCGCCATTTCCATTACCCTTGGACTTGATTTGCACTGCTTGCGGGGGTAGACATAGATCACCAAACTTCACAAAATATAACTGATCTTTTAACCTTTTATTTGTTTGAGGGGAACATTTGAAGAATAAATCACGTATATATAACCTGATTAGACACCCAAATCCCAGTTGTAAACTTGAGCCACATTGTTCAATTTTTTCCCTTTATCATGTGGTGATAACAATATATTTATCTTAATTATATATTAGCATGGATATGAACTTGGATTCTCTAAATAGAAAATTGAACATATACTTGTACTTAAATGGAATTTAAAATTTAAGTAATCAGTAAGAAATGTATTATTCATGTTATTGGGGTCTGTATATGCACAGGGATTATTGGTATTTGTAGCTTAGTGCAAAAGTATATGCTGGATCCTAGATTACCCTACTTAAATAACATGACAGTTTGCAGATGCTCTCCTTTGCTCTTTAAGTGTGGGAAAATATTGTTACAGCTGAAGCTAGTAAGGAAAAGGTTATAATTGTTTGTAGTAGCTGGAATTTTAGTTTTCTGCAAATTTGAACTGTTCTGTGAGGCATCGTGCTTCTTGAATTTCTTTTCTCCCTTCTTGAGATTTTTTTTTTTTTGCTTTATTGCTTCTTGAATGTTCATGTTTCCTATAACCATTACATTGTACTCTGTCCTACTGATGTCCTTTTTTCCATCTTTGACATTGAATCAGCCCAGCAGTTGTAGCAAAATGTGTGGCGCTTTTGAAGCGGTATCTTCTAAGGTAGTTTCTTCCTTTTGCTTATGATTTCTTCTTTCCCATTGAAAATCTAAGGTTTCATATCTCACTCGAGCACTGACATTTAGCTTATTTAGATTGTCATCATTATACATTTTGTGACAGATTTTTTTTCATCAATATTTTATGACAGATTTCTGTTACTAACTTTGAATTCATCACTCAAATTTACATGAACCTGATATAACTAACTTTGCCACCTTTACCATCTATTTATGTTTAATACTGTAAGTTATTTCCTTCTCAATATATACTGTAAAAATCTTAGATTTGTGACTTTGTTGTTAGAGGCCTCGTTAATGTTGAAAAGGACAAGTTTTCGTTCGAATTCATTGTGATCTTTGTAGAATGAGTAAGCTAATCCACCATTTACTTACAAATTGTTAAAAAGTAATTCAAATGGAGTTGAGATATTAGGAGCAACCTGAACCCTCTAAGTAAAGTAAAAAAATGCTCCTACGCATGATTCTCAAGGCTTTTCTCTCTCCTACTTTCTAGGAGAGAGAACATCCTTTCTTTGGTGCCTTTACTGGCCTTCAAACTGCCTGGTAGCTCAGATTCACGCACTGTGATTTCTGTCAAACTCTTCTCCTTTTTTTTTTTCCTCTCATCACACTCCAGACTTCTTCCATCAAGAATATGGAGGAAATTAGAATCTATTTCAACGTGGGTGTCAAATTTTTTGATATCACCAGATGGACAACCAACAATGAAACTTGGTACGAATGGGTAAAAAGAAGTCGCTACATGATGAGACGATCAACTTTGAGCACAAAGATTATGGTGTGGATTTGTAACATACTAGAAGATGCATCTAAACACGAGAAAAACACAATCAGGAGGTGGAAAATTAAGGAGTAACTCACAGATTTCTTCTGTACCAGGAAATTTAATGCTTATGGTTGGTATATGCATCCTCTCACTTCAACCAAAAGAAAGGACGATTTCAATAAATACCTAAGTTGACATTGAATGCTGGCCGAATAGACATAACTATTGTGAGAAATATTGGAGAAAAATATTATTGAATTGTGTATTTACATTATTACGTTGAGATCCTATTTATAAACACTACATTAGACTCCTTTTCCAACTAAGACACTATAATACAATCCTTTTTCAAGTAGAATTCTATATACTATTTCTTTTTCTATTCCTATTCTAAGTAGGGTTGTACATATTATTCTTGTTCCTATTCCTATTCTAACACTCCCAGCAAGTTGGTATACAAGTCTTATGTACCTAGCTTGTTACAGATGTAATTAATACTAGGACTGGTGAGGGCTTGATGAAGATATTTGCAAGTTGATCACTCAACTTTACAAAATTGATAGTCAATCTCAATGTGCTTAGTCTTCTCATGAAATATTAGATCTAATGCAGAATATCGATAAAACATAGAGTGATCAGCTCCACTATGAGTCATGCCAAACTCCTGAATTATTGTGCTAACTTCCCAAACCAAGCTTGAGAAAGACCATTTCAGACCATGAAATGACTTGCACAACCAACATACAAGGCTACTAGATTCCCCATGAGCAACAAAACTAGGTTTCCTCGAGATCATTGTGGAGAAAACGTTCTTAATGTCGAATTGATAAAAAGGCCAATGGAGAACGACAACCATAGATAGAAAAAGGCGGATATATGTTGTTTTAGCCATGGGAGAGAAAATATCACTATAATCCAGCACAAATATGTGAATATCCTCTTTTTCCAGCAAAAGTTAATTTGAAACTAAAAAAAAAAGTGCATGACAACTCAAATTTGTTAGAAATAATGCAATGATCGCAGGAAAGTGCTTGAAATCTGGTATAAAATATAGGGATAGTTTCGAAATCAAGAGATGAGCATATCTTAAACAAGAAAGTCACCGTAAAATTGGTCAAAACATGCTCATGTGCCGGATTATTAGATTTGATGGCGGAAAGTGGTCATAATTTGAGAAATAAAATTATTTGGATAGGGTCTAAATAATGGCACGGCCCTACTGGGAAAGAGAATCATATGAGTAGTGTTGGAATGATGGCATGACCTTACTGGGAAAGAGAATTATATGGTCAGAGTTGGATTGATGCACGACCGTACTAAAAAAGACAAATTATATGGATAGGGTTGGAGTGACGGCATGACCTTACGCAAATCAAATTTGAGGAGTCACCGGAAAGACACATGGAACTATGCAAACCAAATATGAGGAGTCATCAAAAAGACACGGTAATATGCTACTCAGATATGAGAAAGTAGTTTGGAAAGATACACAATGCTACTCAAATAAGATATGAGAACGTAGTTGATGGAAAGATGCACGGTGCTACGCAAATCAGATATGAAAAAGCAAGTCATTGAAAAGATGCACGGTGCTACACAAATTGGATACGAGAAAGTAATCACCGGAAAGATGCACGATGCTATGTAAATCAAATATGAAAAAGTAGTCACTGAAAAGATGGCACGGTGCTAATGATAAAGTAGTCACTGAAAAGATGGCACGATGCTAATGATAAAGTAGTCACCGAAAAGATGGCACAGTGCTACACAAAATAGATATGACAAAGTAGTCACCCAAAAGATGGCAAGGTGCTACGCAAATCAAATATGAGAAAGTAGTCACCAAAAAGATGGCACAACGCTACACAAATTAGATATGAAAAAATAATCATAAAGATACATGGTGACCCAATTTTCGCTAACATAATCAATGGCCAGATGGGTGACATATATGGGTAATAGCCTCCTGCTGACAGTGGAAGCTCTTTGATCTCTACCAAGATCATAGAGACTCTGATACCATGTGAGAAATATAGGAGAAAATATTATTGAGTTGTGTATCTACGTTATTACATTGAGGCCCAATTTATAGACACTATTACTTTTCCAACTCGGACGCTACAATACAATTCTTTTCCAAGAAGAATTTTACATACTATTCCTATTTCTATTCCTATTCGAAGTAGGATTGTATATGTTATATTCTTGTTCCTATTCCTATTCTAACATGAATATAGATAGGTTAATTAAATGCTCCAATCTTTTGTTAAATACAACTTTTAATGAGGATTACTCATGCCAATGCAATATGAGAGTAAATGGCAATCAAATGCACTTTGAGAGTCCATAGTCACCCCTTACAAATGAGACAATGGGAAGCAGGGGTGAAGGAGAATGTACCTCACTCTCTTGTAAGACAATTTTCAGGCTAAGACATTTAAAAATGGCTGGGAACTTGTTTGTATTCGAGTTTCCGAATAGAAACACAGCGTAAAATACACTGAAGAAGGAATGGAGATGGAAAAAGGGAAAGATCTGTCTCGAGTAGTGGAGTCCCACTACAATCTGCACACTTTTATGTTAGAAAACTACAACTTTCTGGATTAGGGATTTGGGTTCCTCCCTCATTTATGATCGCAGAAGATTTTTACGGAGATCAAGAATCTTTGTGGAGGCTGGGTTTCCACAGAAGAAGAAACAAAGCTTAACAATCACTTTAAGTGGGCAACAACAACAACAACAACAACAACAACATACCCCGTGTAATCCCACAAGTGGGGTTTGGGGAGGGTGATATGTACAATCTTTCCCCTACCTTTTGAAAGAAGAAAGATTGTTTCTGATAGACCCTCGGGTCAAGTGAAACATATCAAAACAAATATGGTTATAAAAAAAAAAACGGATTTGAGTTTTGTTCAAGTAGATCTTCCAATATTGATGCAGAAATTTGATGTACTCAAATGAGAACATACAAAAACGAATAAATGGTTTTAGGATTATGAAAGAATTTAATAAACCGACGAACTCTTAAAAAAAAATAACTTCCATTTTCAATTTTCGTCGTGAAGGACGTACTTTTAACCTATCCTGCATTTACTCATCATCATGAAGCATCAATTTGTTGGGAAAAATTTGTCGGTAAAGATTTAGGAACAAACAAGTTGATCCATCTATTCATATGTTTTTGTCAAGTACTACCTACGTTTCATTCTATATGATAGTGTTTGATAAGGAACATCAGATGTAATCTGAAAAAATATTGTAGTAATTATTCAAAAGTTAGTTTGATTGGGAAAACATTAAATCAATGTTTATTAAAAGCTCAATAGTTTGATGAATTTCAATTCCTGAAAGTTGTGAAAGTAGTATAAAACTTGATGAGTGTAAAAAATTTGAATATTCCAGAAAGGAAAGAGTATTATTATATTAATTGAATTGGAGGGAATTAGGGGTGTTCATGGAAAACCAAACCAACTGTAAAAAAATTGACTTTTTAATTTGATTTGGTTAGATTTTTATTTAAGAAAAACTGACAAAATTTGTTTGGTTTTGGTTTTAAGCAAAAAATAACCAAAAAAATCAATCCGAAAGGACTATAAATACCTATTCAAAAATTGTATAAACATGTGTATATGTATATTCTTATATATATTTTTTGGTGTACTGCTTTTTGCAATGACTTTGACTTGACTGGTTTCATCTGAAATTTAGCTCTTTCTGTTGGTGCTGAAAAATTTGTCATCAACATGTTATATATATGCAAGTGTGTGTATGGAAGTACTTCGACATATGGACTAGTTAAGTGTCGATATGCAGTTAGTGAAGTGCTATTACTATCTACCTGTATTAGTGTATTTTGTGCCATAGTGTTTCTCATATAACTGATATCGTGGACAATGTCTTGTTTTTGACAACCGTGGTGTCCTAGCTAGCTTGTGTGCAGCTCGACTGATTCCATGGGTACCTGCTACTTCCCACCAACACAAGTACCGCCAACTCTGTCCACACTTGGACATATAGGAAGAAATCACCTAGTGTTTTTGCCTTTGGTGGGATTTGAACCATGGTTCTCAGCCCACTTCATTGGTCACTAGGCCACACCTTTCCCTTGGGTGCAGTATAGATGATTTCCTTGACAGCATTTTCTTATTTTTGAGATGATTTCCTTGACAGTGTTATGTCACATTTTTTTTAAAATGACAAAAAACCAAACAAACTAACAAAAACTGAATGGATGAAGTTTCCACAAAGTATGGTTTGGTTTGGTTAAGTATTTGAAAAATTGACTTAATTGATTTGATTTCTTTTAGGTAAAAACCGATCCAAACTGAACCGTCAACAATCCTAGAGGGAGTAATAACTAAAGAGTGAATCTGTGGAAATTGTTTGGTTTACATAAATACAATATCATAAAAAGATCATTTTTTAGATCGTTCATCAATATTTTGGAATTTGACTACTGGAAAGATGACATGAAGATATGACTGTTGGTTGTAAGAATCAATTATTGAGCAAATGAGTTCTTTATGAAAGTCATGTTCTAGTTTCAATCCGTGGAGTGAAAACTTACTATAACGTACGCACATTTATCATCAGTGTGGGAAACAAATTTTGTCTTGAAAAGTTGGGATTGGAAATACGAGAGACAGTGTAATTTCATCATCAGTGGGCTATAATACTCTTCCCTGGATCTCATTCAGCCAATTTTGTATATTGTGATCACTCTCATTGAACTTGTCAAGATGATCAATGAACAACCTATGAAACTGAATCCATTCCTACTTTTCTCCTTAGTGGGGCCAACTCAAGTAACCTTTCAAAGCACTTAATGTTTATTGAGTGCTTATGATATCCCAACTTTAGTTGAATACTATGGTCGTTTACATATCTTACCATGAAGAACCTTTAAATCTCTCATTACGACAGTGCTTTATGTTTGTTGCAGATATAAACCCAGCGAGGAGACATTGGTACAGATTGACCGATTTTGTGTAAGCATCATTGCTGAATGTGATATGAGTCCCAACCGAAAATTGGCTCCATGGTCACGTTCTTTAAGCCAACAAAGTAGTGCATCTACCGCATCAAGTACTGTATCACCTTTGCCTGTTTCGAGTTATGCATCAGGAGCACTTGTGAAGTCCTTAAATTACGTTCGTTCTCTAGTCACACAATATATCCCAAAGCGATCATTTCAACCAGCGGCTTTTGCTGGAGCAGCTACTGCATCCAGACAAGCACTTCCCACACTGTCATCTTTATTGAGCAAATCCTTCAATTCCCAACTTGGCCCTGTAAATGGTAAAGAACTATTGGAGAATAAAGATGTCTCTACTGTTTTGACTTCAGGCTCACCTATAGCTGAAGAAATTAATAGAATGGAAGATCATGAATTCACTGCTTTTGATGTTTTCAAATGGCGTTGGTGCAGAGATCAACAATCATCACCATCTCCATCCAAAAGGTAGTTAAATTATTCGCTAGTGGTCCTGTAATATCTATTTGCTCTGTAGGGCATTTACTGATTATGGAAACCTCAACTTTTCAGTGACCATCTTTTGAATCCGAAAGATGTGAGTGCACATAATTTCCTTGAAGTAGGTGCAGCAGCTCTTCTTGTTGGTGACATGGAAGCTAAAATGAAGGGTGAGCCTTGGAAAATCTTTGGGAGTTCGGAGATGCCTTATCTAGATCAACTTTTGCAGCCTTCACTGCTCACGACCGTGACCAATTCTGCGTCTGCTCGTGCCCACTTAAGAGCAATAACAGCTCTAAAACGTTCTAAACCAGGGCCTCATCAAATATGGTAAATACAATTGGCACTGTTTCTCTATATCTTTTTTCAATTTTCGCATCTTAACATGCTTCTTGAGGTTGGTTTCTACTATGACAGAAAACAATCTCAAATTCTTAATGGAAGTTATAGGAGCTTCACTTTGTCCGGTGAATTTATTTTCACTTGTTTATCTTCGAACAACTTCTTCCACTCATTGAATGTGGAGGTGTTACTTGAATATAGAAACATGAATTCCGTAGTCTATATTAGAAGTGTTGAAAACCCTTCTTTATCTCAGTGTTGTGCATCTATGAAGAGCTGTAATACAATTCCAAGTCATGCAAAGTAATGAATCTGAACCAGTGAAACTTAAAATTTTGATAATAATTCTTCTTTCCTTATATATGTGTAAATCAGGGAGGATTCTCCTGTGAGCACTTTCCGTCCCCGTGCAAAGCCGCTTTTTCAGTATCGACACTACAGGTATGTCATGAGGCATTATTAAAAAAAAATATTTTCTTTTAAGATAATTTAAGTGTTTTGTTATCGCTTGAAACACAACTTTTTTCAATGTTGGATTAAAAAATTCTACGCTTTCCTACACTAGGGCTTAGTTTAAGTGGCAAAGGTTGAGGGACTTGTGACTTAGGTCACAGATTTGAGCCCTGTACTATGCAAATTAAGTCGGGTATGTAAGTGGAGAATGATAAAGGGACACCCATTTTCCCCTAGTTTGAAGTTATGATTGGTCCCGAGTTGGCAAGGGTGGAGGGGTGGGCCCATTATCCCCGAGTTTCGAATGCTGTGGCCGTTCCTGGGTTGGCCCCGACAGATTTCTTGGTCATAACAAAAAAAGAAGAAATTCTTTACTTTCAAATTATAGATGTTCTTGAGTTCTTATGTCCAGCCTTAGTTTTCAAATTTTGTGGCCAATCTATCCTATTTCGGTTATACAGCTAGGTTGTTAGAATGTTATACATTTCCCTCGCCCCTTCCCCTCGGGATGTTGGTCCATGTCCCCCTATCCATGAATTTAAATTATTTTTAGCTAGTACCTCGCCTCTTTACCTCCTTTACGGATATGATTTATACTGTAGACCAAAGTGTGAGCATCCCTTTTGAGTTGTTGATGGTCAATTAATAAAGAAAGATGGCTGATGCTGTCTTATCTCGTCATATCCATTATTTTTCCGAATTTCACCTTGCTTCTTCCCTGTCTTACACATGCACAACTATAGCTGCGTTAATATCCTTTGTTTATCTCGAGACCGGTGTGGAACGAGTCTAACATGGACATGGGTACGTCGTCCTAGTTCTTAAAGTACATTATGAATTAGCAAAAACTATCACCCGAAAAAGCTTATATAATTGCAAAATTGCTGATGTTGAGATCCTCACATGGGTAGAAGAATTCTAAACTAGGGGATTTAGTCATTGAGATTCTTAAAGTACAGGAGATAAAATTTGACTTAAGGTAGACCGTAGATTATATTCAGAAGTGATAGATATGATACTGAAAGTTGTTTTTACTAGATTAAATGTTCTCTCTTCAATGACACATGTTATCAGCTTGTTGTAGGTTTCTTTGATATGTGTGTTCATTGGGTTTGCTCTCTTTAATAATTTGTTTTTGTTGCTTTCCTTCTAGGTATGCATTTATCATCTCCCACTACCTAATTTCCTCCCTCTTTTGTCTTTCTTGGTTCATAATACGTTGATGTTATCAGTGAACAGCAGCCTCTGCGATTGAATCCAATGGAGGTCTATGAGGTTATTGCTGCAGCCTGCTCTGAGACTTCTGCTCCAAATACTTATCCGATGACATTTTCATCTAAACTAAGTAACAACAGTGGAAAGCCGTCAATGGACGTGGCTGTCAGTGTACTTGTCAAACTTGTAATTGACATGTACGTGCTCCTTTCCTTGCATCTAAAACTTTTGTATTAAAAAGTAACAGGAATATCGTGAATCTTGTTTATTTTTATATATTATCCCATAATAGGTAACTTGATAGACCTTTAGTAGTGCAACTTCGGCAGCAAAGTAGAATTAAGTCTGTCCAAAAAGGTTACTTCTCAAACATCAAAGTAATGGCATATGCATAAATTCTTCTGCATGCTCAATATCATAAATGCTTATTTGTTATGGGATGCACTCTTCCAGTTCCTTGATTTTGAAATCTCATTCTTGGATGGATGAGTAGCCAACAGCTCTCCATGATTCAATTCCTTGCCTTTCATGTTCGTGGGCTGTGTGGAACAGGACAAATTATACTCGTACTTGTCTTGTAACAGTAGTCTAATTTCAATTTTAGCTTTTTGATTATGCAAGTGCTGTAGATGTCTGTCCTTTTCTTCTTATTTTACACTTACAAGTAATGTTTATTTGACCTAATATGTATCCTTTTTTAGGAATAACTAATATGTTTCTTAATTGGACTAGTGTGGACCTTATGGGACATCAGGTTGTAACTAAGTTACGTATAAGATGGTACCATTTAGCATTAACTGGTGCATTAACATCACATTCCATGAATTATGGGTTTTTAGTATCATTTTGGTAATTGTTCCCAAGGGTAATCTTTGCTATTTGTGGTTTGTAGGTATGTTTTGGACTCCGAGACTGCTGCTCCTCTCGCTCTGTCCATGCTCGAGGTGCTGCCTTGTTCTAGATGGTCACTCTTTTATGTTAGAATGTTCAGGATACTTACTTTTGTGAAAATTAATTGTAGGAAATGATGAATTCTACTCGTCTGGAATCCAAGACTCGGGCCTTTGATTTAATTTTAAATCTTGGAGTTCATGCTCATTTATTGGAGCCTCCAACAACAGATGATGCTTCAACAATTGAAGAAGAGTATTGTAAAGAAACTTTTTTGGACAATGAAAGTCAACTTTCTTTGGAAGGAAATAAGAAATCGGATTATCTTAAGAAAGCGGGGAATTCCTCAGCCTTTGATAAGTTTGAGTGTTGGATTTTAGGCATCCTCTATGAGATCCTTCTTCATCTTGTCCAGGTACATGTGGCTAACAGTTGAGCTCTTTCTCTGTGTGTATTATTTCTTGGTAATCATCTTGTAATGTTTGTTTTTTACTGAGCTTTGATTTTGTCCTGTTGTAATTTTTTGGTTGGCTTTATATCAAGCACTTCCATAATTGTATTGTTTTGTTGTAGTTTCCGTTATGTTACTATCTGCTAATTTTTGTTATTATCTTTTTTTCCCTTATACTTCCATTACTTCTTTTCGGGATTGCTTTGGACTTCTTTTCCTTGAGCCGAGGATCTATCGGAAAGACGGAAATGGCCTCTCTGAGGTAGGGGTAAGGTTTGCATATGCTCTACCTCCCCAAAACCCATTTTGTGGGTCTACACTGGGTAAAGCATGTGGAAAGATAGTTCTGGAGGATACAATTTTCCAGACTTAATTTTTGGTTTTTCTGTTTTATCATAATTCATCATGAAATTTGGAAAATTAAAATTTGCATGCATTGGTACATAGCTGGAGTGCTCACAACTCTCTATTGCCTCCCACTCCACAGGTTAAAGTATAAGGCTAGAAGTTCTTTGATTATGATGGAATAAGATTCAACCTTTATTGTTGAGGAATAGTTAGTCAGATATCGAGTAGGCCATTTGACTTCAGTTGGAAAGTTCTCGATTTTGAGTTGGCGCACTAATTCCTTAGTTTAGTCCTAGACCTGATAGTTAGAGTTAGTTTGGGTTTTGTCAGTTGCTTAATTGGTTGCCAAATTATTCCTGAAGGTACAATTTTGTCCTGGATTATGGCATTATATCAGAAATTATATTCTGACACAGAGACCTGGAGACCTCAGTACATTTTTAGGGACTGTACAATGGTATCGCTCCCCTGATGTTGCAAGGTCCATTTTAGCGACATGAAATTTTGGCAAGCATCAAAGCATGTGCAAGGGACAAGGCCCCTGGGCCTGATGGGTTCTCAATGACATTTTTCACACTGCTGGGAGGTAGTCAATAGAGAAGTTATTGATGTTGTTCAAAATTGTTACCATGGATGCTATTTTAATAGCTAATGAATGTGTGTATACCAGAATGAATTGTGCGAAACAGGGATCCTGTGCAAATTAGACATTGAGAAGGCCTATGACCATGATAACTAGGATTTCTTATGTGGAATATTTCAAAGGATGGGATTTTGAGACAGATGGATCAAATTTTGTATCATTACAGTTGATTCTCAGTATTGGTTAATGATTAACCTTGTGGTTTCGTTTCCTCTCAGAGAGGACTGAGGCAAGAGGATCCCCTATTACCATTCCTTTTTATTCTAGCCATATAGGGACTGAATTTTATAGTTAACAAGCAAAGGCGAATAATTGGACCAGTGGTTTCAAGATCAATAACAAGATTGGCAATTGTTTAGAGATTTCTCATCTTCAGTATGTAGATGATACACTTGTTTTTTGTGAAGCTGTTAAGAATCAACTGAGCATGTTAAAAGTAATTTTCATTCTTTTTGAAGTTGTCTCTGGCTTATGCATTAATTGGAACAGAACTTTTATTTAGCCCGTTAATGAAGTTAATGATACACCTGAGATCCAATCCTTGGCAGAGATTCTGGGAGGAAGAATAGGTGAGCTGGACACTGTTTACTTGGGCATGCCATTGGGTGCTAGATGAAAATCTTTAGGCATTTGGAGTGGAGTCCCGGAAATGTTTGGGAAAAGTCTTACAAGCTGGAAAAGCCAATACCTTTCACTAGGTGGAATATTAGTTCTGATTAACAGTGTGTTGGATGATATATGCACTTATATGATGTCTTTGTTCCCAGCTCCTACTAGTGTGCAAGGTTAGCTGCTATGAGAAGAATATTTTTGTGGCAAGACAATAGTAAGAAGAAAAAAGTACATCTGGTTTAATGCAAGAATGTAACAATCAAGGAGCAGGGTAGACTGGAAATCAGAAATCTCCAGTTTCAAAACCAAAGCCTTGTGATGAAGTGGTTGTGGAGGCTAGCTGCTCATGAGAAATTACTGTGGATTGAAGTAAATAAAACTGAGGATGGGCTAGAGGATAGATGGAGTAACAATTGAGTGAATACACCTCCTTATGTGGTCTGTGTGTGGAGAGCTATCAGGAACTCATGGCCATCAGTTGTGAGAAAATCCTCTCTTAAGGTGGGAAATGGCATGAAGGTGTCTTCTTTCTAGAAAGACATTTGGCTAACATGAGCCATTGCAGCAGACACATCCAGATCTCTTTGTTCTATGATAGGAAAAAGAGATATCATTGGGAGAAGCTTGGTCATTACAGGGGTGGAACTTGAGCTTCAAAAGACAACTTAATGATAAGGAGGTGCGCAGGGTGGCAGACTTCTACAATACCTTAGCACAATTCAAAGGGACGTCTGAAGCTGAGGACAACATGTGGGGGCAAGGTGATAGGCATGACAAAGTTCTACTTCAAGACAACTTATAGTGAACTCAATACAATTAACAATCAGGTGGGTTGTTTGTCCTGGAAAATAATATGGAAAGTTAGAATTCCATACAAAGTAGCATGTTTTTCTGGTTGCCGGCAAATGAGGAAGCTCTGACTCAACACAACCTAGCTAGGAGGGGCCTTCAGCTTTGTTTAATATGTTACTTGTGTGGGTAGCATGCTGAAACAATTAATCATCTTTTTCTCCCTTGTCTGTGGTTAAGCCAATTGTGGAAAATCTTCATCAATTTGAAGGGTATCAGTTAGGCAATGGAAGGGTGGTTGAGTTATTTGTCACTTGGGCTGCCCTTCTAGTTTTGTACTATTTTTGGTGTAAATAGGAACTTTCGGTGGATTATGAGTATATTTTTGATGTCTTAGGTTACATATAGAATCTGAGTCTGTTGCATCTTTCCTTTTTGGATCACTTGTAAATTTTGAGGTGGTTTCACAACTTGTGCAGTATACTTCTACAATTATATATGAAAACGTATCTTGTTTTTAAAATAAAGAATTTATACTTGACATTGAATTGTTGCAGTTTGATAAGAATCAGCCAGTGTTTTGTACAGCGAAAGATGACAAAAGGCGATAAGGGTTTGGCGAGGCGAGCGGTTTTGAAGTGCGGCGCCAATTTATACCAAAAAATTAAAATATTTAATTGCATAGATAAATAATCAAAATTTCCATAGCAATAATATATTAGCAAATACTTTAATTCAAAAATTGAAAATAGATAGTACATACAAAAGTCTAGAACTTGAATGAGAAAAAAAGGAAGAGCAAAAGTCAAAACAGTGAGGAAAAAAACAGTATTAGAAGGAAACAGAGGAAGAACTTTGAAGAAGAAAAGAAGAAATATGTATTGGTTGGACTTTGGAGTTGCCAGAAAAGTCTCGCTAGTTGCCGGAGAAGTCTAGTCGAGTCGACTGGTTGGAGTCAAAGTCGTAGTCTAAGAGTGCAACTGTGCAAATTTGGAAAGAATCCTAAAATTACCTTTTAACTTTTAAAACCCTAAATTGGTTGCCTTTTTTAAGAAAATACAAAAGGCGACACCTTTCTCGCCTCTTGCCTTTGTCACCATGCCATCACCTTTTGAAGATCGCCTCGCCACAAAGCTAATAGGCGATGAAGGGTCGCCTTGCCTCACCTCTCGCCATTGGTGATGAGGCAATCACCTTTCACAACACTCAACTGCCTTAGGGACCCAAGAACATAATAATGAAAATCAAGGTTTGAAAGAAATGTCCGAAAGCTTAAAAGAGAATAAAATAGACAATTTTATTTTTTTGAAATTAAGAATTAATTGAATTCAAGAAAGTATTTCTTCAATTCAAGAACAAATCAAGAACTTCAAGATAAGTCTAATTTTCGAAATTGACTCCTAATAAAACAATTAACCTAAACTAATCACATTTTTAGTAGAAAATTAACACATAATACATTATGGATTCTGATTCTGACAGAATAACGAAGAAGAATCGTAGGCCTAAACCTATGAATAAAGGAATCTAAGATTTTGAAGAATTTAAATTTATCTCCTAAAAGTGTAGACTTGAATGTTGAAGAAATCCAAGGTAGCCGTATACTCACAAGAGCAAAAGAGAAAGTTATCCAATATTATTCATCATGAAAAATCTGTCTAATACAAAACAATGCACTGCTATTTATAGCCGAAATTGGTTAGAACAACTAAGCAATAATGAAATATGAAATAACTAGCTAATTAAAGAAATACTAGGATAACATTCCTAGCTACCTTGGAAAGCATTAAAGATAGTCGTAACTATTTAGGAAAATATTCCATAACAACTAGGAAACAAATTAGGAAACTTTTGACTTTTCTCTCTAAGTTTGGGCGCCAAGTAGGAGGCGTTCCTTAGCTGATTTAGGCGACCATCTTCATGCTTATTGGGAAGCAAGTCATCCCATCTTAAGGGCTAAAAACGTGGCTCAATGTAAGGTTTCTTGGTGTGCAAGTTTTACACATTTTAGCTGCTTAAATTTGTCCAGAAGTGGACAGATTTGACTCATATTAAGAAGTGGAATCATGGGCTCATAAACGCGTGAACCACTTAGGTAGACAAACTGTGTCTTCTGTGCTCGGATTTCAGGTGCTGGTTCTTAGGCTAATTTGTTGCTTAAATTTTATAACAAAGTTCATTAGTGTCATCTTTGCAGACCCTTTGATGGTTGAAAGTAATGGTCCCTTGATCCAGCAGTGTCTCCTGCTTCTCACTTATTCTCATACTTTTAACTCACATATATTTACTTAAATAGCATTGTACGATGATGATGACTCAAGTGCTATTCTCATTCTAAGTGTATTCACAATGTGATGAACAGACAGAAGAAAAGGAAGAATCCATCTGGGCTTCTGCTCTCAGCTGTTTACTATATTTTGTCTGTGATAGAGGCAGAATAAGGAGGAGCAGACTTAAAGGTCTTGACATAAGGGTGAGTCTATACCTTGGCTTGTTATTATTGACACATCTTATTCACTTTATTTTTCATGGAGAATATTTCAACTACTAGGTTTTATATAAGTATAGTAAGAGGAACAATGTGATTAGACTTCCATAAAATTTCGGAAAGTAGAGAAATGTGTTTGTAGTGGGGGACTTAACTTCTTGATTTGGCAGTTCCAACTAAACATATAAAAAGGAAATAGATATCTGATATGACTGATAAATGAAGTTTATCAATTTCATTTATTATTTATCAATGAACATTATGAGGGACAGACACATTATCCACCTAGTTTCATATCTGATAGCAATGTATTTCTTGGTTATCCAAAAAAAAAAAAAAATAAAAGAAAGGAAAAGAATATTGGTAAATGAAGTAGATTTTTGAAAAAGAAAGTAATTACTCCCTGCATTTCAATTTAACTGGCATAGTTTGACTTGGAGTGGAGTTTTAAGAAATAAAGGCTTTTGAATTTGTGGTATTAACTAGGCCATGAAATTTCTGCACGCCTGCCATTAAAGTTAAAATTAAATTGTTCTAAATACAAAGAGGTGCCATTCTGTTCGAAACGGACTAATAAGGAAATAGTGCCACATAAAATAGAATGGAGGAAGTATTAGACAAATAAAAGTATTGAGAATGGAATTTATACAAATAAAGAGGTTATTCGGTGATACTGGTAAACTGAAGCGCTTATAAGTACATGAAAATGAAGGATAAGTTGGATGCATTTTATTTTATTGTATTTTGTCCTTAATGACCTTAGGTTCTGCCCTACTTGTTTCAATTTGTCTCTTAATCTTCTTCAAAATTGTAAATATGAGTGTCAACACCCAGTGTTATAATTTGTTATCCCTAAATGAATGTCCATATGTCCAATGAAGTGATGGTTGTGCATCTAATATTAGTCTTTCTCACATGTATAGCACTTCTGTTTCTATGTTAATGTTAATCTCAAAAGTGCTTGATGTTTGTTCCAACTTTTCTCTTAATACTCTTGCAGGTTGTTCAGGTACTTATATGTGTTAGCAGGATGAATTCTTGGGCTGAAATAGTTCACAGCAAGCTTATTGGCATGCTAACAAACATGTTTTATGAGATTCCGGAAATATCTAATAAAGCTCTTTCAGCTACCCCTGAATTTCTTATTCAGCAGGTTGATCTGACGGGAGGAATTGAATTCATATTTGTAGAGGTATTGCCCCATCCCTGGTCATAATTCATGTAAAGTTGTCTGAGAGCCCATCATGTGGGAGTACCTTTTGCTTGGCATTTTGTACCTATTGTTAGGAATTAAAATTGTAGTGGGAGTCCATCAAATGGGAATAACTTTTGCATGGCATTTTGTGCCTAGTGTATAATTTAAGGGGTCGTTTGGTTGAGAGAAGTATTAAAAATACCTCTAAACTTGGTGCGAATTATTAGATTCATCCTCGAACTATTGACATCCTTAAAAACACTCGTTTACTTGACTAACTGAACTTAAATACACCACGATTTTGCAACATGAGTGAAATACACCCCCTAGATTCTCATCAAATTTATTGGTGTTTTCACATTTTCTCGGCTTTTTGTGAAGAGCCTCATACTCCTACAAGAGTTTGAGATCACTTTTTTTTTTTTTTTTTTTTTTTTTTTTTTTTTGGAGAAAAGTACTGTTGTATTCCTCAACATTAACGGATGCTGGTCACCTTCAAAAACTTTTTACAAGAAGATAAAATAGAGTCTAGATTTACAAAGCTCCTAAGAAATCGACAAATTCATCCATTTCCTCTGTATAGTTCTCCTTACACCAAAAAAATAATGTGACTAGACAACTCCATTTTACAACATGAATGAACTTAACTTTGTCTTCAAAACATCTCCCATTTCTTTCTTCCCACACTGACCACCAAATGCAGGAAGGTATCATCCGCCACCACTTTTTCTAGCTTTTGCTGCCACCTCTTCTGATCCAACAACTCAACAGGTCAGCTGTGTGCTCAGGCATTGTCCACTCTATTTTGGTGAGAGTAAAGAATAGGTGCCATAGTTGAGCAGTAAATTTGCAATGCAGGAACAAATGGTTATTTGTTTTCCCAATTTCATTGCACAAAAAACATCTAGTTACAATTATCCTTCCCTTTTTTTGGAGAACTTCTTGAGTGAGACAAGCCCTTCTGACCACTAACTAAGTGAAACATTTGATTTTAGTAGGGGCCTTAATCTTCCATAAGGACTTCCAGAGCTTTGAGACTTCCCCATGTGTTGAGCAGCTGTTTTCCTTCTTGTAAAGTCTGTTCACGGAGAGGATGCCATCTTCTGTGTATTTCCATCTCAAAGAATCTGGATCAGAAGTTGTGCCAGTGAAGACCCCTATTACATTCAGCATGTTTGCCACCCTCTCCACTTCCTGGTCGTTAAGGTGTCTTCTAAATGTTAGGTTCTAACCTTGGGGAGACCAACATTCCCCCACTGTAGCTTCAGGATTGTAGCTTAATAGCATTAAATCAGGGAAGGATTCCTGCAGAGTTGATTGGCCTATCCAAAGATCTTTCCAGAAGAGAGTTCTGAGCCCATTTCCAACTCTGATTCTGGTATTTCCTTGCATTTTTTGTCCATGTTGATCTGATAGCTCTCCACACACTAACACCATAAGTACTGTTGACCTCATTGGTCATTGACTTTCTTGACCATACTTGTGAGAGATGACCTGTTTCCAGAGTGAAGCTTCTTCCTCACTAAACCTCCATAACCACTTCATGAGAAGGCACTGATTATGTAGTTTTAGGTTTCTGATGGCTAGTCCTCACTGGTTTTTGCTCAATTGAGTTTCTTTCCACTTCACTAAACTGTATCCCTCACCCTTGTTTCCTTTCCATAGAAAATTCCTTCTGAGCCTGTTTAATTTCTTAGATACACCGGAAGGGATAGGAAACAATGACATCACGTAGGTGGGAAGGGAGTCTAAAACAGAGTTTATAAGAGTGACTCTTCCTCCAAGTAATATGTACTGAGCTTTCCATTGAGATAATTTTTTCTGTCTTCTCTATGATGTTATCCCAAATATCTAGATCACCGTGTTTGTTACCAAGGGGCATGCCAAGGTAAACAGTTGGGAGTTTGTCCACCCCACAACCTAAGATGGCAGCCAGAGTCTGAATGTGGTTTTCCTCTTTGATGGGAAATAAATTGCTCTTACTCCAGTTTACCTTCAAGCCAGGTATAGCTTAAAAACAGTCAACATCACTCTGATATGCCAGACAGACCTGCTCTTCTATTGGTTCACAAAAAATTATAGTGTCATCTGCATTGTCTTCCAAATCACCCATACCAGTGCTATTAAGCTTGAAACGCCTTATCCAATTCTTCTGTAGAGCTGTTCTAACCATACTGCTGAGTCCTTCCATGGCTAGGTTAAAGAGGAAAGGGGAGAGGGGGTCTCGTTGTCTAAGATCCCTTTCGGAGGGAAAAAATCCAACAGGTTCTCCATTTACCAGAATGGAGAACCTAACAGTTTTAATGCAGAAACTTATCCACTTTAGCCATCTATTTCCAAAACCTAACATCTCCTCTGGTTCTTGTGTCTACACATTCGTTTGCTATCAATGCTGCATCCATTGTTTGTCTTCCTTGATGAATGCCATTTGATGTCTGTTGACCGAATTCCCTATCACCTTTTTCATTCTCTCAGATAAGGCTTTGGCCAAGCTGCTCCTGCTTTCTTCGGAATGAGGGCCACATAAGTGGCATTCAGACTTCTTTCGAAAACTAGGTGGTCAAAAATACTGCATGGTTCCCATGATATCACCCTTGATCAACTCCCAAAAGGTTAGGTAGAAGTTAATTGGGAAACCAAGGGGCCTTATCAATAACACATGACTTAATACTCTCTAAGATTTCCTCTTCTTCAAAATTCCTTTGCAGCCATGTCTGATCTTCTGTGGAGATGATTGGTGCTCTTGGAGATTGAAATCAGGTCTCCAGTGCTCAGTCTCTTTGTACATGTTCTGGTAGAAAGTTTGAGCAGCATCCTTGATGACTTCTGAATCACTGATAGTGAGACCCCCTCTTGTGGGCATTGGCCATTCTATGAACAAAATTGGTATTTTTATCACCTTGTTTTAGCCATTTAACTCTTGATCTTTGTGTCCAAGCCATCTCCTCTCTCTTCGCAACCTCCTCGAACTCCATAGCTAGATGTGATTTTTGCAAAAGCTCACCATCAGATAGGGCCCTTTGGTCTTGAAGAGTTTCCCAGGAGCTGATCTGTAAAAGGATCCCCTCTTTCTTTTTCTTCCAGTTCAATCTGTGGCTTTTGCTCCATTATGTTAGCTCTTTTTTAAGGAGCTTGAGCTTGTTTGCCAAATTGTAAGATGGTCTTCCTGTATTTGGAAAACAGTTCCACCATTCCTTCACCCTTTCTCTGAATCCCTCAACTTCTAGCCACCAATTTTCGAATTTGAAATAGGATTTTTTGAACTCCCAGTCACCACAAGATGGTAGAATTGGGTTGTGATCAGAACCCAGTCTTGGGAGCAATGTTTGCTTAAACTAAGAGAATCGGTCTTCCCATTCAAGAGAGTAAAGGAATCTATCGATTCTGGATGCACTATTCTGGCTTTCCCCTCTTCTCCAATGTAAGACCCTCTAGATAAAGGAGGGGTCTACCAATTCTAAGTCGTCGATGCAATCAGAAAATTCAGCCATATGGGGTGTATATAAGTTTAGTTAGTCGAGTAGAGGGTGTTTTTAAGGCTGTCAATACTTTGGAGACGAAACAAATAATTTGCGTCAAGTTTAGGGGTGTTTTCAATACTTCTTTCTTTTGGTTTGAACACACGTGTTGGGATAAGTTATGCTAGGATAAGTTATTTTGAGATTATTTCTTATATTGATTGTTTGGTTTGTCATAGTCAAAATAATATGCATTGCATAATTTCTAAGAATAAGTTGTTTGTTTAAAAGAAAACACCCTCCACCTTATTTTACTTTTTTATATTATCCTTGCAAGCTTTAGTTATTCATTCTTAAATATAAATTTCCATCTTATTTTAGCTTAACTATTTTTATTTGTGCATTCCCATATGATTGTGTGGTGTGTTTTTTAAAAATAAAACTTTCATCTTATTTAGCTTAAAATAAAAATTCCATTTTATTTAGCTTAAAAATAAAACTTCCATCTTATTTAGCTTAAAAAGAAAAATTCCATCTAATCATTCGGGGTGGCCCAGTGGTTTGGGCTTGGGACTTCCATGTTGGAGGTCTCAAGTTTGAAACCCCTTGCCAGTGAAAGCAAGGGGTTTGCCTTTTGGGTCGAGCTCGTTGCACCGGGCTTGCTTAGTGCGGGTTACCTCTCCTATGCGAGCTATTGCATAGGAGCGGGGATTTTGTGCGCACCCAAAGGGTAGTGGCTGCCGGTTTCCCTTGTCATCAAAAAAATAAATAATAATCCATCTAATTTAGCTTAAAAATAAAACTTCCATTCTAAGTTTGTTTAAGTAAAAGATATATTATGTTTATGTCACTTCATATAAGTACATATTGCTCCTATATTGTAAAATATTAAAGTTATGTTCATTTTGGTTGATATATAAAATACAAATTTTCAAGTGACTAAAAACTATTTAATTAGAAGTATGTAATTCAGCAATGGAGTCAATATTTTAAGAGAAATCAAAATATAATACACATAAGAATTAGTCAAATAAATTCAACATGTAATATATACATAAATAAAAATTATATTTATATATTATATTTTTTTAATGGAGAAATATATTATCATAAAAATAACGAGTAGTGCAGATGGTGAATGTTATTATAAATGATATAAAATTAGGTGAATATACATGGATGTAAAAGTAATGTATAAAAGAGGGTTTAAGGGGTGTACTTTTGTCATTTTACATATTTTACAGGATAAGTCATCCCGGTATTACTATTCCACCCACAAGTAGGGATAACTTATCCCTGTACTAATTATCAATCCAGAGATTAGTTATCCTGGGCTTTGTAACCAAACAAAGAATTAAGGAGTACTAAAAACTTATCCCAAGATTATCTTCCCTTATCCATCACACCAAATGACCCCTAAGTGTATATTGTTTCTGGTACAAGGTAAACTTTGGGTCAAACTATCTGTAGAAGCTTTCTTTGTATCTGAGCAGGAGGATTATCAATGCTTCCGGTTTATGTGCTATTAGTTATTCTAAAATGTGCAGAATATCTGAAGAGATTTCATGTGATTAGCTGGAATAGTCTTGGGGGCTGGGGAGGGGGAGTTTTATTTTTTTAGTTAACAGTTGAAGCAGGAAAATGATTTTTACACCATGCAGAGTCTGAAACATTCCATTGTTTTATAAGCTGTTAGCAAAAACTATTCTGGTCTACTTGCAATCTCATTTGTGATTACTTGTATGTGGCACAAAGAGAAAGGTTTTGCTTAAAAGTAAGTTCTTTCTACCAATGCAGTTAGTGCTTTCAAACTCAAGGGAGGAAAGAAGGAATCTGTACCTGGTGCTTTTTGATTATGCTTTGCATCAAATAAATGAGTCATGCATAGCTAGTGGAACATCAGACTACAGTGATGATGAAGTTCAACCTGTCGCTATGCTGCTTATGCTCGCAGATGCACCTGAAGCTTTGCATATATCAGTAAAGCTTGGATTGGAAGGCATCTTGGAGCTTCTCCAACGCCCAATATCTAGTGCATTGTCCAAATATCCAAATTCTGACCGACTTTCAATGGTAATGCTAACTTCATTTCTTGCTTAATTTCATTGGCCATCAGACATGATAGTGTGTCATGTAAAAACATCTGAGAAAGCTTATCCAATCGTTCTTTGTGATAACTTGTAAAATGATTGATGCTTCTCATTATATGCTGTTTCAATGAACAGTAATTTGGTTGTGCTTCTTGGTGACTAATCAACATAGTTAATAGCCTAAAATTAAAAGGGCCTAAAATACCCTTATACTATTAGAATTGGTACAAAACTTACCATCCATTGACCTATTGGCCACGAAATACCCTCATTGTCAACCTTTGTGGCCCTTTATTACCCTTATCACAAACGGATCCGTTATTTAGATTCATTAGCCTTCTCATTTAATATGTGACACATTCTGATGTGTAAGGAAACAAACAATTATCCAAAACTAATTTAACCCAACCCAAACGCGGAAAAATAATTGTAGGTAGTGGAGTGTTACCTTGCTTTTTGAAGGTTTAGGCTTGTTGGTATGTGTCGTTGTAGCCATATTCTTGCAGTTCTTGCTTTGATATCTAACATCAACTGGTTATTGTGTTTCAGTTACTACACTATTTTTGTTGTTGTTCTTATTCCTTTCTTGTAGGCGTTGCGTTGCTTCTCTTATTAGTTGTTATATTTGCATCTTTGTATGTGCATTTACTGCACTTGAGCCGAGGATCTTTAGGAAACAACCTCTCTACCTCCACGGGTAGTGGTAATGCCCGTGTACACATCGCCATACCCCACTCGTGGGATTTCATCGAGTATGTTGTTGTAAATTAGTAGTCCTAGGTTAAAACTACAACAACCATAATGTCATTAAACAAGAAAATTCTTTACATTGCTTCAAACCACAAAATATAAACCACTGCTATTAGATTTCATTAACCCACAAATTTGTGAGACATTAATGGAAGGACAAGTGGCTGAGGAATGTTATGGATGCCCCTACTTTTCCTCAAAAACAATACTAAAGCACAAGAACTTACATTTAAATGATATTCATCCCAACTAACAGAAAGCTTATTAAAAGTTTGCTAGACAATTTCTTTTTGTCCGTAATCATCCTTAATTGAAAAGAAAAAATTATATGTTCAGGATCGATGGAATCTAATGGCATTAGGTCGTTTGATGAAATGCAAAGATAATTTTAGGTTTGAAGCAGGTTTAATTGTGTTTTTTTTTTTTGTGCAAAGTAACCACATTTTTGATGTGATGGAATTTCATGGCATTTGGTGATTTGAAGGAATCTTATGACATTTGGTGATTTGATAAAATGTAAAGATACTGTGTTTCGAATATAGTGAATTTTCTTGTTTTTATGATATCATGGTTCTTGTATCTTTACCTAGAACTTCTAATTTAGATTGTACAAAATGGCATGTTAAGTTGCTTAAAAATGGGTTAGAAAATTCACTACAATTTAACCATGTTGCTTCATAAATGCATACTTCACAAATTGTTGCATAATCGCAGTTAAGAACTAAATTGGACCGTATATGCCCTTATACCATGCATGTAATCAATATGCCCTCGGTTAAGTTGTGTGAAATAAGCACATTTTTGGCCCAACAAAGTAACAACGGGGGAGCATAATTGGGCCAAACTATTAAGGGAGGACAAATATGGTGAATATCACACTTTAGGTGCATTTTTGACACTTTTCTGTAGCAAAACAGCCATAACCAACATTCCATATCTTTTGTTTGAACTTCTTAATGCTCATGCTAAACGGAGCCAATAAAATAGACATAATTTTAAGGCATAAATGAAAAGCTCTTTGTATTGTGAGGCATATCAAAATCTGTCATTTTCCTTGCACCTGTGTATTCTTTTTTTCCGACTTTGCAAAGAAATGAAAGGCTGTTATAACTATTGTCTTCTGTATGAGTTTGTATATACCTACATAGTGCTCCTTGCTTCCATTCACGATACTTGTACAGACTTTTTAAATGAATTATCTCTTCTTTCTTGTGGTAGTCTGACCTTTATTTCATTTGCAGCTCTTGGGGAAAATTGTCGAGAATTTTGAGATGCTTATAAAGTCATTTACTCATCTTGATAAGGAATTCGCTCATATGAGGCAGATAACTAAATCATGCAAATCCCTGGAAAGTATTGATGGAGCATATGGTAACAGTTTTGGCATGAAAGCGAAGCTCTCTTGGGCCACCTTACATTCTCTTCTTCATTCTGAAAGAACTCAGTGTCGTCACAATGGTTATCTATGGTTGGGGGATTTGATCATCACAGAGATTGTCGAGGAAGGGGATGCTAGTATATGGTCAAGCATCAGAAGCTTGCAGGAGAAAATTTCTAGAGCCAGTGTTATTGACTATTCACCTGATTTAGATGTCCCATTATCCATATGGCTCATGTGTGGGCTAATAAAATCGAAAAACAACCTCATTAGATGGGGCTTTTTATATGTTTTGGAGAGGCTTCTTATGCGCTGCAAGTTTTTATTAGATGAAAGTGAAGTCCAACACGCAATTAGTGGTGAAATGGTTGGAGATCTGCATAATAAAAGTCGTCTCGAGAAAGCAAATGCAGTCATTGATATCATGAACAGTGCCTTGTCCCTGATGGCCCAGATAAATGAAACCGACCGCATGAATATATTAAAGGTGATTTCTTCTGTCCCTTTCTGGTTAAAAAAGAGAAGAAAATAAAGGGAGGATGAAAGATAAGAGGAAAGTAATTCAATCTTGAAATGCTTCAGACATGGTGGTCCTAATAGGATATAAATTGTAGACCTTGAGTAAGATGACAATTGCACCTTTATGCCTTGTTATTTGACCTTTAGAGGTGTATGTGTTTGAATTATATTTGCATCCTGTAATGATTTTTCAGTTTTCTCTGTTGAAGAGAGCAATAGGCATACTTCTTTTGAAACAGAGAGAGCAATAATCATACTTATTTAGGAAGGATAAATATTTTGTTCCCATCACTTGAAAATAGAAATTTAAACCTTATTCACAACAGTACTTTGGATAACTATGGTCTGTGGACTTCAGTGTCATGATATTACCATTGCAAGTCCCACTTATTTTGTCTGTTGTTTAGGGGTTGCACTGCCCATAGGGTGATCATCTTACATAATGCCAACTTACTTATCAATCAAGATACAAGGGATGGTTAGTGGATACTACTGTTAAAGTATTTTACCACAAGTAGTTGTATCTTCCTGCTGCTTTTTACCTGTGTCATTAATAGTCAGTATCAGCGTCTCACTCCAATATTGCTGTTAATCTTTTCAACAGATGTGTGAAATTCTTTTTTCTCAACTGTGCCTAAAAGTCTCCCCTTCAACGGTGACATCTATGGATGATCCTACAATCTGTATCAAAGATGTTAGCTGGAATAAGAAGCTTGGTCCAGGAGAAAGCTTACCTCGACAGGAGAGCTTTGGCTGGGAGGAACACATTGAAGATTCTAACCACAAACTCAAAAGAAACAAGGATCCTCCAAAACCAGAAACTGCATCCATGGCGGCGCTGCTTCTCCATGGACAGGCTATTGTTCCCATGCAATTGGTTGCACGTGTTCCTGCTGCTTTATTTTATTGGCCTCTAATCCAACTTGCTGGTGCCGCAACTGATAATATTGCATTAGGCGTTTCTGTTGGCAGCAAAGGAAGAGGAAATGTTCCTGGTTCCACCTCTGATATACGAGCCACTCTTCTCCTGCTTTTAATTGGTAAATGCACAGCAGATCCTGCGGCTTTTAAAGAAGTTGGTGGGGAGGAATTCTTTAGGTGATTACTAGATATGTTCTCTCCAATAAAGTATATTTTAGTTAATTTAGAAGTTCATAATCAATTCTGCACATATGGTTATTTTGCAGAGAGTTGTTGGATGATACAGACTCAAGAGTGGCATATTACTCTTCAATGTTTCTTCTGAAGGCAAGTTTCATGTTGCTTTCCTGATCTTTGGCAATGATGCTCCCACTATAATATTAATTAATCTGAAATCGGCATTTTGCAGAGGATGATGACAGAAGAACCGGAAAATTACCAACGCATGCTGCATAACCTTGTTTCTAGAGCTCAGCAGGTGTGGTCCCCTCTTTTTTGTAATGTTTTCGTTAGAAAGTTTATGGGACTGGTGTGACGATAAACAGTTACTATGTGTTGTTTGTTCTCTACAAAAGTTTGTCTGCATGATGATAAATACCAGTTCTTCTAAGAGTTTGTTTCCAGAGCCTCATCATGGCATATTCTGGTTTTATCATTGGTGGTGAAATACATTCTGTAGTTGCATCCACTGGCAAACTCCAACATTGTCTTGAATTGCTGGTTCTTGATGTCACTTGGACCATGTTATTTCTGGTAGCTGGTAGCTCTGTGTTTATTGTTTGGTTGCTTTCCCCACCAGACATTCTTACAGTGAAGTATCCCTGAAATGCTGAGATGCCTGGGTTAGACACTTGTGTCTGCTCTATGAAACATGACTGTGTCGGCAAGATTGCTGACTTAATGTGTCATGATTCGTAGGGCCATTTCATAAGGAGGAGCAATTTTCAGCTAAATCTGTTAAGCTGTCATATATTGGTATAATAACTAAAAGCAAATGGTAGGTTGCATGGACAGCTAATCTGTTTATATTGAGATTTAGTTGTCAAAATTGGTATGTTATATTCATTTGCAAAAGCTTTCCTCATGATATTATCATTTCATTATTAGATCACCCCTGGGCAGTGCTGGATCATGGAAAATCCATAGGCTTTATGATTTTACAGATATAGGGTTGGAATTGTCATAACAGAATCCCATTTGGGTTTATGCTGTTCTTTGCAGAGCAACAATGAAAAACTCCTGGAGAATCCTTACCTTCAAATGCGGGGGTTACTTCATCTGTCAAATGAATGACATAAGCTCTACTTTATGCAATCACTATTTGAAGAATCTTGATGTTCACTGCTTCTGACAAGCACGGAGCCCAACTGCAGGGAAATGCATTCCATGTTGCGAGCCCAAGGAAGGATATCATCATGAAATGGTTGTAAGTGTGCAGTTCTGTGGGTATTTAACCAAAGAATAGTACTCTCCGAAACATGGATGCCAAGTTGCTGTACGGGGTTGGCTCGGTTGTTTATGCTTCAGCAGCTTCTCTTATGTCATCTCATGGAGTTCCTCTGAAGTGCAATGATGGAACTTTGTTTCCATTAGTTTTAGTGGCATTCTTTTCATGGATGTGAGATCTTCCGATGGTATTTTGAACTTGCGGTGTTCATCAGATGATTACGGCAAGCCAAATATGTCCAGAATTAGCCAGCACATGGAAACCTGAGGATACTGTTTGACCTTATTGTTGGTGTGACAGATTGGGTTACTGAGCGATCTTCAGGTATTAAATCTATCTTCTTACGACATCTTTTAAGTGTAAATGTCTCACCACAGAAATATTGAGTGAACTCAACACACTCTCTTAGTCTTTTGTGAGTTAATTTTTTCAGGAGTTTTGCTTCCTGTGGATAAATGCATTCTTAGCTTGTGAGAAAAGATTATCTTGTTCTTGCTCTATTTATTCACACCGCACCTGACTATTGCTATTTTTTCTTTTCATTTTCATTTGAAAGCAGGTGCTGGTTCGAACAACTTCAATATCAGAAGAACTTTTGTACAGGATGAATATCCAATTGGCATCCATCTTTTTTGCCTTTATTTGGGAATGGTGCTTTATGGAGTTTATAAATTCATCTAGGTCTTCCATGCATCATGGATGGCAATTTTTCGTGGATTATAATCTGGATCCGGCATGCATGTAAGAGAATCACAAAGCTTGTCCGGTTTTCAAGTTTACAATGTTTAATGAGATCAAACATGGCTGGGTAAATATTCTTATTCTTTTATTTTATTTATAATAGATTTGTACATGTGTGCAATTTTCTTTTTCCTTTCTGGGTCCTCAAAAGGAAATAATAGATCCTTGGTGGGGAACCATCTTTTTGATAGGTGTAAAACAGATGCTGACTGAATATCCATTTAACATGTAAAATATTAGACAATGCAAGTCCTTTTATTTGATTTTTCCATGGAACTATATGTAGGGAAAATTTTTAGTTTGTGCAATTTTCTTGCAATGATTCTCCAGTTTATGCTTCAACTTTGTATAAATGGATTGTTATTTTATTCAAATTTTTGTTGTGAAAAAGACATCAAACTGGTTTACTACGTCGATGCTGTTGGAATAATGATATAAACGAAGCAATTTACAGTATCAAAAATCTAATATAGACAATGCAGAGTCGCAGATTTTAATACATGCAAATATTATAGACAACATATAATCACAAGTTTTAATCAAACATAAAATGTTAGTTATCTTATGAATTGTGGTCGCAACTGCGAATCGAGCCTTCAAGAATGAGCATAAATTGTCCATGCAACCATTTTGTTTTTTCATGCCTTCTGCTGTTTAATTTAAATAAGGGAAAATTTCATATCTAACAAGCAGATTTAAGTAAATAATGATCTATAGCTATAGTTTATCTAGTTATGCTTCATAGTTATAGTATAACTATTTTTTCGACACGTGCGTTGCACGTGATTATCAATTCAGAAAATTTAAGTGAAGATTTGAATAATAAGCTTTGCACAAAATGATATTGCAGATTCTTTCGTGAATGTTCAATGTAGATTATCATATATGTCTCTTATTCACACGAACCTCTTAAGATGGTCAATGAAAAATTTTATTAGTTAAATGCTATTATGTTTATATTTAGAGAAAAATGGTCTAAACCCCAATCTATATCCGAAATCCCAACTACACACTCTAACTTCATGGGTGTCCTATCACCCCCTTAAACTGTTTAAAACTAAATTATCACCCCCCCCCCCAAACTATTAAAAATTGAAATAATTACACACCTAAAAATTCACAACCACATTTTATGTTGATAAGTGAAATGCACGCGTTTGACACGTGGAACTGCACGCGTTTGACACGTGGAAATTTTATTAAAATAATTTAGTTTTAAACAGTTTAGGGGGGTGATAGGACACCCGTGAAGTTAGAGTGTGTAGTTGGAATTTCGGGTATAGGTTGGGGGGGTTTTAGACCATTTTCTCTTATATTTATTTCAATTTGATGAGGTGCAATCATGTAATTAGTCGTATCTCACTAATATTACCTTATAGACAATAGTTGTTGTGCATTTTTCGTGTCATCTAACCAGATGTGCTTTGCACGTGTATTCCACTTAATCTGTTTAGATGTCGTATGAACATGTGGAGAACAACTACATTTTATTTTTTGGAACTATTTTTGTATATTGATTTTTCTTTTATAAGTTATAACATAATAGATGATTTTCTTTTTGTTGGCTCTAATATTTGACTTCTCGATTGACTGTGCACTTAATAAATCAAAGATAGTTATCTGACTGTCCACAGTTAACTGAGAAAGATTTCCTTTTACTTTTACCGAAAAAATTAAATATTAAAATTAAAGAATATAATCTATATGTGAAATCATATATAATCACCTGTTTATCTTACACACAACAAATATATAGTTCATATACTTGTAAGCAATTTTCAATTTATTCCACCAAGCATTATTTGTCCATGGAAAAAAAACAACACCGTGTTATCACATATATAGGGACGGAATAATAATATGAAAAATTATTAGTCAAAAGTTAATATCAGGAAAGATGAAAGATAGAAATAATTGATGTACTAACTATGAGAATTTATAATATTATAACTAAAGAGTGTAAAAGAATGTGAATAACATTTGCAATAATTTGTAATAACTAAGAGAATGTATAATGTTATAACTAAGAATTAATGTGCAATAGATGAATTTCTAATAAATTTTATACTTACATAAATAAATAGGACTTTTAATTAATGTTACTATTTTTTATTATTAGATTTTAAATTAGTATAGTGACAAAACGAAAATGTTTATTCTATAGTACTAAAAATAAAATTTATTTGGTTAATGATAAATTTTAAATGATTCACATATTTTCACAATTGTTGTGAGTTTAAAAAAGAACTTGCAAAATTTTAAAATAATATATTGTAAAGTTAGAAGATCTTGTTAACTTGATAATACATTTTTGACATATATAAATACCTACCCAAATATATATATATATATATGAATTAATGAAAATATATTGTCACGCCCCGATCCTACACCCCGAACGTGGTTGACACTCGAGAACCATTGCTAGTCCTAAGCGAACCCTTGGCATGGCTTACTTACTCAGTGGAAGACTCTATGCATATTTATAATGATCAATAGCACTATACTCACTTGAATAATAAAATACTAAGAATGCTTAAAAAGTCAAACATTCAACTTGGCCAAAATGGCAACTCAAGTCTTAACATATGAAATGAAAATGTAAAGATAACTGAACTACTAACTATCTGACTGTCTATGAAGCTTCTAAAACAAAAAGGGATATCAGGATAAGACCCTCGATCATCCTAATAATGAAATACTAAAAGCAAAGTAAAAGGGGTCCTCCGGAATGCAAGGAGGCTCACCAACTGACTTTGAGAGCTCAACTGGATCAACGAGTCGGTGGATGCTGATCCTCGTTACCTGCGTCTGCATCATAATAAGATGCAGGCCAACTGGCATCAGTACATTGAATGTACGAGTATACGAGTTGGAATGCTAAACATAACTTAAGCGTGAAAAAAATCTGAAAGAAACACTTACCTTGGCTTTACCCAACTGCTGAATAGCTTAACTCAATATAAAGCAATAAACATATGCAATATATAGAAAGCTTGTAAAACAGTGGAAAACAACTTAATTCGTTAAAGAAAATGCAATAACAAACTCAACTTTACTCATTTAATAAAGTAATATAGTTTCCTGTGGGAGTTTCTCTAATCGACAATCACCACTATGAGCCTAAGTGGTGATACAACGCCTTGCCCACACCGCCAGAACTGTCCTATTCTTTGCCATCATATAGAACACTTAACTAAGTGGATCCACTAGTCTACACTAAAAGCATCTTAAGGAGTCATCTAAAAAGTATGATCCTTTACTACCCATGATGGCTACATGGTTTATGAAGACTTGAGTTAATATGAACTCGCATCCCCATATCGGTGCTCAATACTACTCCCAAAATATACTTAGCTCATATGTTTTTAAAACAAACTTCTTTCTTTGGTTTGATATAATTACTCAAAACTTAGCTTAAAAGCTCTCTTGGAATCGGTGTTCCTTTCTTGCTCAAATGTGAAAACATTTTTTAACTCTTGGGAATACTTAGTTCCCTTATAACTTTTTAAGAAATGAACTCAAATCTTTACGCTTTGCTTAACTTGAAACTTAAGTCTTAAAACAAAATTAAAACATTTGTGAAAGACTTTAGAAAAACTTTTTAAGCTTCTCTTGACTTGCTTCTTAACTTCTAGACTTGACTTTTAACTTCTTTTGACTTTGATCCTAACTTTCCTTGAATTGGATTATGGATTCAAGGTTCATGATCTCATATTTATGGATGATTTCATGATGTTTAGATGTACCTTAGAGTGTTGGAATCAACTAGAAAACATAGGTACATTGCTAAGGAACAAGTACGAAAAAGTGGAGATAAAATGGGAAGAGCTGGCGTCCCTGGCACTCCGAGAGGCGTGGGGCGCGAACCCTTGAAGTTCAGAACCAGACTTGGGGCGCTCTGGCTGGTGCGGCACCCCAAGGGTAAAAAGTTCAGAGGAACTTTTGGGACGCTCTGGCTGGCGCGACGCCCCACCCCTTTCCCCAGGTGTTCTACGACTTTTCTTTCTCGTTTTTCAACTCTAAACCCTCTAAACTTCAATGGTTCCTTCCCCAAACACTTAGAATCATTTATACCCTCAATATATGATAGATTCAAACCGAAATCAGACCCGGAAACATGAATCAAATCAGAAGAAACTCCAACAACACAACCCACAAGAATATTTTCAACAATGTTCATCAAGAACTCAATTTCTAAACTTTCAAAGACTTAAATTCGTTGAATTGAATCATGGTTGGCGTATGGGTGAACTAACCCAATGCTAAGTGATCTCACATACCTCGTAGGGATCACCCCTTGACGAAATCCACAAGCTAAACTCGACGATCTTGACGAGTCTTGATTTCTCTTCTCCCTTCTCCTCTTTTCTCTTTTCTCCAAGCCCTAGCGTGAAACTTCAACTTTTCTAAATGGACTAAAATCTGATTTTACCTCAATTAACTCCTAAAAATGAATTAGAATAATCAGGTAAGGAAAAGACTAAATTACCCTTCCAAAATCCGGATTAGACTTTCCTTATTCAAACTGCCTAACTTCCAAAGGGCATAACTCACTCATACGAACTCGGAATTGCTCAAACTCAGCGGCAACCATATCTGGAAATACACCTAACTCATCCTGATATAGGATTTATGACTTCTTGAAGTTGACCAAAAACTCAACTAACATACTTCACAATTTTCCAGACTTTCATATACTTTCCAAAAATGATTCTTTCCCCAACTTTTAACTCTTTCCTAGTTATTTCAATCTGTGAGATGTTACAATATCTCCCCCTTAGCAACATTCGTCCTTGAATGAGATTAATCTTACTATGCTAAGGGTGTAATATCAGTCATACATTTCAAACACCCATTAAGCAAAGCAAACACAACATGCCAATTTATAAATACAATGCCAAGAAAAGGATTAGTACCTTGATTTGGAACTTCTCCGGATTCGAAGAGATGCAGATATCTCTTCTTCATATCCCCCTCAGCTTCCCAAGTAGCTACCTCAACAAATTGGTTTCTCCAAAGGACTTTGACTGATGCTACTTCCTTAGTCCTCAACTTGCGAACTTGGCGATCTAGAATCTGAACAGGAATCTCCTTATAAGATAAACTATCCTTGATTCCAATATCTTCAGTTGGTATGATCAATGAAGGATCATCCATGAGTAGGTCCCTTTTGCTTTTACTGAAAGGACGAACAATTCACATTGCTTTTCTGTTACCCGGACTCATTTTGTATCTTAGATTTCTTATTTCTGAATTCCTCCCTATCCCTCAGCTTTTCTTCCTCAACCTGTTGCACATACACCATCAACATTGATATGTCCATGTCCCCAATTAACATATCTGCCATGCCCTCTTTGCTTGATAGATGGGACAACCTAGTAACAAACAGACTCATTCTACTCCTCATGTCCGCAACCATCTCCGGAGCATAACCGGTAGTTAGGTGAACTTCAACCCATACTCATGAACATTTAAAGAACTTGCTTAAGTGTGAGGAATTCTCGTACCTTAGCCTCTTTCAATTCTCAGGGAAAGAAACGCCCTAAGAAAGCCTCCTCGAAACATGTCCAACTCGCAGGTGGTGCATCATCAGCTCTACCCCCTTCTACTGGTCAAACCAAGTCCTAGAAACATTCTTCAGTTGACTCGCTCAGTATCGGCAACATGCATAACCTCATATACCTTCTTCAGTTCCTCAACAAAACTCTCTGGATCCTCAGTAGTTCTTGAACCCATGTAACTTGGAGGATTCATCCTCAAGAACTCTCGGATCCTCGAAGTATAAGTCACTTCCTGTCTAGCTCCTTTTTTTTTGTCCAACCTGGTTAGTCACAGCTTGGCTCAACATCCGGATAGCCTCACAAAACTCAACATTGGTAACCTCTCCTTAGGGTTGCATCTCAGGTGCATTGGGTACCCCTTGCTCCTCAACATTACGTCTAGCAGGACGACCTCTGACAGCTCTTCGTGGAGGTATGATTATCTGAAAACACACCAAAGCACAAATTAGAAGGAAAATTTTTAGATATTAAACTCTAATGCACGAAATGAGTATGAAAGAAGTGAGAATATTTCCTAAGTGTCGCAACCTCCTAATTATAGATGTGGTACACTTCACACCGATAACTAGGACTCTACTGACACAAATTCATAGACTCCATAGGACTCTTGAACTCTAGGCTCTGATACTAAGTTTGTCATGCCCTAAGCCTACACCCCCGACGTGGCTGGCACTCGAGAACCATTACTGGCCCTAAGCCAACCCTTCACCTGGCTTACTTATTTAGTGGAAGACTCTATGGATATTTATAATGATCAATAGCACTATACTCACTTGTATAATAAAATACTGAGAATGCTTAAAAAGTCAAACATTCAAATTGGCCAAAATGGCAACTCAAGTCTTAACATATGAAATGAAAATGTAAAGACAACTGAACTACTAACTGTCTGACTGTCTATGAAGACTCTAACAATGAATTACTGAAAGAAAAGTAAAAGGGGTCCTCTGGAATGCAAGGAGGCTCACCAACTGACTCTGAGTGCTCAACTGGATCAACGAGGCACTGGATGCTGATCCTCATTACCTGCGTCTGCATCATAAGAAGATGCAGGCCAACTGGCATTAGTACATTGAATGTACGAGTATGCAAGTTTGAATGTGATATACCATGAGTTTACGGTATTTTTAATACATTTCACTTAAGAGTTGTGTATGTCTAGGGCCATTTTGTATTGGTTTTTATATATTTTTATCATGTTTGCAGGAAATATGTTCAGACATGGAAACTGAGAGACATAACTGAAAGATGTGCAGAAAAGGGCATCTACGGAGGTGATCCACGGACCATAGGTCTATTCAGGCTGTGTATATGGGTGTTGTAGATGGGCAGGCAAGGCATTAAAGGAGATCAGGGAATTCTTGACCAAGTGTGGAACCACGGTTGCAATTGACGTGCCATAGATTGATCTACAGACCGTACTGTTGCTCCGTCAAATGATTCAGAGAAGGGGTTCCAGTACCTGATTTTAAAGATTCTAAGTGTGGAGCTACGAAGGAGGATCTACGGACCGTGGATCAAACCATGGTCCGTACTGTTGATCCATCGTTTGCATCAGAGATGATGATGTTTTGGAAGCTGAAAATTTGCCCAAGTCTTGAGTCACGGAAGGGACCTACGGACCGTAAGTCAATCCAAGGTCCATAGGTCAGTGTCGTAGATCGAAGACGCGTCTTGAAATATTATTTCCTTATTTCATTTCCTTTTTAGTTAGGACTTATTTTTCTATATATAGGGCATGTAAACCTTGTTTTTGGGGGGTTAGATTTTATTACTTTTATTCTAGTTCTTTACTTGGGAGATTAACTTGCAACTTTAGTAATTCTTAATTTCCTAAGTTAGTTTTGAAGATTTTGGTTTGGAAATTTAAATTGAAATTCTGGGTTTATTCTTCTCATTATGTAAGTTCATGATTTCTTCATCTAAAAATATGAATTGTGTTCTTGCTACTATGGGTAACTAAATCCACAACTAGGGTTGTGGGAACCATGGGCGATTAACAATGTATGAATAGTAATTAAGTAATTCTTGAATAGTATAATTGCATACATTGATAATTTTTTCACTTAGAAATCTTTTTAACGATGGCCAACGTTAGAACTTTCCTCGTTACTACTTGCCGGACTAAGGAGGTAATTAACGAGAAAAGAATTATAAACATAGATTTAGTGTGATACTATCTAATAGTCTAATGTCGATTGGTGCGAGGGTGAAAACTAAGCCATACATCGATGTGATATCTAATAGGAGGTAAAGGTAAGGGTTAGTAAATTATACACACGTAGTCGGACCAAGGTGCGGGGTGAAATTCTCTAGATGTCAGACCAAGGATTTAGAGATACCTAACTTATCACTTTGCATGTAATACACTAGGATTACTGCGTAATGAGCTTATGGGGAACACGTATACCCTAGTTACTTTCTCATCTTGATAACAACTAAAGTTTAAATCTTGCTTATTGATTACTTACATAATTTCCTGAATTTGTTTCACAAATCTCCCCTTTTTTATTACTTGTTTTCAGAAATACATTGACTAAACGAATATAATCATTGGTTAAATTTAAGTCTAAACCATATTCCTCGTGGGATTGAGCCCAACCTAAAATTTGTGTTCTTTACTTGATAACGATAGTTGATGCTTCTTTAAGGAGGTGTAATTTGAGCGTATCAAATTTTGCCGCCGCTGCCGAGGAATTTGGCTTTTAGATTAAGTTTAACTAAATTATTGAACTTTAGTCAAATATTTCCTAATTTTACTTTTTCTTTTGTTTTTGTCTCTCTCAGGTTCCTACTCTAGTGTATGTCAAGTACACGGAGTCAAGGAGAACCAGTTACTCCCTACGATCCAGAACTGAACAGAACTTTGAAGAGAATGAATAATCAAGGAGTGCCAGCTAATCCTATCGTAGGAGAAGTAGGTAATGGTGTTGGGTTGAAGCTTCCGAGGGTTGGTGATGAGAATAATCAGATTCAAGCTAAGAATTTATTGAGGGATGCAGTGAGGGTACATGATCAACCAGGGCCAAGATTGCATGATAACTATAGGGTCAACTTTAATACTGCTATTTCGACGGACCTCTTGTCCCACCTCCTCTATCGCCGGGGCAAACATTTGTGGTGACTAGCAGTTTGATGCAGATGCTTATAGTGAGGGGCTTGTTTGCAGGTGTGGCATTTGATGAGTCCACAAATTGGACTCATTTAGGGCTATATTTTAATAGAAATTGTGTCCTCAAATGCTTATTTTATCTCAATATCTGATGAAAACCCTTAAGTTTCAGGTATTTGAAATTTGAAGGAAAGAATGGGCACTACGTCGCAAAAAGGAACAAAAAGGCTGAAAATAACAAAGAAATGAAGGCCTGAGGATCGCCAAGTCCACTTGGTGAGTTGCCGAAGGGTCTTACTTCGCCTTTTGTTCCAGTGTGCTAAGTCCTAATGGAATGGATCAAGTCGACGTAAAAAGGAGCAGTCGGCGCTTCGCCGAGAAGTTCTGCGGAGCAGTACCATGTCGTCCAATGACCCAAAGCATGACGATGCTGGAGGCTGGTGCAATACAACGATGAACTACACCAAAAGGTGAATCGCTGAGTTGATCGGCGATTTCGAATAACGACACCGAATGATCCACTGCAGCACAAATCTGTGAAAACTATAAATACTAGTAAGAGTAGTAGTTTTAAGTGGTGGAACAATTATTATAATTTTCATATAGAATAGTACTTTTGATACTTTTGCTCTAAGTTTGAGAGGGTTTTGAATGCGAGCTCAATTTGGTATAAATTTCTATCTCTTATACATATGTGGCTAAAAACCCCAATTCTTGGGGTGTGATTTAGTGAATATGGGTTAAGATAATTATTGGGTCTTGCTTGTTGATAGTTTAACCATAGTTTATTTGTTATTTCATTTAGTAGTTGTGGATGAATTTAATGAATTTGTAATTGCAAATTCAAGTTTATTTATTTGTTTTCGGCTTGCTCGAGAGAGAGGTCATAAAACTAAAATTACTAAATTGATGGCTGATGGGAGTGGGTCGATATGAGGTTCAGCTTGATAGAGTGAATCCTAGTCTCATTCCCACACACTCAGCTCGAGAGAGTGAGTGGGTTAAGGCATATGCTGGTCTTTATGCGGCCAGTGGGTGTCCGAGAAGAACGCATTTGAAACGGGGTAAGTTGCTTGAGAGAGAGCTTATCCCCTTTAAAGTTTAGCCTAGTCACAATTATTCTATGAATCTTTTATCGAAAACATGTACCCAATAATCTAGCTTAGCCCGTATTCCCGTCACATCCCAAGGATCCCCTCTCATTACTTAGAAATCCTTGCTTATTTTTGCTGTTTCTACTTACTAGTGACAAAAACCATCATCGTTAATTGACACTTTTGTGTCACCCCTTAGATTTAACATGCTTATATTCAGAAATGTTTTTAGTTATGACTAATTAGAACTTAATTTTATTTTTCTACTAATTCTTAAAACCACTCCCTTGGGAACGATCCTAACCCTTGGTTGGGTTACTTTACTATTGTACGATCGTAGACACTTGCATTGGAAGTTGTGTCTTGATTACGCAAACATCAAAATGGCGCCGCTACCGGGGAGTGGTGTTATTTGAGAATTTTTGGATTAGTAGAATTTTTGTTCTTCTTAGTCATAGTTTACTAACTTAACTTTTAGTTTTGTTTTGTCTTTGAAGTTGTTGATGTAGGCAGATACCTAGAGCATGGATGAGGGAAATGGTAGCAACTTGGCTGGTACGAGTCAAGAAGTTGAGAGGGACTTCAAGTTAACCGCACTGGTAACTAAGCTGAACGTGTTGGCCACAAAAATATCAGAGGTGGAAAACCAGTGCAAGAGTCAAGGGAGATATATACCCCCTAATGAGCGAAAACAGTGTAGAGACAGGGAGAACAATCGTGTCGAGAAAACACTCCAAATCATTCTCCAAAAGATCACCGAACAAGATCGAATGTTGGAAAAGATGAAGGAGAATGTTGAAGTGTTCAATCAAATGATTGGGTCCCATTCTAGATCGATCCAGCTGATCAGGACACTCATGAGTTATGCAGTGCCTCCTCTTCTCTCAAATGAACTATTGGGGTTACCTAGTAACACTAGGACCAACCCCACCAATGGAGAGAGAGTAAGGACTCGCGTCGTGCCACAACATTAACTAAGGCGCTTCTTGGGAGGCAACCCGAGGTTTTAAATACTTTTGTATGCTTTTATAAATAATGGCATGCTAGTGGTGCAGGTTTAAATGCTGAAAGTGTTTGGAAAATGCATATTGGCGAGTAAAAGGTCAGTCAGCGAAGCACCGAAATGGTCAGCATGCCCGATAAAGACCGCCGTTTGGACCTTCACTTTGACTGAAGGTCCTGTAAAACTCAGCGAGTGCAGTAACAACTCGGCATGTCACCGAGTAGATTGGTGAGTGCGATTAATGTCGCCGAATGCGCGCGAACTGGATGATTTATAATGGCCAAAAGACTTAGAATTTGAAATCCTTCACAGAATTTGAAATCCTTCACTTTCCCTCATTTTTAAAACGTCACAAACCCACACCAAGGTATTATCTTCAATATTTTTCTAGTCCATTAGTATTTTAGTTGTTTATTGGTGCTCGGAGTAGGATTTCTTTGCCGCCTAGCTTTCAATCATGTTTTAGTTGGCATATAAGGTTGGTTTCCGAATCCCAAATTTACATTTGAAAACTTTGTACTCTTTTGCAATATTCGTATCGTTTTGTTGTGTGTTGGGCCTCTCTGATAGAATTAGAATCCTTGAATGCCTATTTTAAGTTGAAAATCTTGTCTGTATTGCTTTGATCGTCAAAATACCCATATCGTTATGCCTTGGAACAAATGAAATTTGATTGGGTGATGCTTGCGTGTTGTTTTGATTGATTGGGTGATGTCTGAGTAACCCATGCATGTTCTAAATGATGAAAATTGCTGAATGATAGAGCGGGTGACACCACTTGTAGGAGTAAATATCGTCAAGTGGCCATTTTTGGCAAAATCGAGAAAATCTGAGTATCCCAGTGTGATGGGTAGTACGGGTCTTGTTTGAATTCCATTAGTGTATGCTTTGATTTTGTCTTCGGGGGTTGCGGGGTTCAATTCGAGAAGATGGGTTGAAAATAGGCACGTTGGATCGATTGGCGAGCTAGGTCGAGCTCACCGAACGACTCGGTGGTTTGCCTAATGTCCCTATCTCACTGATAATTTGGCACCTTGATTGATATTTGATATTGCAGCTTTCAGCGAGAAGCCTGAGGGTGCCGAAAGCACTCGGTGACTCGCCAAAAGTATTCTTATCGTCCTTTATCTGCACTCTTGAGTCTATGTTGCACTGTTACTTTCAACGGACAATCACTTGTTCGCTGATCAGATTTTCCCATAACTGATTTGCCAAAAATTTGCAAGCTAAACCCTTCGGCGAGCGCGATCTAGCTCGCCAAAGAGGTTCGGCGATTTGCCGACTGGATCGGTGAGTCTTTCTGCAATAATATACTCTGTTATTGTTTTGATTTTCTCCTAATTTCTCTCTATCTTTTGCAGATATGGTATGCATAAATCTAAACGAGCACCGCAAAAAAAAGCAAAGGGAATTACGATAAATGAAGGAGGATCAAATCCTCCACAGAAACGAAAGCAAAATCTCCCACCGGGAGACAAAGGCAAGAGGATAAAGCACATAGCTAGGAAAGGGATAGCTATTGAACCCCAAGTTGATTTTCCTGAACCAAAAAATGAAGAGCTTTTGATTCCTCAAAGGAGTAGACACCAGGCTAAATCTCAGCCTACGCCCACCGGAGCTCCCTCAGTTGCTACTCCATATGCTACTGAATTAGTGCCAGCTCAGGCACCCTTAATAACTCCTGCATTGCCTATTGCTCCTCCACCTAGATTACTGAACAAACTAAAAGGTGAAGGAGTCCAGACTATCATAGAAGAGAAGCTGTTATCTACGGAGGGTCTGGAAGGCAAATACCCAGATGTTTTAGACATCCTCCGTTACCATGAGTTTGAGCAGTTCACACGGCCCTGAGGCCCTTACCTCCCTTCTTGGGTTAGGGAGTTTTACACAGCTTATAGGGAGTTGGTGCCTAAGAACAAGAATAAGGCAAGTGAGTTTCGACCGGTGAAGTCGGTCATAGTCAGAGGCAAGAAGGTGGAGTGTCACAACGAGCATATTAATGATTTATTGGGTAGAACGCTGCACTCTGTACTTCCTTATGAGGGGTTGCCTATCATTCCGTCCCTGGATGATTTGAAGGATTGGTTAGCTCCGATGATTTCTGACACCACCTCGAGGTGGATTGATGCAGGAGCTCCTATTGAGAAAAGAGTTATGAACATCGACTCCAGGTTCTGGTTTAGCTTCATCAGCAACACCATAATGCCATCCCATAACGAGTCTATTCTGTGCCATCCTAAGGCGGCTTGCCTCGGTTCTATCATGGCCAGGAGGAGGATCAACCTAGGATTGCTGATTTTGTAGGAGATGACCATGAGAGCCAAGCAAAGACTTACATATCTGCCATTCCCGGTTTTGATCACTGAGTTATGCCGGCATGCCGGAGTACCCTGGGATCCTGCGAATGATATAAAGGTCATCCCTTCATCCTCTACGAACATTTGGCATATTTATGCCGAGTTCACACGAGAGGAGGTTGATAGGAGGAGAGCAGCTCCGGCAGATATCTCTCCTGAGGTTGATGTTGACTCGTTACCAGCAGAAGCACCTTCGCCTACTCAAGCCTCTGAGCCTTCAGGTACATCTGGACCCTCCTCTTCTTCACAGATACTAGGTGCTTCTTCCTCCTCCTCCTAGCCAGCGAAGATTACTAAGGCGATGATCTTGAAGATAGGACACTTTACCTAGTCAACGGATGTGCGGGCTACCCGACTAGAGAGGTCTTTTTCGGAGATGATCGATAGGGCCATACTAGTAGCACTTACCCCCCTTCAGACTTCTATTGATGCCTTGACAGTGAGAGCCATTTCTTGTGAGAGCAAACAGGGGGAGGCCCCTGAGGTGACGACTTTAAAAGCCAAGGTTACGAGTTTGAGGAAGGACATAGACTATCTTAAGTCTACTGACTTCACTTCACTGCTAGAGGCTAGTGAGGACAGGGATGCCCTTGAGACTTCAGGGATTCCTTCAGCTACCACCGAAGATGTGCAGAGGGGTGGCACAACGGAGAAAGAGTCGGATACAGAGACTAACAAGGAGCTAATAGCAGTGCACGAAGAGTAAACACAAGAGAGCTGCGATGAGAGCATATTGAGAGATTTGCCAGATCTTGTGCAGTCATTAATCTAGCCATCACTGATTGAGACGTCCACAATAGCTCCTTGTAGATCTGGCACTTCTATTCCGCCTGAGGTGAGTCCGTGTACTGAGACTCGAGACCAGACAGATGCTCCGGGAAACGATGCCCCGATTCAGAAGAGGCCCTGAGAGAGGGAGCGATTGCATAGATAGGACCCTTCTTTACCTCCCTCTTTGTCTTACTCATTTTTATTTTTGGATACTTTTATTTGCATTTGAGGACAAATACTTTTATTTGTGGTGTGATGAGGCCCACCTTTATGTGCTATTGATGTTCGTGTTTTGTTTATATTTGGGTTTTGTGCTTAAATTGTGTTTACACTGTTTCTGTGGATGTTTGAGCTTATGACTCCTTTTGTTTGAAATTGCAAAATGATTTTGACCCCGTCTGAAAATTTCTGCCATCTCTCGTGTGTTGAATGTGGCTGTTCTTTTGCAAAATTTAAGTCTCGGTTCTAATCAGTATCGATGACTTGAATAGTGCTCTTAATCGAACGAACATGAATGTGCGGCTACGATGAGGCCAAATGAAGTTGCATAGACAATATGTGAATGCTTTGCATCTCGTTGTGACTAGCCTATTATCAAATTGAGTCTCTTGTGATGACCATTGCACACTAGCAAAAGTGTGGAGTCTTGTTTGACTGTAGTGTCATGCCTAGTGTGATGAGCTTACTTTGAACCATGCATGATAGATCCTAGAATTTGCCTCGTTGGTCCGGTCAACTAAGTTATGCTATCTCTTGATATGATATTAGGCAACTTCTAAGAGTGTGAGCCAATTTGACATATACCTCTTTTGTGACCTACCTTGTTAACGTGTGAACCACTTTTGAACACCCCTTGAGCCTTACCTTTTGTTGGAAGAAACTTGATGAAAACTAGACCTTTCTTTATCCATCACCCATAATCCTCATGAAGTTGTGGTTAGTTGAAAAGCCAACTTAGGCCAAAAGCCTAAGTTGGGGGTGTGGTGAACAGATAAGGGCAAATCAAAAAGTGAAAGGAAAGTCTCATCTTATCCATGGTTTTAAGAAAAATGGAACCCCTCCATATAAAAAAAAAAGAAAGAATGAAAACGAAAAGTTGTGGAATAAAGTACAAAAGAAATGGGGTGCCCAAACAATCCATGAAAAGTGAATAATAGGATGACTTATGAGCACTAAAGAGAAGGATGAAGGAAAAGGAAAGGAAGTGTTATGAGCACCACATTTCATAAGGATGAAAGTCCTTGAGCCTAAATGACCATAACTTTGCACTCAACCCCATTACAAGCCTTGAAAAGACCTTTTTGAACTTGAGTGAGCTCAAACAAATGTTGATTGGAAAATACGGGAAAACCTATCGGTGAAAGCATGCACTGTGTTCTTCCTTGTGAGAGTGAGCGTTGCTTCTGATTCTGAAGCTTTAAACTGTGAACCATTGTGTGAATATGGAATCATTCCTTGTGTGAGGGTATTTGAACACTTTGGTTGAGCTTGAACTTGCATTTGAAGAAAGTATTGTGAGCATGAGATTCTTTGATATTGGTGAGTCACAACTTGAATCTTTGAGTTCACATTTGATCTTTGCATAAGTAAATTGAGTCTTGTTGTGTTCATTCATGATTGAGTCTTGTGTAGAACTGTTCGAGACACCCTTTTTGAATGGTTGAACTTGAGTTTGCTTGAGGACAAGCAAAAGTTTAAGTTGGGGGTGTTGATGAGTCCACAAATTGGACTCATTTAGGGCTATATTTTAATAAAAATTGTGTCCTCAAATGCTTATTTTATCTTAATATCTGATGAAAACTCTTAAGTTTCAGGTATTTTAAATTTGTAGGAAAGCATGGACACTAACATCGCAAAAATGAATGAAAAGGTTGAAAAAAATGAAGAAATGAAGGCCTGAGGATCACCGAGTCCACTTGGCAAGTTGCCGAAGGGTCTTACTTCACCTTTTGTTCCAGTGTGCTGAGCCCTGAAGGAAAGGATCAAGTCGGCAGGAAAAGGAGTAGTCGGTGCATCGCCGAGAAGTTTCACGAAGTAGTACCATGTTGCCCAATGACCCAGAGCACGATGATGCTGAAGGCTGGTGCAAGACGGCGATGAACTACACCAAAAGGCGAATCGCCGAGTTGATCGGCGATTCCGACTAATGACGCCGAATGATCCGCTGCAACACAAATCTATGAAAACTATAAATACTAGTTAGAGTTGTAGTTTTAAGTAGTGGAACAACTATTATAATTTTCATATAGAATATTACTTTTGATATTTTGGCTCTAAGTTTGAGAGGGTTTTAAGACTTGAAGATCCAAAGGCTTTCATCTTCAAGATTTGGATTTGGGTCTCTTGGATTCTTAAATTTTGGTCTGTATCAAGACTTAAATCTTCATAACCAGTTGAATGCGATCTCAATTTGGTATAAATTTCTATCGTTTATACATGTATGGCTAAAAACCTCAATTCTTGGGGTATGATTTAGCGAATATGAGTTAAGATAATGTTGGGTCTTACTTGCTGATAGTTTAATCGTAGTTTAATTGTGTTTTCATTTAGTAGTTATGGATGAATTTAATGAATTTGTAGTTGCAAATACAAGTTTATTTATGCATTTTTGGCTTGCTCGAGAGAGAGGTCGTAAAACTAAAATTACTAAATTGATGACCAGTGGGAGTGGGTCGACATGAGGTTCAGCTCGAGAGCGTGAATCCTAGTCTCATTCCCACACACTCAGCTTGAGAGAGTGAGTGGGTTAAGGCGTAGGCTGGTCTTCATGCGGCAAGTGGGTGTCCGAGAGGAACACATTTGAAATGGGGTAAGTTGCTTGAGAGAGAGTTTATCGCCTTTAAAGTTTAGCCTAGTCACAATTATTCTATGAATCTTTTATCGAAAGCATGTACCCAATAATCTAGCTTAGCCCGTATTCCCGTCACATCCCAAGGATCCCCTTTCATTACTTAGAAATCCTTGTTTATTTTTGTTGTTTCTACTCACTAGTGACAAAAACCATCATTGTTAATTGACACTTTTGTGTCACCCCATAGATTTAACATGTTTATATTCAAAAATGTTTTTAGTTATGACTAATTAGAACTTAATTTTATTTTTCTACTAATTCTCAAAACCACTCCCTTGGGAACAATCCCAACCCTTGGTTGGGTTACTTTACTATTATACGGTCATAGACACTTGCATTGGAAGCTGTGTCTTGATTAGACAAACATCAGCATCGGACGATCCACATGCTCACATAGCTAAGATAAGTAGTGTTTGCAAAAGTTGTGTGGGTGACCGAACCTGGACATGGATGTCATTGGATTGCGAGTATTCCCTCTATCATTGACTGGCGATGCTGCTTTGTGGTTTAATGAGCTTCCTTATAATTCAATCTACACATGGAACCAATTGAGAGATGTGTTCTTAGCAAGATTCTTTCCAGTGTCCAACAAGTTTAACCACAAAGATAAACTCAACAATTTTAGTAGCACTACCTGGAGAGTCCGTGAGTAGTTATTGGGATAGGTTCACTGCTTTCATACGAGGTGTTTCGAATCACCGTATTGATGATAAGTCACTGAAGGAATATTTCTACCGAGTTTAAGATGACAACAGTAAGGTAGTGCTTGATACTATTGCTGAAGGTTCATATGGTGAGTGCACTTTTGAGCAGATTGTAGAGAAACTAGAGAAGATCTCTCGAAACAATAAAGTTTGGAGCACTAGAAAGTGGGATACTGGGAGAAACATGTTTGCTGTTCAAACTACAAACAACCAGTCTGCAGATGAGATTCGTGAGGAGATGGCTTAGATGAGGACTGACCTAGGGTTGGTTTTAAAACATATGAGCGGAGGTGCAGAGAAGGTAAATGCTGTGAATTATTTGACTAGGAATCTACCACTGGTTGAGGAGTGTTACTATGAAGAGGATACTTATGAAGTGAATGATCAGATGATGGGTTTCCGACCAAACGCCCAAGGTTCCAACATGGATAATTGGCGCTAAGGTTAAGGAAACCAAGGTCGAAACTATGGCAACTACAACTGAGAGGGTCAATATGTCCGGGATGGAAACTACAATCGCGACAACAACTACAATCGGAACAACTATGGCAACAGAAATGAACGGGTTGGGCCTTATGTTCCTCCTCAAAATCGGGAACCTGGTAATAGGGAAGTTGGGGGTAGTATGTCACGCGTTGAGGATATAATGCAAAAGATGTTGAAGAAGTTTGACACAGTAGATCATAATGTGAAAGAGATGTGCACTGAGTTGTCTAAAATTGGCCAGAAAGTTGATGCCCATGCCGTGTCGATAAAGCAACTTGAGCAGCAGCTTGGTCAGTTGCCTGCTACTGTGAATACACGCCATTCGGGCACGCTTCCCAGTAACACCATCCAGAATCCAAAGAATGATGGGCATTGTATGGCAATCACAACTTGCGGAGGAAAGTAGAGTATTGACCCCCCCCTCCATGCCATCTGATGTAAATAAAGTGGTAGAAATAGATGGTGATGAGATTGAGGTTGCCGAAGAGATAAAATGCCATAAAGAAGGAATTGGAGATAGCCCAAAAGGCTGTTCCCATGCATAGACCTCCATCTCCTTTCTCACAGAGGTTAGTGCAGAAGGTTGAAAAAGGAAAGTACTGCAGGTTCATAACTATGTTGAAACAACTTTCCATCAATGTCCCTTTGATAGAAGCATTGGAGCAAATGCGTGGGTATGCAAAGTTCATGAATGACTTGGTGATCAAAAAGAGGGCTATCAGTTTTGAGAATGATGAGAAGTTGTAGCATTCTAGTGCCATTTCTACGAGGTCACTGGTACAAAAAAGAGAGGATCCTGGAGATTTCACTATTCCATGCACCATCGGTAAGATGCACTTTGCAATAACTTTGTGTGATTTAGGTGCCAGCATTGACTTGATGCCATTGTCAATTTATAAGAAGTTGGGTTTAAGAGCTCCAAAACTAACTATGATGTGTGTACTTATGGGTGATAGAACTGTGAAAAAGCCCATTGGAGTGCTTTAATATGTCCTTGTGAAAGTGGGGCCGTTCATTTTTTTGACAGACTTTGTTGTACTTGAGTGCGAGGTCGACTTTGAGGTCCTTATCATCTTAAGGAGACCATTCCTTGCTACCGGGCGTGCCATAGTCGATATGGAGAGTGGGCAGATGAAGTTTTGACTGAATAAGGAGGAGGTGACATTTAACGTCTGTAAGTCTATGAAGAGGGAAAGTGATCTTAAATTGGTATTGGTGGTGAGTCACACTTTCGGATGAGGTGTTGAAGTGTTTAGTAAGGAGAAGTTAGGTGCAGCCTTGTACATGAAGAAGAAGCGCCATGCTCAAAAGACAGAAAAGTGCAAACTAGCTCCTGGTGATTTGGTGTTGTTGTATAAATCAAGGTTGAGCTGTTTTTAGGGTAGATCTAAGTCCAAGTGGACTGGACCATTCAGAGTAACCCAAGTGTCCTCATATAGAGTGGTTGAGCTCGAGAAAAAGAATGGGACAAGGTTCAAAGCCGACCAAACGGAGGATAAAAAGCTACATGGGAAATTTTGATGGTGTAAATACAGTGATATAGGCATGGAATCTTGATAAAGTCTGAGTAATCAAGAGGCCTGCGTCGTGCCGCGATTTTAAATCAACCGCTTCTTGGGAGGCAACCCAAGATGTAAAATCTAGCCAACTATAGGTTTTTCTTTTCGATTTAGGAGTTTTCTTCGTTTATTTGAATATTTGTAATCCTTTAAATAGGTATTTTATTTTATGTATTAGTGTTGGCTAAATATAGCATAGGGTTCGTGTCTAAAAAGTGTCCAGAAAATGTAAAAGAAAGGCCTAATGGTTGCTACATGTGCAGGGATAGAAAGCCAAATCTACAGAAAAAGGACTGTGCAGAGGTCTACGGACCCCATTGATGGTTCGTAGGCCCATCCATGGACCGTGAATGGTGTTTGTAGATCCCAGTTATGTATCCTAAATTTTTCCAAGTGTTGTTGCCTTTAGCACCGTGAGCACTACGGATGGTGACGCGAGAATTGATAGCACTACTGAGGGTGCTAGGCTAGATGATGTGGGCACTACTGAGGGTGACCCAAGTGTTGTTCCAGCGGGCTCCAAGAAATCGGACCTACCCGCTTGTTGATAGTTCATCGGCGCTATGCGCCACAGGTTTGCTTCACCCAATCCATTACTTTTTACTGTTTTTGTGTCCATTGGGGACAATTGCACCTATTTTTTATTGGGGTGGGGTAAATGGATTGTGAGTGATAGGGTGAAGTCTGAGTAACCTAACTCATAATCCTCTCTTGGGGTTTTCTTGCCTGTGTTCTTTTCCTCCAAGAGACTTCTTAATTTTTGTTAAACCAACCTGTGTTAGATTATATGTGTAGAAGTATGAGAAATAATGAAGCATGATGGAAAAAGCTTCTTTTTTTTTTTTTAAATGATACCCGTCCAAAATTTGTGATATGTGCTAAAATCTATAGATGAGAATGAGTTGAATGTGTTGACTCTGAGTATGATAGGATACTGAACCAACTTGATGGCATGACTTAAGCTAAAACTTGAACTGGGTAATCTTATAATGAAACTATTTGCCAAAAGTGTGTGAGAATAGTTAATTGTTCAAACAGTTTTTGTGCTAATCTAGAACTTGCCCAGTTAGTCCTGCTAAGACAATCTACTCTAGAGGCTTGGAATTGATCATAGGCCCTTGTTCTGATAAGTCCACAAATTGCCTAAAAAGAATCCAACCAAATGAAATAAATGCTCCCTTTGATCCAAATGCTTTGAGCCTAAAACCATTTCTTTCTAACCCCCTAACTCACCTTCCCATAATCTACTGTATTGACCCCGGTCCCTCCTTGGACATGTGCACCTCGACTTAGGCCAAAAGCCTAAGTTGAGGGTGGCTATGAAAGAGGAAATTGAAAGAAAAATGGATATGAAAAGAGTTTGGTGTTGAAAAGGAGAAAAAGAAAAGAGAGGAGAGGATGTGACTTGTTGAAAGCTAAAGAAAAGAATAAAATGCAAGAAAAAATAGAAGAAGGTGAAAAATAAAGAGCTACAAAGTCTAAAGTCACAGCCATGGTTGAAGAGAACCAAGGAAAAGAAGGTAAAACGGTAGGATGTCAAAAATAGGGCAAACAGAGGTAGAAAGCCAAATGTAATATCAAGGAGGGCAGAAAGTCACTAAAGAGTACACAAATGTACCACACCTGACCCTGAGCCTATGTTACAAGCCATGAAAGTCCTATAGTGATCTTAGAAACTAGTTTGGAGAGTCTAAGCGGTGAAAATAAGGGCAAGCCTATGGCATTGAGCGCTAACTGTACTTGAAGTTTCTTCTGAGCGTGAGTGTTGAATGAATCCTTGTACTCAAATCATAGTGTTAAATGAATCCTTGTACTCAAATCATATTCATTGTGTGAAAAAAGGGATTTCGTTTGAAGTAAGGGCACTTGTTACATTGTCAGAAAGTTGGTACCTTGGTGATAGTACAATAGTGTATGTTATGTGTTGAGTGGTCAATATTTGTCGTGTTTTGATCCGCACAAGTTAGCTTGTTGAGTCTGAGAGAAAAGATTTGCACTCGAGAAGAGAGTCGAGGTAGAGAGCTATGTGATTGCTTGTGCTTGAAATGCTTTCTTCTATACAAGTGTCGTTTACAGTCTTAGTGCGTCACTTAGGACAAACAACGAATTTAAGTTGAGGGTGTTGATATACCGTGAGTTTACGGTATTTTTAATTCATTTCACTTAAGAGTTGTGTGTGTCTAGGGCCATTTTGTATTGGTTTTTATGTATTTTTATCATGTTTGCAGGAAATATGTTCAGACGTGGAAACGGATAGACACAGCTAAAGGATGCGCAGAAAAGGACATCTACGGAGGTGATCCATGGACCGTTGGTCCATTCACGCTCTGTAGATGGGTGTCGTAGATGGGCAGGCAAGGCATTAAAGGAGATCAGGGAATTCCTGACCAAGTGTAGAGCCACGGTTGCAATTTACAGACCGTAGATTGATCTACGGACCGTATTGTTACTCCGTCAAATGATTCAGAGAAGGGGTTTCAGTACCTGATTTTGAAGATTCTAAGTGTGGAGCTATAAGGAGGATCTACAGACTGTGGATCAAACCATGGTCCGTACTATTGATCTGTCGTTTGCATAAGAGATGATGATGTTTTGGAAGCTGAAAATTTGCCCAAGTCCTGAGTTACAGAAGGGACCTATGGACCGTAGGTCAATCCACGGTCCGTAGGTCAGTGTCGTAGATCAAAGACGCGTCCTAAAACATTATTTCCTTATTTCATTTCCTTTTTGGTTAGGAATTATTTTTCTATATATAGGGCATGTAAACCTCATTTTTGGGGTTAGATTTTATTACTTTTATTCTAGTTCTTGACTTGGGAGATTAATTTGCAACTTTAGCAATTCTTAATTTCCTAAGTTCATTTTGAAGATTTTGTTTGGAAATTCAAGTTGAAATTCTGGGTTTATTCATGATCTCATGTTTATGGATGATATCATGATGTTTAGATGTATCTTAGAGTGTTGGAATCAACTAGAAAACATAGGTACATTGCTAAGGAACAAGTATGAAAAGGTGGAGAAGAAATGGGAAGAACTGGCATCCTTAGCGCTCTAAGAGGCGCAGGGCGCTAGCCCTTGAAGTTCAGAACCAGACTTGGGGCACGCTGGCTGGCGCGGTACCCCAAGGGTAAAAGTTCAGAGGAACTTTTGGGGTGCGCTGGCTGGCGCGACGCCCCACCCCTTTGCCCAGGTGTTCTACGACTTTTCTTGCTCATTTTTCAACTCTAAACCCTCTAAAATTCAATGGTTCATTCCCCAAACACTTAGAATCATTTATACCCTCAATATATGATAGATTCAAACCAAAATTACACTCAGAAATATGAATCAAATTGCAAGAACCTCCAATAACACAACCCACAAGAAATTCAAACGAAACTTTCAATAATGTTCATCAAGAACTCAATTTCTAAACTTTCAAAGACTTAAATTCGCTGAATTGAATCATAGTTCATGCGTGAGTGAACTAACCCAATGCTATTTGATCTCACATACCTTGTAAGGATCACTCTTTGACGAAATCCACAAGTTTAACTCGACGATCTTGACGAATCTTGATTTCTCTTCTCCCTTCTCCTCTTTCCTCTTTTCTCCAAGCCCTAGTGTGAAACTTCAAATTTTCTAAACTGACTAAAATCTGATTTTACCCCAATTAACTCCTAAAAATAAATTAGAATAATTAGGTAAGGAGAAAAATAAATTACCCTTCCAAAATCCAGATTAGACTTTTCTTATTCAAACAACCCAACTTCCAAAGGGCATAACTCACTCATACAAACTCGAAATTGCATAAACACGGAAAGGTTATTCCAAGAGCTTTCAAACCATATCTAGAAATACACCTAACTCATCCTGAGCTAGGAGTTATGGCTGCTTGAAGTTGACCAACAACTCAACAAACATACTTCACAATTTTCGAGACTTTCATATACTTTTCAAAAATGATTCTTTCCCCAACTTTTAACTCTTTCCTAGTTATTTTAATCTGCGAGATGTTACATATATATCTCATAAAAATTAGCTATTAAATAAATAATAAATAATTAAACTAATACATACTTCAACTGGCGTTATTAGAAGTCATATGAACTTTTCTTCGTCAGAAATATTCAAAAAAATTAAGAAATAGTAAATTAGTAAAACAAAAGGGAAATGTTCACATAGTAATAACTATTTTGAAAGAAACTTCCTAACAATCTAAATCACATAAGCAGCATTGATAAATAAAGTCATTCTTTTGTCTTGATCACAAAAGCAATTGTTAAAAAAAAAAAAAGAATTTATACTACAATAAAAATTAAACTAATACAAACTTCAGCTGGCGTTATTACAAGTCATATGAACATTTCTTCGTTGAAAATACTGAAATATTAATAAATAGTAAACCTAACTATTTTGAAGCAAACTTACAGACAATCTAAATCATATAAGTAGTATTGATAAATAAAGTCATTCTTTTGTCTTGGGCATAAAAAAATACAAATCGTGACACTTCTCTAACTCCTGAGAAGTTTAATAATTTTGGAAAAAGATATTCAGAAGCATATATCAACATCACAAGAAAAATTGTTAACAAAAACAAATGAATTTAGACTATAATAAAATTAAACTAATACAAATTTCAACTAACGTTATTACAAGTCATATAAACTTTTCTTCGTCGAAAATACTTAAATATTAAGAAATAGTAAATCAATAAAACTAAAGGGGAATGTTTATATAGTAATAACTATTTTGAAGCAAACTTCCGGACAATCTAAATCACATAAGTAACACTGATAAATAAAGTCATTCTTTTGTATTGAGTACAAAAAAATTATGACAATTTTCTAACTATTGAGAAGTTTAATAATTTTTGTAAAAGATATTCAGAAGCATATATATATATATATATATATATATATATATACATCACAAGCGAAATTGTTATAAAAAAATAAATGGATTGAGACTACATCATGTTATGTTCATATATTGGAACATTACATACAAATATATATACTAAGCAAAACAATAATGATTAGATCATCATAATTATTTTCCTCAAGTACTCGAGTTTAAATAATATACTCTCTTCGGATAGAAGAATTTACTTCATCAGAATAGTGGCACCTCATATTCCGCTAAACTTCGAACTCACTCAACGACAATAAATCACACGAATTTTTTTAGAATGCAAGAAGAAGAAGAGTAGAAGATTAAAAAAAAGTTGCAGTTGAAAAATGAGAGGCAACCCCTCTATTTATAGTCAACAAATGGCAATATGAACAATTATTTTTTTGTGTCTTATCTGAAAAGTAATAACCTTTTCAAGAAGACACAACCCTTTCGAAAGTCACAACTTTTTGAAAAAGTCACAACTATTTGGAAAAGTAACTAATCTTTGGAAAAGTCACAACTCATCGAAAAATCATAACCCTTTGAGAAAAGTCACAACGTAACCCTTTGAAAAAAGTCACAACTTATCAGAAAAGTCACAACACATTGAAAAAGTCACAACCTATCTTAGGGATATTATAGTAATTTAACATTCAAGTTAGGATTTCATGCTTTTAAGGTAATATATATAGATATAGATTTGCTATGGAGCCTTACATTTGTATATCTTGGTTTCTTCTTTTGAATTTATACATTTTTTTTAAACAATGGATAGATGGGCGCTAAATACATTAACAGAAATATTAAAGAACCTCATGAGTCATGTTGATCATTTTTTAATAAAATATTTTACCTAAAATGACTTCTACTGTGATACTAACACCATAACAACTGAATTCGTTATATTGGAGAACTTCCATTCAACAAAACAAATTTGAATGATCTCTATTCTTAATTATGCAACGACAAACATAATACAATTGATATTTATCTTATACAATTGAAATTATGAGGAACGAATTTATTGTTTTGTTCATGAATAATTTTTCAATTTTGTATGTTGATGTATATAAACATATGGAATTGTATATTAATAATTTTATTTGAATAGTTGTTTCAAAGAATTATATGACACCCTTTGTATATGTCTGTGTGATAATGAATTTATGATCAAATGTATATGTTACGTATGTATATCTGAATTGTATATATATCGGATACAAGGGTGTCCTTTTATTTGAAAAATTATTGAATTTATGAACCTGTGTATATGAATGTGTAAAATTTGTATATTTTTGAATTGTTAATATGGATATGTATAGGTAGTTTGGGTAGATTTGTATATACATTTGAGTAATATTGGATTTGTGATTGATTGTATATATGTATTGATTATAAATATCAATATACAAATGTGTTGATTTGGTGGATCACTATTACAACAAATAAGATTCATTGTCAGAAAAGTTCAAACCGTGTATAATTGCAAACTCTCTGATTGTGAAACGAACTTTGGGTCATTTATGTATATAAGGATTGGGTTCGTAGAAATACCTTTCAATTCCCTCAAAATAAGCACCTAAAAAATTGTGCTTGAACATGACATCGTCTCATTGTAGTTAACTGACCAAAACACGTTGATTCACAAAAATGCTTGAGCTGACTTTGAGGCAGTCTCTTCTTTAACTTATCCATGATTTTGATATTTGTATGCCACTGCATGTGGGGGGCATTCTTTGGTCCCTGTTTGCAAATAAATCTAATTCCCTATACAAACATGAACATGAATAAATTACAATATGTAAATATGATATTTATACAAGTTAATTACTATATACAAATATATGTATTTGTATAAATATATAATTATTTGTATTTGTATCTAAATATAAAATGTATATGTATGTGAATATATGACTTACATATACAAACCTCATCAGTTGTTTTGATTGATTACTATAAGAATCACTATCTGTGACTTTTCTCGTGTTTTCTCCTTCAACTATTTTGATGTTGCTTGCCTTAGCTTTATTGATAACTTGCTGTAGTGCTATTGGGTTTGTTTTTTTCTTAGATCTCAACTCTAGAATAAAATTTTCCTCTTCAATTTCTCTATATTTTGCAATAGACCCTGCAATGAACCAAAATCTTGTGTTAAACCCAACAAAAACGATGGAATCATCAACAGTTTTAACATGCAATAGTGTACCACTAGTAATCCTCTTGGACAGAAATCCTTCATCCATTTTTTTTTCTAAAAAACTGAAAATCTGAAGACTAAAGACATTTTTTTGTGAAAAAATAAGCATAAATCATATTGAAATGAAAAAACGAAAAAGAAAACCAATTGAAATACATTTTGAGTTATTATATTAGTTGTGAGATGACGATTAAGAAGAAGAAAATATATTTTGAAATTCAAATTGGATGTGTATGAGTGATTTTTAGGCGAGAATTAGGGAATAGAGAGAGGAGAGATAAAATTATATTTGTATAAATGAGTATACATATCCGGGAAGGGATCTTTTGTTTCGATATACAAACTATTTGTGGGTCTCATATTTAATAGCAAATTATATTAAGCTATAGTCACGCACAATAATTAATTGAAAATGTAACCTCGTAGAATATAAATTAGTAATGTTTGCCAACTCGCGTAATTTTCTCTTTAAATAATATTGAAATTTGTGTGAGCAAAGAAAATCCTATAGAATCTTGTGTCTTTGTGGAATAAGATCCTTCATATTGTTACAAATTTTAGAGTTTAGAACCTATTCTGAACTTGGTAGGTCTTTTTTTTTTGAATGGATTTAAGAGATTCTTGTACTTTTTTTGTTAGTAATCTAGGTCTCTATACTCACCAAAGTTTCAAATCAGACACTCGAACTTAATCAAATCTACTCTTTTAAATCCATATGATGTTTAAAAGAGTAGATTCGATCTAGTTCAAGTGTCTGGTTGAGACTTCGTGGAGTATAGGGATCCAGATGACATATAGAAACAAGTATAAGAGTTTTCCAACCCATTTAGCTTTTTTGTTTTCTTTAATCAAGAAATTAAATTTCATTTAAATTCCTTATTAATTAGGTACAACATGGACCATGAAATTTAATTAATTAGGCTTCCCATTTATGGAATTAATTTGAAAATTTGAATTGATCTTACATAATAAATTATGAATGATTTAGCTAAATTTTATATTGCTTTCAGTTTAATCTAAAAAATATTCCATTAAATATTATTTAAATGCCCATGTTAAGATTCATATGCTAATCAATTACTTTATGTTATTGCCAATTTTATTTATTTAATATTTTTTTTAGGATTTTGCTGAACTTATTTCATGTGTCAAATATAAAATCTAATTGCAGAATTTAGAGGAAATTTATAAGCTTTCATAAGGTGTATTATCGATCTCAAGATTGAGACATGAATTTAATTAGCTATTGATTAGCCAATATATCATCATTATTCAATTTACCATGCATATTTATCCACAAAAGAATTTGTGTTTTAATATATCATAACAATAAATTATATACACAACCGATAAATATGTTATTTAATTAAGTTAGCATAAAATACTTATCTTTATTTGATTCGTTTAATACATATAAAATATACTAGCACATGAAGTCAACATTATACAATTTCATAATTAAGATAAAATTATATCTAATATTATGCTACGATCATCCGAACTTGTCTAATTTCCATTTTAGATTGTGAATATAAACTTTATACTTATAATAACTAAAGATTATATATTATGTGTATAAAGCTAAAACTTCTTACGCCAAAGGATAAAAAACCTAACTAAATAATTTAGACACCCAAATTACTCATATATAATAGCAGTTTAACCTTTCACCAATATAGCGATAAAATCTTTACAAAATAGAACAAAATAAAAAAGAAAAAAATTTCGATAAGCATAAATTAAAAGATTATGCACGATTGGTTATTGTCATGACCAAAGACTTCCCCCTAGACGTGGCATGGTTCCTAGAACCACAGGCTAACCACATGTCATGAAACTGAGATAGCATACATAAACATAAAAAACTTAAAGACAATAAAGTATCAAGTAGCTATCAAATCATAAAAGAGAAATCTGGTACAAGACATATGCGAAATCTACTATCTGAAAGCCTTGAATCATAGTTGAGTTGCTAGGACAAGTCCCAAGCTAACTCTAAACTGTCAGAAACTAAAAGAGAATACAGAAGAAAAGTCATAAAAGGTATGTCCCCAAAATATGAGGATCCACCAAAGCAGTACAAGGTGAGAGAATCCTGTACTAATCGTGGCTTGAAGGGTGTTTATGAAATAATATAGACAGAAAAGTATGAAATCAGTCCCGAAACATAAGGACTCACCAAAGTAGTGCAAGTTGAGAGGAACCTATACTAACCGTGACCTGACGGATGTGCATCAAAACCTATATTATAAAACAATATAGGCAGAAAAGTATGTGGCCAGTACTTTAGATGTATTGAGTATGAAGGGAAGACATAAAACATGATATACGGACATGATAAGTTTGTAAAACGTGCTCATGCAATGACCAAGTAAAAATAATGTTAAAACTATTGATCTGATTGGAAATACATTGTACAAGGTCATGCAATATCTACAAATATACTGATTTGTAGGATGTATACAATAACCACCATAAATCATGTGAGCTACAACATGAAGTTCAGTGTTATGCTTTTGCACCAAAAAGAGAGTATCCTACTTGCCAAGGTAAGGATCATGAAGTTTGTGCTAAGGTGGATCCAATAACTAATATATATTTGAGATAAATCCTATGATGACATATAGTTTTGGGCTTTAGGACTGCTACTAAAGGTTCATAGATATTAAACGGAAACCTTCATCGCAAAAGTCCACTCGGTGATAAGTATACTCCCAATGGAAACATGCATAATCATGAAAACAATAATAATCTCATAATATTAAATCATACTGAAAAATATGATAGAACACTAATTAGTTTCTAAATCATGATAACTGAACATAATATGAAAGATATGCTTTTTGAAAGCATCTAAATCATAATAATCATATATATTGAGAGATACTTCAATCGGAGCATCATAATTCATGAAAATCTAATAATCTGAGACATGCATATGAAAATGACATAATAATTATCATTAAAATACTTACAAATTATGGGTTCATGAACATATTATTGAAAACATGAAATTAAGATCAATTGATACTTAGTAGGACAATCATAAATAAAAATTCAAATTTATATAAGAATCCATAAGAAAATATTCAAAATACTAACATTTATAATTCTTAGATTGAAGATATTAGGGCTTTGTAGAGACTCAATCGGTGAAGAAGAACCAATTGATGAAGTTCCATATACATTGATTAAAACCCTAGCTTGAATATAGAGAAGAGACTTGAAGCTTGGATCCTTAATCTTGGCTTGGGAGAGACACTTGAGAGAAAATAAATTGATTTTGATAGAATGACAGTGAATGAGGAGATTAGGATAATTAGGAATCAATTATACCCACTTAGATTAGACCAAAATGACGTAGGATAAAAATTAAAATAATGGAAAAAGATTAAAAATCCCTTGACTTAAAATTGTCCAATGGCCTCTACGATCACCATCCATGGATTGTATAACCTTCTACAGTCTGTAAAAGTCAGAAGGAAAAAATCTCGTGTTCTAAAGTTTCACTGAACAGACCAGTCTATGGTCCATAGAACATAGTACAATCCATGCACTTTGTCGGTGAAACTGATAACCTAAATTCTGAAGTTTCCTGTACGGACCATCCCAAGGCCCGTAAACCTTACCACAAGCCGTAAAAACCATTTGTCTTGATCAATCAACTTTCCTATCTTCTGAAGTTCATTTCAATGTATCCATCTATGATCTGTGAAACTAAGTACACGCGGTGCATGCCTTCTATAAAAGTGAAAATTGTAGACTTCAACATTTAACCTTCACTTTCCAACTTATTTGAATTAGGCACTTTCGAGGATTTATAATACCCCCCTTGGGAACACTCATCCTCAAATGGGGTACAATTAGAAATAAAAGAGTAGAAAGCGATAGTACTAGAAGCTCAACACTGAAAACTGAAGGAGTGACTGAATCTGATTTAAAACATGAAGTTTAAAATTTATTTCACGTACATGCATGCATAAGAATACATGAGAATAGCTAACACGCATGAATTAAAAATAATAAATAGGGGGAATTATTTTCTCATGCCGAAACTGAATTGGAAAGAAAGAGATGGGGGTACTCATAAATTATATCGGCTTAGACCTCACAAGTAACACCCTTAACTAATGATACCTCCAAATTACTTTCACTGGAGCAACTTTTTAATTTCTCAACTTATGAACATGACATTCAAGAATCTCAATAGGGATCTCTTTGTAAGAGAGACTATCCTTCATACCGATACTCTTTAAAGGCACAATTGAAGTCGGATCACCAATGCATTTCTTTAACAAGGACACATGAAACACCAGATTCACAAATGCCTATTATGAGGGAAATTTCAACTCATAAGCCACATTACTGAAATGCTTCCAAACCTGATATGGGCTTTTATAATGGGGACTGAGCTTCCCTTTCTTACCAAACCTCACACTCCTTTCATATGTCAAATTTTCAGATAAACCCAATCATCAACAATAAACTCAAGTTCTTCCCTATACATCCACATAAGATTTCTGTCTACTCTAGGACATTTTCAATCTATCTCTAATAAGTTAACCTTTTACATGGCCTCATGAACTGGTTCGAGCCCTATCGAAGCCACCTCACTAAATTTGAACCAACTAATAGGAGACCTACACCTTCTTTCATAGAGAGCCTCAAACAGAGCCATCTAAGTACTGGAATGATAACTATTATTTTAAGCAAACTTAATTAAAGGCAATTGATCATCCCAATTACCTTTAAAGTAGATCACACCAGTTCTCAAAATATCCTCCAAAGTCTGAATAGTCTGTTTAGCCTGACTATCTTCCATCAGGTGAATAGTTGTGCTAAGCTTAAACTGAGTACCTAGACCTTATTAAAACCATCTCCAAAACTAAGAGCTAAATTGAGTACCCTATATGAGATAACAAACAAAGGAACACCATGCAACTTAATCAACTCTTGAATGTAACGTTTAGCATAATACTCAGGTGAATATGAAGACTTAGCTATTTCACAACTTAGGACTCAAATCCTCAAAACGACTCCGAATATGCAACTGACGATTCACAAATGTCAATTTTCGTATACCATAACTAATGGAATCGACATAATCCTATTGCGACATTCCAAACTCCAAAAGACTCTGAAAATCACTTTTAAGCAACTTAAGTCTTTCAAACTATAAATTTACAAAATTCTCAACATTTTACTCAAAAGTTGGAGCAACATTCCAAAGCTCAATCATGAAACAACTTAGGGGTCAATATCGAGAGGGTAAAAGCGATAATATTCACAAAATATCAAAATGACTAACCGGGTCATTACATTATCCACCATTAAAAACCATATTCGTCCTCAAATGTAAAGAAAAATAAAGTATTTGAAATCTCGAAGAGATGATGATATTTGGCACACATATCTGACTCTGTCTCCTAAGTTGCCTCACTAACTAATATTTCCATTGCACCATCACTGAATTAATCTCCTTAAGATGACTATAAGCTCATCCTCAAAGAATAAATCTGGACCTAACTTAACTGAATCGAGAGAAAGTACGTGAGACTCATCCAACATGTAGTTTCGAACCATGGAGACATGAAACACAGGATGAACAACTGGCAAACTTGGTGGCAAGGCAAACTTATAGGCCACCTCTCCCACTCGGCTAAAAATCTGAAAAGGTCCAATATACCTAGGGCTAAGCTTTCCCCTGATTCTGAACCTCATCACACCCTTCATGGGTGACACTTAAAGAAAAACATGATCACATTCTATGAACACAAGGGATCAGACTCTCTGTTCTGCATAACTCTTCTGTCGACGCTAGGCTATCAATATTCTATCCTAAATCACATGGACCTGCTCCATAGTATCTCTAAGCAAGTCTGTCTCCAAAGAGTCCATCTCAGCTGAATCAAACCAATTGATCAGAGATCTACGACGTGTGCAATACAATGCCTCAAATAAGGCTATCTGAATAATAGAATGGTAACTCTTGTTGTTGAAAACTCTACTAAAGGAAAATGGTGATCCCATCTAGCATCGAAATCAATCACGCAAGCTTGGATCATGTTCTCTAACACCTGAATGTCTTCTCGGATAGACCATTTGTCTATGGATGAAAAGTTTTAGTCGTATCTAACTGAGTACCCAAACCATGCTATAAAGCCCTCCAAAAGTTGGAAGTGAACAAGGAACCTATATTAGAGACAATGGAGATTGGAACTCATGTAGTACACAATCTGACTGATATAAAGCTCAACTAACTTCTCCGCTATAATCTTCACCTGAATCGGGATAAAGTGGGCAGACTTGGTAAACCTATTAACAACCATCCAAATGGACTCATAACCACCCACTATAGTAGGAAAACCCATAGCAAAGTCCCTGGTGATATATTCCCACTTCCAAGTAGGAATAGGCAGCCTCTAAGAGACACCTCCGGGCCTTTATTGTAGAAACAAAATATTCTGCATCCCTCTTTATGCCACACCACTAATAATGGTAGCTTAGGTCATGATACATATTTTCCACTTTAGGATGAATAGTATATCGAGAACAATGAGCCTCTTCAAGAATCAATATAATAAACTCACCCATCTTGGGCACACTAATCCGACCTCCTATCCTCAAGACACCATAAAAATCAAGGACATCCTCCTTCGCTTCCCCTCTCAACACGTTGTCTCAAATGAGACACAGTTTCTCATCATCAAACTGGTGCTCATGAATCTGCTCAGCTATGGAAGAACAGGCCTCAACAAAAGCAATCAAACCACATGTCTCCTCATAAATATGCAATTAGACAAGACTATTGGCTAACCTATTATCATCCCTAGCCAATGGTCTCTCCTCAACACTGATAGATTCATGACTTCCCCTACTAGAAGTATTCCTACTCAAAGCATTGGCCACCATATTGGTCTTCCATTGATGATACAAGATGGTGATGTCGTAGTCCTTCAATAGCTCAAGCCATCTACGCTGCCTCAAGTTTAGATCCCTCTAACTAAAGATGTACTGAAGAATCTAATGTTCAGTAAAGACCTTACAATGAATGCCATACAGATAATGCCACCAAATATTAAGCACAAACACCATAACTTCCAAATCAAGATCATGAGTAGGGTAGTTCATCTTATAGGGCTTCAAATTCTAGAAGAATAGGTAATCACTTTCCCATTTTGCATCAAAACACCACCCAATCAAACTCTAGAAGCATCACAATACACAGTGAAGTCTACACCCTTCTCGGGTAAAGTCAAAATAGAAGCTAAAGTCGATAAGCTTTTGAGCTTTTGGAAACTCTCACTTATCATACTACTGGAAGCTCACACTCTATCGAGTTAGTCTAGTCAAAGGAGATGCAATAGTGGAGAAGCTCTGAGCAAATCATCTATAGTAGCCTGCAAGTCCCAAAAAATTCTGAATCTCAGTGACTGATGTAGGCCTAGTCCAACCTCTAACTTCCTCAATCTTGGCTGAATCTACCCTAATACCCTCCTTGGACACAATGTGTCCCAAAAATGTCAAAATTCACACTTCGAGAACTTGGCATATAGCTTCTCTTCCCTCAATCTTTGCAGCACAATTCTCAAATACCGATCATGATCCTCCCAAGTTTTGGAGTACACAAAGATGTCATCAGTGGATATTATAACAAAAGAGTCCAAATAAGGTCAAAACACCTCATCCATCAACACCATGAATGTTGCTGGGCATTAATCAAACTGAAAGACATCACAAGTAACTCTTAGTGACCATAATGAGTCCTTAAAGCTATCTTAGCGATATCTGATGCCCTAATCTTCAACTGATGATACCTGAATCTCAAATCAATCTTATAAAAAAGAGATTCACCTTCAAATTGATCAAACAAGTCATTAATACGAGAAAGAGGATACTTTTTATTCACTATCACTTTGTTCAACTATTGATTATCAATACACATTCCGATGGAGCCATTCTTCTTCCTTACAAACAACACATGAGTACCCCATTGAGACACTCTCGGGTGAATAAATCCCTTACTCAAAAAATCATGCAACTGGTCTTTCAATTCTTTTAACTCAATTGGATCCATACGATACAAAGGAATAGAGATGGGATTGGTGCCCGAGTCTAAGTAAATAGCAAAATCAATATCCTTGTCCAGAGAAACACTTGGAAGATTAGTAGGGAACACATCTGAAAAAATCTCTAACCACAGGAACATAATCCATAGGAGGTATCTCAACACTAGTATCCCAAATAAAAGAAAATAGGACAAATACCCTATATCAACCAGTCTCTCTGAGCTTGAATGAAGGAGATAAACTTACTAGGATAAATAGCACTAGCGCCCGTACACTCAACTAGCGGGACACCTTGGATCTCTAAGGTCACAATCTTAGCAAAACTATCCAGAATACATGATGTGGGGAGAGCTAATCCATTCTAAAACTAAAATCAAAGTCTACAATCCCCAAAATGATGAAGTGTCCCAAAGTATCATACCCAACCAAAGAAACAAGACAATATCGATACACTTGATCCACCACTAAGGAATCACCCACTTGTGTAAAAACATGAATAGCCATAGGCATGCATTCAGACATCATATCAAACCCAGCAGTAAAATAGGTAGACACATAAGAGAAAGTAGACCCTGGATCAAACAATGCACACACATGTTGATGGCACATCGGGATGACACATGTGATCACAACATCAGAATTCTCGACCTCAAGACTCCACATAAAATAATAACACCAGTCATCTTGGCCACCCATAGTCTCAGTAGAACCCCTGTCTCTATATTATAGAGTTGTAGCACCCGTACTAGAAGTTTTGTCACCTCAACTAGACTGACCAATGCCCCAATCCCTGGTCGGTGGCGCATAATATCTACCTGGAGTAGCTAAATAAGTATGATGGGACCTGAGTAAGTAAGTAGAGGACACTGCTGAATCATGTGACCTTGATCCCCACACCCAAAGCAATACCTTGACACATATAACTCATATTGCGAACCAGACAAGCTACCATGGTCACCTAGGCTAGAACCATAAGATCCTTTGGAAGACTGGCCACTCTTAGTTACTGGCATAGATGCATGAACCAGCCCACGATGCTGAAATGAACTACTACCTCTATGAGTACCTTTACCTCTAGATGAGACACCAGAAAATTAACCTGAAGAATGATCCATCTTGGGCTCTCAAAACTTTTCTAAAAGCATCAACTCTACCTCCTTGGCGGTCCTCACAATGGACTGGAAGGAAGGCCCCTCTCAGGGTGGTCGAAATATATACGACATGATAGAGAGAGTCAACTATCTCAAAAACCTAAGAACTCTCTCTAGCTCAATGAGAGCAATAGTCATACCATGCATAAAAAGCTCACAAAATCTAGCCTCATATTCAATCACAAACATACTGCCCTATCTCAAGTCCTCAAACCTCAGTCGACTATCTTTCTTCACTCTCAAAGAATGAAGCAATCTTGCAAGGTACTATTGAACACATCCCATTCACCCGAAAAAGATCCAATTGGTCTAGATCTTCAAAAAGTCATCCACCACTCTTTGGCATGCCCATGCAGTTGAAGTACAACAAAAAAACACCACGAGCATCAACCAAACCCACTACATCAAGAATCCAGGGCACAAAGTCAAAACTTCATGAGCATCGTCATTCTTACCACCCTGAAACATGGGTGGTTTCATGTTCTGAAATCTCTCATAAGACTGCTACTCAGGTGTCATCAGAATAACATCAGGAGAAATTTGAACACCCGCAATCGGTGGCGGAACCAGTAGTGGTTAACCACTAATCCTTTATACCAGAGTTTGCTGTTTATGTGGAGTATGCTTTCCTAATCGAGTTTGAGAACCATGTGGTGTACATATCAACCACCCTAAGAGTAGAGCATCATCAACAAAGTCTCTTGAAACAAGAAAGCTCCAAACTCGGAAAGAACCTGGTCCTCAACAACCTCAACTTATGGCTCAGGAGAAGTCTCTCTACCTCGGCCTCTATGTGGTGCCACTCCACGGGCATAACCTCTAGTCGGTGATACTTAATGAGCACGACCTCTAGCTGGGGCGCTACCTCTACCTCTAGTAGGGATCTGAGCAACTACCTTGGGGACTGCCTCCCCCTACCACTTGAAATAGAAGCTCTGGTCCTCAGCATATGCCGAAATAAAATGCGACAATTCAGCACTAATGAAGGCAACCACACACAATAAGAATAGGATTAAAGAATAAAAGTTTCTTAACAGTCTTTGTAGCTACTCGAGGATAAGTACATACGATATCTATCGACCCTGGACACTCTACTTAAACATGGCTTGTACACACCTGAGACTTATGAACCTAGGGCTCTAATATCATTTATTATGTCCCAAAATATTGATGGGTGGCACATGTCTATACCAACCAAGGTAAGTTAACCTCAATGCGACGAAACAAAGAAAAATATAATAGAAAGATAATGCAAGAGCAAGACAAAGGCAAAAAACTTATTCTATTTATTAACACCCCAAAACCTAGTTGTCACGAGTACAAGCCACTAATGTAAATACAGTATTTGAAAGATAAATAAAACTCTCAAATGTCTCTGTTTTATCAAATAGAACAAAGCATAAAGTAAGGAACATGAGAAACCATTGGATGACAAGCAGCTTCCTCTCAAATTCCTTAAGATGTCTCAAAATTCGAAGAGAAGAAGAAGATCACAGGAGTTCAAGCTCGGAGCCTAAACAAGTGTAGCAAGGAGTGAGTACCACTAACACGGTACCCAACACAAAACCCAAAATGTAAGGCAACCTAGCTAGAAGTCAAATATCTATTTCTATTCCAGTCGAACCTCCTCAAACTACAACCTAAATAGAAATCAACCCAACCCAATAATTCTACAATAAACAGCTCATAAGGCTCAATAATCATAGTTCAACAATCACAATTCGAACACCAACATAAATTAAGTAAGTCAATCTCAAGTATCAAGATCACTCATATTTCAGTATCAATCGCAACACTTGCCATAAATGACCTTGACTTAATATGGAATCATTCTTTATGTGAGGACATTTGAGTACCTTTTTGAGCTTGAACTTGTATTTGAAGCAAGTATTGTGAGCTTGAGAATCTTTGGTAGCGGTAAATCACAACTTGAGTCTTTGAGTGCACAATTGATCCTTGCATGTGTATGTTGAGCCTTGTTGTATGCATTCATGATTGATTCTTGTGTAGCACTATTTGAGACATCCTTTTTGAACTGCTGAACTTGAGTTTTACTTGAGGACAAGCAAAAGTTTAAGTTGGGGGTGTTAATGATTCCAAGATTTTGACTCATTTAGGGCTTTATTTGGATAGATTTAGTGTCCTAAAATGCTTATTTTGTGTGAATAACTGATGTAAAATCCTTGATTTCCAAGTAATTGGATTAAGTAACAAAGCATGGACACTAATTTGCAAAAAGGAACAAAGCAAGCTAAAAAAAGGAAGAATAGGGAGCCTGGTGATTGTCAAATCCATTTGGCGAGTCACCGAGTTGCCATTTGACCACCTAAAGTTCTAATGTGCCAAGCCCTGAAAGAGAAAATCAAGTTGGCGAGAGAAAAGAGCATTCGGCAGATCGCCGAGTGATTCTGCGATGCAGAGTTAGATCACCAAAACTTATAAGCCTAGAGGACACTGAAGGCCAAGGTAAAAAGGCGATGGAATTGACCAAATGGGGGATCACCGAGTTGATCGGTGAGCTTTACTTACTGCGTCGAATGGTCCTTCGCAGCATTTTTTTGGTGACTATAAATATGTTTCTGAACATCTAGTTTAATATCTTGAAACATTTTTGTAAGCTTTCTAATTAATTTTCAGTTTGAACTTTGAGTATTGAGACAAGTTTTCCTTAGCTTTGAAGAATTGAAGTTTTTCACTTTTGAAAAATTGGAAGTGGATCTTTGAGATTCTTCAATTTGGACCTTTGTAAAGACGAAATTAATCTTACCTAGTTGATGGAAACACAATTTGGTAATGACTTTTATCTTTTTATGATGTCTAGCTACAACCCCAATTCTTAGGGTGTGATATGTGATTATGGGCTGATTTAGTTTATGGGTATTGTTAATTGGTAGTTTAAATGTTGTTTAGAAGTGATTTCAATCATTAATTGTGGTTTAATTTAAAGAATTGTAGTTGCAAATGCAGTTCTACCTTCGTATTTTTGGCTTGCTCAAGAGAGAGGTTTTAAAACCAAGATTATTGATTGATGGCCTATAGGTATTGGGTTGTCATGGGTTCAGCTCGAGAGAGTGAATCCTAAACCCTTTTCCACATAGTCATCTCGAGAAAGTGAATGGACTAAGGCGTAGGCTATTTCTATTATTACCTCTGTTATTTGTTTTTTCTTTAAATCTTTTGGTAATTTACAGTTTCTAGCTAAATGTCCTAGTTTTCCACAATTATAACATTTACATTCTGTTATATTTTTCTTAACTCTATGTGGTCTTTTGTGTTTATAATTTTTTATATAATATCTTTTTCTTGGGATTTTATCTTTATATTTTGTTTTGAAACGTTTATACTTTTTTATCCTTTTCTTTTTATATGAATTTTTGCATATAAGGATCTTTGCGGAATTTGAGAGAAGTGGAGAGAAGTGGGAGATGAGGGATGATTTTCCCTTTCTCCTTCATCTTATTTATAAGCAAAAATTTACATTACTATTCATGAATAGTGACTTGACCTTTACTATTCATGAACAGTGACTGACTCTTACTATTTGTACAGTACTTGACATCTACTATTTACACAGTAACTTAACTCTTACTATTTACATAATTGACATTTCACTATTTATAAATAGTGTCCTGTCGGTGACTCCAAATAAAAACAAACTACTTTACTTTTACTTTACAAAAGAAACCAAAAAACTTTAAAAAAGAAGATTCCTACTTTTGACTAAATTACATAGATGTTTTCTTCATATCTTTTGTTTTGTCGGCTGTCTTCATCAGGCTGCCGGCTATTTTGTATCTTCTGTGATAGTTTATTCCAGCTGTACGGTTGGAACTTGGTTATCTTCTCCTTGGCATTTTGAACATATATGCTCTGAATATTTACTACTGATAGTTGTACAATATCTTGTTAATATCTTGGTGAAATGAAATTTTTCTTGATAGCTCGTGTAGTTGGTGTATTTTTCTGGTTTTAGGAGACTTAGTATCCATTGCCAGTATTTCCTCCATATCTCCTTCTCTTGTTTCCGACAATTTGAATATATCATAGTGTTATCTGCTATAGTAACTCCATATTGTATTATTGTTTAAATAGTTATTTGCTAGTTACTGTCAATATTGTAGCTATTCCAATAATTCTTTTATTTGCATAAAATTGGAATATCTACAATAGATATCTCGCTCTGTTTTTCTATCTTCTTGGTATTAGCATATCTCTAGTCAATCCTATCTTTATGACTTGTATAACCGGTTTTATCTCGTCATATAGTATCTCTGCTTTAATGGTGAATAGAACTTTATAAAAATAGAGTTCCTTTAGTTATTCGTTTATAGGTTAAAAAGGCTTTGTATAGTTCGTATCTTTGATATTTCATCTCCTGTGTGTGTACACTGTACTAAGTAGTCCGTAGTTGTAACAAGTTGTAACCAAATTTGTATTTGTACAGTAGGGCAATTAGTTTGTTGTATCCTTGTAAGTGTTGGGTAATATAATCGGTATTTGGTTCTTTTGGATTTATAGCTCTGGGGTTTTTATTTAAATAAGTTTGGACTTTGTAAATGTTTTCTATATAGGTACGTGTGATGTGGTTATATGTATTTTCTGTTGGGCTAAATTTGTTTTTATATGTTGTTGTTTGTGGAGTAGGTGCGGATTTTGTATTTTTGGAGTCAGTATATGGTTTCTCAAAAGTTTATTCATATTTGTATTTGTATAACTTTTTCTTCTGTAGTTTTCTTTGTAGCTCGGATGTACTGCATCTGCATTCAAACAAACATTATGGGTTTTAGGGAGTTTCCCAGCGTCTCCTTCTAGCTCTGGAATTTTAACGTCTTCCGATCGGCGTAGCTCGCATTTTTAACGTCATGCTGCTGACTACTAGCTTGCTCCTTTAGCTTTTGTATCTCACCATCCATACTATCCACTTTGTTACAAAGTGTAGTTAGGAGGTTGAGTATCTGATCTATTGTATTTGTCTGTTCAATATTTTTCTCTTGAGAGGTGATCTGCAATCACATTTTTGTCAGTTTTTATAACTTCAATTGTAAATGAAAAATTCAATATATTGACTACCAGTCTTCTTATTTCTTTTATTTATCGAGTCTTGTACTTTTTGGTTATCCACCATTTTACCATGTATTATACATTCTAACAATAAATTTGTTATATACAATGTATGGCTCAAAAGCTAATAAACATTTATATAAGGCAAATAATTCTTTTCTATTTATTTCCCATTTTATTTGTGTACAGACCCGAAATAATATCTACAGTGATGTTCTATTTTTTCCTCTTTTCTGTTCACTATGTTTATTTACTATGAATGCTGGACTATTATGTTTACTATTGCTTTCTTGTATATAATTATTTTCTAATAATTCATTTATATGCATTTTAAATTCTGATTGGTCTTCAAAATTATATTTTAATGGTTTTTGTGTTATTATACTATTTTCATCTATTAGTTCAATTTTTACTTTCGTTTTGTGTTTATCCCATCCTTGTAATGGGTTTTCGTTATATAATGAGTTTAACTTATCATTTATTGCTTGTATTTTATCTACTGTGAATATTATAATTTCTATTTTATGATCATTAGTTGTTATATTTTCTAATTTTTGGGTAATTTTTTCACTTCCTTTTATCCATGGTGTATTTTTTCTAATTTTATTATTAACTCTTTTTGCTCCTATTTTGTGATTACATATGGTAGTGAACCACCAATGCGTTTTTGTTATAGTGTGTGGATATAGTTTTTCTAAAAAAGGCATTCCTAATAATATATCTTTATTTGTAAATTCATAACTATAGATCTCTTCGATTACTAATATTTTATCCCATATTTGTGTTTTTATATTTTTAGCTTTATGTGTTATCATGCTTCCTTCATTATTGAATCCTGTTACTATTAATGGTGTTTTTAATTTTTCCCATTTAATATCTGGTAGACAATTATGTTTGCACATATTTGCTTCTGCTCCTGTGTCTATCATAGGTGTGTAATATCTATTATAGTATCCTTCTATAATTATTTTTGCTAAAATGTATATTTTTGTCATTATATTAAGATGTTGTTATTTTATCATATAATTGTTCTTTTAATAATTACTTTCTTAGTTTCATAAGTTATTGTTAATTGTTTATCATCTATATTATATGGTCTAACTGTTTCTAGCCATTTTATTCCTAAAGTAATATTATTATTTCCTTGATGTATTTTGAATTTAATTTTTATTGGTATTCCTCCAATAATTAGTTCTTGTTCAGTAGTTTCTTCTATATTTACCAAAGCTCTAGGTAATTCTGTATTTATATTTTCTCCTGTAATTATTTCATGTTCTTTGACTAATTCTCTTATAATTTGGTTTTCTGTTTGTCCTGTATTTATAGTTATTAAATATTTTCTTTGGTCTAATATTCCTGTAATATAATATTGGTATCAGAGCTAGATAAGAAAAAATATAAATGGAGAAATCTAGCAACAACCAGGAAGCTATGAAGGAATCAATTCCAGAAAATCTACAAACTAAGGTATGTTCATATTTCAATATGAATAACTAAACTATCTTATTCCTGATAATCTCTTGATTATTATTAGATTATTATCATGTTATAGTATTGTTATACTGAATAAATTCGAAGTAGTTTGCTATGAGCAGGTAATTTGAGAATAGGTAAGCCAGGACTATGCCATCCAAATCGGAAACCCGCTTAGGCAAAAGAGAAGCCGTTTGAGGAAGTACGAACTTGTTGAAGGCGTTAGGGTAGTGATTGAGGCTGAAAATCATAGTAGTGACCAAAAGAATTTATTTAGAATAACTTTAATATAATTTGATAATTGATAATAACAAACAAGAAGGTTAGAAGGAATAAACTTGTTTAGAAATCATAAAAATGATGAACACATACTTACTAGATGAAGATTATAATTATAAAATACTTATTTTATATGTTCTTAAAACACTTAATATTGACATAAAAAGAAAAATCTATGACCTTTTAATTATTGAAGAAATGATATAACTAGATCAGATAATGGAACTAATAGAACAAAGTTGGCAAGAACTAACTATTCAAAATATAGATGAATTATATGATTTATGTTCAGAACAATGATAAATTACGAATATCTAACATATTGGCTACAAACTATGGAAGATTTAGATCTACTAAATAAACTTTTAATAAATAATATTATAATATATCGAAGAACCCAAGATATGGAGTACTTAGAATATATTTCAGAAAATATAAAAGAAATACAAAATCTTATGATAAAAAAGCAAGGATATTATGAAAAAATGTTTTCAAACTTATAATGGATGAAACTTATAGAGAACAATTATTAGAAAAAATTAATGAAATAAAAAGGAGGTTGAGTATCTGATCTATTGTATTTGTCTGTTCAATATTTTTCTCTTGAGAGGTGATCTGCAATCACATTTTTATCAGTTTTTATAACTTCAATTGTAAATGAAAAATTCAATATATTGACTACCAGTCTTCTTATTTCTTTTATTTATGCTTGAGTCTTGTACTTTTTTGGTTATCCACCATTTTACCTGTGTATTATCTGTTCTAACAATAAATTTGTTATATACAATGTATGGCTCAAAAGCTAATAAACATTTATATAAGGCAAATAATTCTTTTCTATTTATTTCCCATTTTATTTGTGTATGCACCGAAATAATATCTCTGATGATGTTCTATTTTTTCCTCTTTCTCGCTCACTATGTTTATTTACTATGAATCTTTGGACTATTATGTTTACTATTGCTTTCTTGTATATAATTATTTTCTAATAATTCATTTATATGCATTTTAAATTCTGATTGGTCTTCAAAATTATATTTTAATGGTTTTTGTGTTATTATACTATTTTCATCTATTAGTTCAATTTTTACTTTCGTTTTGTGTTTATCCCATCCTTGTAATGGGTTTTCGTTATATAATGAGTTTAACTTATCATTTATTGCTTGTATTTTATCTCATGAATATTATAATTTCTATTTTATGATCATTAGTTGTTATATTTTCTAATTTTTGGGTAATTTTTTCACTTCCTTTTATCCATGGTGTATTTTTTCTAATTTTATTATTAACTCTTTTTGCTCCTATTTTGTGATTACATATGGTAGTGAACCACCAATGCGTTTTTGTTATAGTGTGTGGATATAGTTTTTCTAAAAAAGGCATTCCTAATAATATATCTTTATTTGTAAATTCATAACTATAGATCTCTTCGATTACTAATATTTTATTCCATATTTGTGTTTTTATATTTTTAGCTTTATGTGTTATCATGCTTCCTTCATTATTAAATCCCGTTACTATTAATGGTGTTTTTAATTTTTCCCATTTACTATCTGGTAGACAATTGTGTTTACACATATTTATACACTCTCCTGTCTATCATAGGTGTGTAATACCTGTTATAGTATCCTTCTATAATTATTTTTGCTAAAATATATATTTTTGTCATATTAAGATGTTGTTATCATATAATTGTTCTTTTAATAATTACTTTCTTATTTTCATAAGTTATTGTTAGTTGTTTATCATCTATATTATATGGTTTAACTGTTTCTAGCCATTTTATTCCTAAAGTAATATTATTATTTCCTTGATGTATTTTAAATTTAATTTTTATTGGTATTCCTCCAATAATTAGTTCTTGTTCTGTAGTTTCTTCTATATTTACCAAAGCTCTAGGTAATTCTGTATTTATATTTTCTCCTGTAATTATTTCATGTTCTTTGACTAGTTCTCGTATAATTTGGTTTTCTATTTGTCCTGTATTTATAGTTATTAAATATTTTCTTTGGTCTAATATTCCTGTGATATAATATTGGTATGGTTGTATTTCATGCTCTAATGATTTAGTTATTAAATCACAATCTAATCTTCTAGATGTGGTATGTATTAAATCACAATCTAATCTTCTAGATGTACTGATTTTTTGAATCTTATTTTTTGCTGTTATTTTATGTTTTGTAGTTAATACATATAAATTTTTACATCTTGCTGTAAATATTTTACTTCCTGGTGCTAATTCTAGTCCTGACATTTTCCAGTATAGTACTAGTGATTTATCTATGTTTTTGTCTTCTATTGCTACTGAATAATTTGCACTTATAATAAATTTAAATTTTTGATATATTAGATTTCCTCTAACTGCACTTATTATACTTTTTTCTATAGGTTGAATTATTCTATCATCTGCTAAATATAATTCTATAGGTGTATCTATTCCTTCTCTAAAACATGCTTTTATTAATATTTACATTTGCTCCTAAATGTACATATTTTATTGGATTTTTGATTTTAAATCTTGAATTTCTTTATTAATTATTTTTATTTATGATAGGTATTTTAGCTTTTCCTTTAATATATTTACAATCTATTACATGTTCTTTTTGGCTTATTACATAATATTCATCTTGTTTTAATTTGAATAAATTTTTTAGTTTAGGTACTTCTAATATCTTATCTATGCTTAAGTCTAATTCTTTACCTTTTATTTGTTCAAACATATTATTGTCAAATATTATTTTTGTTCTGTATATTCATTATCTTGATATTCTTCTTTACTTATTATTTTTATATCGCTTTCAGTCATAATCGAGTCGTTTCTATTTCATCTTCTAATTCAATATCCGTGAATTCGTATATGCTATCTTCATTTTCTAATTCATAATCTAAATAATCTATCTTTATATTTATCATTTTCTATTATTACCTCTGTTATTTGTTTTTCTTTAAATCTTTTGGTAATTTACGTTTCTAGCTAAATGTCCTAGTTTTCCACAATTATAACATTTACATTACATTATATTTTTCTTAACTCTATGTGGTCTTTTGTGTTTATAATTTTTATATAATATCTTTTTCTTGGGATTTTATCTTTATATTTTGTTTTGAAAACGTTTATACTTTTTATCCTTTTCTTTTTATATGAATTTTTGCATCCAAATTGGGGTGCTAATTTACTTGTACAATATGCTAGGTTTTTACTAATATTTTTCTAGTTTTAATTCTTCTTTATGTTTTCACATAATTTCATAAACCATTGTTGTAAGAATTTTACTCTAGCTCCTAGTGTATCTCTTGTATTTGATTCTTCCCAATCTTTCATTATTTTTGAACTAAATGGTTACGTAATTTTGTGTAATATAATTTTCTTATTTCTCTACTTTCATCATTTGTATATATTCCTTTATAGTAATATTCTCTAAATGCACATGTATATTCATCTATATAACTCATTTTACATATTGCTAATTTATTCATTAAATTTACATTTATTATTTTATCTTTACATTTGTTCTTCTATTTACATTTGTCATACTTCCAAATTCATTTCTAATTGATATTTCATATTTAGTTAATATGTCTATTGCTGATGTTGCTATGTCATTATTAAGTTTCGTATTATTTCTTAGTGTTTCTAAGCTTGTTGGTGTTAAATTTTGTAACCATATTTTTCTTGTTCCTATAAGTGTTCTTTCTATATATCACAGGGCATCCATTATTGATATTTTGTTGTCTATTAATTGTTTTGATATATAACCTATCCATAATTGAATTGTTTTATTTGTATACGCTCATGATCCAAATCTAAGAAATTATTTTGATCTAGTTTGTCTAGGTAACCAATTAAAATTCAATCTTATATCCCATAAAACTTTATCTCTATTTTCTTTTTCATAAGTATAATATGTTGGGGTTGTATCAATTCGTGTTTTAGAATTTGAAGTACTAGGTTTCTCATCTAAATTTCCTACATTTATTTCTATATTTTTATCTTTTTCTATAAGGTCAGTATATGTTTCTGAATATGATTCATAATTATTTTCTGGAATATTATCATTTTCTTCTTCATTTATTTCATTTATTTCTTCTATTTTTAATTCAGGTAATTCTTCTGTTTCTTCTAACATTGTTTTAAATTTTTCTATTTCTTGATTTAACTTTAATTCTTCAGTTCTTTTCTTATATTCCTCTTTTGCTTTTAATTTTTCTTCATATAATTGTTTAAGTCTTTCTAATTCTTTTTGTAATTCTTGTATCCTAGTATCTTTTACTTCTTCTATTTGTTTAATTTCTTTTTTAGCTTGTTCTCTAATTTTTTCAATTTCTTTTTTCCTATCAATTTCTTCATTTTCTTTATTTAATCTTACCATAGTTGTTAGACTATCTTCTAACTTTGCTGATTCTTTATCTGGCATTAGGTATAATAGGTTTCCTATTTTTTTATATCTTCTTTCTAAGTTTGAATGTATTATTTTTATTTCTAATCCATCTTGACTTTTATATATTTTTTCTTCTACAGCATATTCTTCTTTATTCATTATAAGTTATGTTGATATTTATATTCTAAGTGTTGTAATTGTAGATCTAATAAAAATATCGTTTTTCTTTGTGCTTTTATAGATTTTTGGCATACTCCTGCCCATATATTTTCTTCTAGTCTATGTTGTCTAAATCTTAATTCTTGTTTTGTTTCATTAATTTTTTCTAATAATTGTTCTCTATAAGTTTCATCCATTATAAGTTTGAAAACATTTTTTCATAATATCCTTGCTTTTTTATCATAAGATTTTGTATTTCTTTTATATTTTCTGAAATATATTCTAAGTATTGCATATCTTGGGTTCTTCGATATATTATAATATTATTTATTAAAAGTTTATTTAGTAGATCTAAATCTTCCATAGTTTGTAGCCAATATGTTAGATATTCGTAGTTTATCATTAATCTGAATATAAATCATATAATTCATACATGCTTTGGATAGTTAGTTCTTGCCAATTTTGTTCTATGAGTTCCATTATTTTGTCTATTTCTGTCATTGCTTCAATGAGTAAAAGACCTATCATAAATAAAAAAATAATTAATAAAGAAATTCAAGATTTAAAATCAAAAAATCCAATAAAATATGTACATTTAGGAGCAACAGAAATATTAATAAAAGCATGTTTTAGAGAAGGAATAGATACACCTATAGAATTATATTTAGCAGATGATAGAATAATTCAACCTATAGAAAAAAGTATAATAAGTGCAGTTAGAGGAAATCTAATATATCAAAAATTTAAATTTATTATAAGTGCAAATTATTCAGTAGCAATAGAAGACAAAAACATAGATAAATCACTAGTACTATACTGGAAAATGTCAGGACTAGAATTAGCACCAGGAAGTAAAATATTCTGACAAGATGTAAAAATTTATATGTATTAACTACAAAACATAAAATAACGACAAGAAATAAGATTCAAAAAATCAAAATAGAAAATCCATTTGATAAAATAATTCTGATAATTGATAATAATGATTACTGATTATAAAGAACTGGATATTGAAGAAGATTTAGAGATAGTAAAAGAAAGATTAAGTACATCTAAAAGATTAAGCTATGATACACCTTCATCATCAAGAACTAGTACATCTAGGAGATTAGATTATGATTTAATACCTAAGTTAAAAGAACTACAACAAGATGAAATCCAACCATACCAATATTATATTACAGGAATATTAGACCAAAGAAAATATTTAATAACTATAAATACAGGACAAACAGAAAACCAAATTATAAGAGAATTAGTCAAAGAACATGAAATAATTACAGGAGAAAATATAAACACAGAATTACCTAGAGCTTTGGTAAATATAGAAGAAACTACTGAACAAGAACTAATTATTGGTATTTCTAGACTTCTTCTTTTTCTACTAAATCTAGTATTTTGCGTGTACTTCACTGTTGTTGACTGATTTGCTGACACCATGGTTTTAGGTACCGATACACTGTAGAGTAAGATCGTTCTAACCTGGAAGGATATATTCTAATAACCTCATATAATTGAGGGGAAGAATTTCCTTAAGGATGCTATGCAATTAGTGGACTCAATTTTCTTCTTTGAGAAAAATATTTTGTTCATTATTTCTAATTTTTTTCATATTCAATTTTCTTTACAGCTTTTAAATTCCCTATTCTGAAAATACTCTTTAAACTATGTCTCTTAGAAATATAGGTTGATCAACAGTAATAATTTCATGCCAAAAGTTGCTTGGAACTTTTGGTGTTTGTGTCAAGCTTGCTATATTATACACACCATTCTTCTGGTAAACACTGATGTTTATTTTTTGTTTTTCTTTTTTTCCTTGCGAGAAAAGTATTTTTATAGCTCATACTTAAAGGTCATACATTTATCTTCATCTGAAGCATAGTTGTCTTGTTTTCCTTAGAAGTATGCCTAACTTTTGGCTTTCCTCCCCTACCTATTTTTTCCTTTCTCCAATAGTTATTTTACATCCAAAAATGGCTTGCTTTATGATGTGGACTTCTAACGTTTTTTCTTTATTTTTTATCCAAAAAGGTGGTTTTATTGTTATCAATAGAGTTAGAGATTTATAGCTAAATGTCAGCCAATGAGGAGGTTGGGGAGAGTTGTGCACTTGTTTTATATAATTGGAGTGCATCTAGAATCAATGAAATTTCACCACAACTTTATCTAGTTTCTCAGTATGACTCTGGCAAAGGTTTATCATATGCTCTAGTAGATTGGCCAAATGGTAATGATAAGTGGGGCTGGCAGGCAAGGAAAAGAACTACAGGTTTAGGCACCTTTAAGGATAGATATTTATATCTTTCGAAGGATTTTCAGGCTTCAAAAGCTGGAAAGAAAAACTCTTTTCAAAGTAATATTTTTGTTAAAAAGTATCTCAAGTCATAGTATCCTAGTATGGATATCAACCTATTCTTTGCCTCATTAAGTCGGGTGATTCCTTTGAAGCAGTCGCCAAACTCAAAAGGTTAGCTTCGACAAGGCTCTTTTTGTTTATAGGATGAAGAGATTTATTCTATTGTTTGCATCAATTCTTTTTAAAAAAAGAACTTACCACATATTTTTATTGACCTGATACCAAATATGTTTTCTTTTTATTTAGATATTGATTTTGACTCAGATATGAAAGATAGCACTACATCATTAGGGATGGGAATGCAACCTTTACTGTCTAATTCTTCTATTAGAGCCATTACTTGTAAGAATGTTAACAAAATTTGTGGAAGTTTGGTAATCACTGAAGCTGAATGTAACCTCTCATACTTCCAAAAGTCAACTAGAAATTCGTACAAGTAAAACTTCAGTTTTGAGTTTTAGGTCAACATCAAATGATCATAACTTTCACAACATAAAGAGTTAGGTGACCCATGAGGTATCAAATCAAATGCCTTTATGTGCTATTTCCAATGTTGCCATGTTTGCTAAATTCTGAGCTCGAATGAAAGAGTCATGCTCATTTGAGTACAACCTACCTAGTTATGGCATGTCATCTGTCTTAAAAATGGTATTTTGGTCTTTTCCAAACCACACTAGGCCTTAACATTTTTCTCACCCAAATAGGGTTCTAACCTGATTTAGATCAGTTCTCATTAATTCCTAAATGCTTAGGGTTTTAGAGAGAATTTGCAGACAGGAGAAAAGGGAAGGTTTCAAGAGTTCATCAAAAAATTTGGGGAGATCACTAAGAACTTAGCTCTTTTGAGGTATATAGGCTTTCATAGTGTTGGGTTTGTTCGCCCTCAGGCTAAATATGTTAATATTTGACCATTAATTCGTTCTTTAAGTTGATTGATTGAGTTCTTGAGTTTTAGCTATTAATGGAGGTCTTTGAGTTCTTGAAGTAAGGGTTTTGCGAATGAGTTGAGACTCTTGGAAGATTTTTGTGTGGGTTTCATTGAAAATGTACTGGGTTTATGAAATTTCATGAATTTGGACAATGTAATTGCATTGGGTATGTAATACCCTGGAAATCTAATGACCTAAGCTAGAGCCTAACATGTAGTGTAGTAACCTAATGAAGTTAAAACGTAAGGTTAGTATCCTAAAATAACTTCCCTAACTTAGTACTAGCGTGTTAGTGCCTAAACGTCAAGGCATAACCCCCTAGGACCCCCCCAAAGTTCCTTGAGGAGGACCCAAGGAAAGGTCCGAAAAGCTGTAAAATACAGCATGAACCACGATTGGGCACCCACGAGCCATGGGTGGAACCACACTCCATGGTTAGGAGGCGTAGTTCGAGACTTAGTGTCCCCAAACCACCCCAAAAACCTCCATTTTCCAGTCCCATTCCATGAGCGTGTAATATGGTCCATGGACCAACTCATGCCCCATAGAAGGGTCTCGTGGATGAGGCCTAAAGGCTGGACAAGATGACAAGCCCCAGCCCCAAACCACAAGTGACCAGTATGGTTCGTGGTTCCAACTAGGCCCCGTGGTTGGGGTCTCGTGGATGGGGGCCTGGGAAGCTGCCTTAAGTCGGCCAAAGGTGCAAACATTCATTAATTCCTAAATTAATTATTAAAGGTTAGGGGCAGTTTAAATTAGTTATTTAGACATATATAAGTGTATATTAACTATTAAACTACTCTTTTAACTCCACACAACTCACAAACTCAAACTCCACCAACTTCCCTCCCAAAAGATTCTCTCTCTAGACTTCATTGAACAACAAAGAAGAAGGTCAAGATTAGGGTTCAAACTCCAAGCTTTTCACTCCAATTTCATGGGGAAACATCAATTATGGTATGGGAGACTTGATTCATGGAACACTTTTCTCCATGAAGCCCTTCAACTCTTTGATTTCAAATTCATCAAAACTAAGGTTTTCATTCTAGTCATGGATTCTTCTTAAAAATGATTTCATTATGTTAATTGTCTTATATTATGGATGATTTGATGTTTAATGGTGATTTTTATTGTAAAATTCCCCATGAACCCATTACTCCCCCAAGACCCCAATTTCATGAATTGTGATGGGTGTACTGATGTAAGATGATTACTATGATTTGTATCTATGTTAATCTAATTATTGAATCTTGTTTTATTCATGCCTATTGTAGTATATTTAGGTGTAATTGTGGTACATGATTCATAACCCTTGAGAGGGGGTAAATTGCTAGGGGTTTATACATGTTGATGAATGTTGTGTATGGACTCATGATTCACTTAGAAAGTGAAGAACCTATGAATGTTATGTAAATTGAGGTATTGTTGAAAGGCCATTCTTCCCTTACCCTTACACTTGATTATGTATGAAATTTCTACGATGATGATAATGTTGTTGTGTTGATTGAAAGTCTATTCTCATGAAAACACTATGAATATAATGCAAAAGGTTTACTCACATGGGGATGATTCTAAGGTTGAAAGGGCATTCTCACCTAATGAATCTATGAGCTATTTATGATGTATGTTGGTTTGAATACCTAGTGCATTCTCTTATGAACATGAACTTAAGTAAAGGCTTAATATTACTTTTTTAAAGGGAATTGTGCTTAGCTCCAAGTGGGTATGAACAATGAGATAGGAAGCTTTTACGTTTAGCAAGTCCGGCTTCCCAATATACGTTATCTCATGAGATGTAAACCTTTTACGCTAGCAGTTTGGGTTTCCAGTAGCAATCTCCTTATCCCAGAACTATGTGCCCACATAGGTCTTTAGCTAGTGGATCCACCTAAAAGCTATTATGATAGTTCTACCATAGGCAAGTAGGACACCCTCTTTTCGGTGTGGGGGTAGAACACCAAATTCCATGTAGCTCACATGGTCTATGTTGGTTAATGCTAATTTCCCTATATAATAAAGATAATGAATGAGACATGAACTATATGACGTCTTGGTGAGTTTTACTTAGTAGGAGTGGGGGTATGGGACATTACTTCCACATTGCACAAGTAGACTTAGTAGGATGTCATGGGACGGTTCCTTTATATTATGATGAGATTTGAATGTGTGCATGTATGTTGAATAGATAGTTTTTATGAATGACTCTCCTTATAATTCAAGTAATGTACATGACTAGTTCCTCATTTGTGACTATTGAATTTGATGAGGTCCAAAGATGATATGTATGACTAAGGTAGCTTCAAGGGAGTACTTAGTAGGGTTGGTATTATGGGATGCCAACCACACATTGCATAAGTGTTTCTTAGGGGTTGCTAAGGTATTGGTGTTACTATGAAATGATTATGAATGTGATTATGGCTTGTGTTGAACATTGAAAATGCATGTTGGTTTCCAAACTTGACAAATACATACTTTTCAACTAAAAGTCCTTTTTTTCATATTTCAAGGATTTTGTGCATGCTTCCATACTTAGTACAATTAATTGTGCTAACACCTACTTCTTCTACCTTTTTAATAAGTGTAGGTTCTGGCTAGGTGTCATACACTTTCCTTTCTTGAAGAGGACTTAGATTGCTTATCTCCAAGTTGTGGTGACTCCTCAAGTTCGAGGACGGACTATCCATTTCTTAGTTCCTATTGTGTATCTCTTATATTGAGACTTTATTGATGTAAAGGGCTAAGTCCCAAACTTTGTATTCATATGTTGTAGATGGTGTATGAGACAAAGTCTAGATTCTTATGATTTTCCTTTATGGAAGTGAAACTTGACTTCTATTGTAAAAGTTTTAATTTTTCCATATTATTCTTATGAATTTATGTGTTTGATTATGCTAAGGGCTTGTATGCGACCCCTTCGGGGTTAATTACGTTGTGTTACTTCTAGGGGGTAACCCCTGGTCGTGACAGGGTATGAATTGAATTGGGTTTGTAGAGGATAAAAAGAATGGCCAAATAATTGAGCCTAGGTCCGTGTCACAAAGACGTTTTAGATTTTCCACCCTCAGATGATCACTCCATCACCACATCGCGGAGAGGACACAGAGTCTTCTGTTTCAAAAATCTTTCCTTGACCAAAAATTAAATTCCATCTTCGTGTCGCGCCAATGGCTTTTTAAATCATATCTTCACTCTTTTCTTACAACTAACTATCTAAGCCTTAATAAATCATTGAGAGATCATATATCCTAATCATTGCTCTTGAATTCACATTTCAAGTTAAATTAAAGTTAAGAGGAACGTTTAAGAAGTCCCTTTTGAGTTATTTTGAGAAGTCTTTTGCAATTATCTGTAGTTTGATTTAAGACTTGAGTAAATAAGTATGAGAATGAGGAATGTTGAGTTCCATATTTCAAAATAGTATAAGAGAGATAAGTAATCCAAAGTATGTAATACATTTACATTTAAAAGAAGAGAAAACATTGATTTCTAAATGAGTTGATGAGAAGTTTTGAGCATCACCTCTTTCAAGAGGATCTTTAGAGTAATTATCTCAAATAGAGAGGGAGTTATGTTTTTAAAAATTTGAGCATGAGTTATATATTATTAGGAGAAGTATTGAGCAGTTATATGGGGATGAGTTTAGTCAACTCAAAAATTTCATAAACCATATATTGGCACATGGGCAGAGGGTCATAATTTTTTAGATGATTTCTTATTGTTTTTAATCATATTTTAGTGGATCCACTTGGTTGAGGTGTTCAATTCCCCAACAAGGTATAGGACAGTTTTGGAAGCTTGTGCAAAACGTTGTATAATCACGTAGCTAATAGTGATGATTGTCGGTTAGAGAATCTCCCAAATAAGAGTAAAGAGTATATTTTTGTATTTTTTTTACATCATTGAGTTTTATCAATTGTTTTAATAGCTTTATATATTGCATTTGTTGTTGTTATTTTTCCATTTGAGTTGAGATGAGGTGAATATGACTTCCATAGAGTATCAGTTCAATTTCTTATATATTGACGTCATTTGACATGCATCTTTCCATGATGCAGATACAGGTGTTTAGGGTGATCAACAGGTGCTCTGTTGATACCATTTGCATTCCAGTTAGCTTTGGTAAGCGTCCTTACTTACCGAGGGTTCCATATTTATTTTCAGTATATGTTAAGATGTCGTGGGTCTTGTCCCGATATCTACCATAGTATTTAGAGGTTTCATAGACAATAGTAGTTGAGGAGTCTTTTCCCATTCCCTTGTTAATGTTTTGAGACATGAGTTGCCTTCTTATGGCTATTTATATATTTCCAAACATTTCTGAGTTTATCTATCATTGAGACTTTGAGTTGATCTTTTCAAATTAAAGTCTTGTTTTGTTGAGTAATTCTTTCGCTGAGTAGTGAGCTAGGACAAGGGATTTCTTGGAGACCAACGATGGTTCTCGAGTGCCGGTCATGTCTAAGGTGTAGGCTCAGGGCGTGACAAACTTGGTATCAGAGCACATATTTCAAGAGTTCCAGGGTGTCTATGAAGCAATGTTTGTAGAGTCCTTGTTATCGGTGTGAAGCACACCACATATATAATAAGGATGCTACAACATTTAGGAAACATTTCACTTCCTTCTTACTTTCTTTTGTGCGATAGAGTTTAACTCTACAAGTGTTTCCTTCTAATCCATGCTTGCATGTATCTTTTCAGATCATGCCTCCATGAAGAGCTGTTCGGGGTCATCGTGCAAGTAGAAATTTTTCTCCACAAGACGAAGGGGTACCCAATACACAAGAAGTGCAACCCCCTCAGGGAGAGGTTTGAATGCTGAGTTTTGGGGTGCAAACTAGAAGTTGAGTTAAGTTGTGGCCAATCAAGCTGGTCAACAAAGGGTTGTTCGTTAGAATGTGGATGATACATCTAGGATACGTGAGTTTTTTTAGGATGGATCCCCCAGAGTTCACACGGTCAAACGTCACTGAGGATCAGGAGAACTTTGTGGAAGAACTGGAGAAGGTATTTGAAGTTATGCGTGTTGCTGATAGTGAATGTGTGGAGTTAGCTGCGTACCAACTCAAGGGTGTTACTAAGATTTGGTACGACCAAGGGAAGAAGAGCAGGGCAGAAGGGGCACCACTAGTGAGTTGGGCTATTTTTGAAAATGCCTTCTTAAGGAGCTTCTTTCCTCGCAAGCTAAGGGAAGGAAAGGTGGGGGAATTTATGAACTTGAAATAGGAGACCATGAGTGTGCATGAGTACGGCCTCAAGTTCACCCAGTTGTCCCATTATGCTGTATAGGTGGTGGCAAATATGAGGAGCAGGATGAGTCTGTTTGTGTCTCGTTTGTCTTGCTTGTCAAGTAAGGAGGGTAAGGCAACTATATTTATAGGAGACATGGACATAGACAGGCTTATGATCCATGTGCAACAAGTTGAGTATACATTACTTGATCTTGGTGCGAGTCTATATTTTGTGACTCTGTATATAGCTTTGAGGTTCGATATTTTTCCTGAACGACTTCTTGAGCCCTTCAGTGTTTCTACACCTATTGGTAAGTCTATTCTAACTGAGAGATTTTATCATGATCGTGTCATCTCTGTCAATTACTAGGACACCATGGCTGACTTAGTTGAGCTATACTTGGTGGACTTTGATGTCATTCTAGGTATGGCCTCATTTCATTCTTGTTATGCACTGGACTTCAACCTCTAATATCTATTTGGCCAAATCATCTAGCTAATTTAATAGTCTGGCCAAATAGTGGTCTTTCTCTATTTCTTGGTTGGTCTCAGTCATGTGATCGAGGAGTTGGGCTACTATTGCATAGGGTAGTCTTGGGAGACCACTTGGAGAGATTTGGTTAGCCACTCCTTTATTTTTCGAGCCAAGACCCCTATAGAAGCATTCAAGAAGCAGCTTTTCTGGAATTCCATGAGTTGGGCACTGTCGCAAAAGGTCCTTAAATACTTGCCACAACTCATAAATGGTCTCAACCTATAATTGCTTGAAGGTTAGGATGTCATCCCTAAGACTCATCAATCTTAAAGGAGGGTGGTCCATTTGGTCACTGTTGCTACCAGATATGCTCAATTTCTCTACTCAACAAACAACACAAAAACCAAAACTAAAAGTAAGTAGATTCAACTATAACTAACAAGAACAAAATTCAATTTAACTAAAGAATCTTAACCAACACCGCTCCCCGCAGCGGCGCCATTTTGATTAACATTATCAATAACACTTAATCCAATTCTAAGTGTTTACGATCGTTAGTCAGTATAATAACCCAATTAAATGAGTTGGGGTCGAATCCCACAGGGAGTGGTACGTGTTTAAGATTCAAGAGTAAAGTATGAATATGTTAGACATTATCGAAGGAAACATAGTCAAATTAAGGGGTAACACGAGTATCAAATAAGGGGGCTTTGGTTTTAACAATTAGCTACAACAACAGCAATAACACGAATTTAACAATAATGAGACAAGTTCTTGGGATGTGATTATATTATAGGCTAAGGTAGACAAATGGGTGATTGCAACGGTTAGTAAATAGTTGTAAATCAGTGAATAAGCTAGACTTTAGTGGGGATAAACTTTCTCTCCAACAATTTACCCTGAATCAAGTTGGTTTCTCTTGAACACCAACAAGCATGCAAATACAAACAGCCTACGCTTTAGTCCATTCACTCTCTCGAGCTGAATGTGTTGAAAAGGGTTTAGGATTAACTCTCTCGAGCTGAATCCATGACAACTCAATACCCACAGACCGTCAATTTAGTAATCTTTATTTTAAAACCTCTCTCACGAGCAAGCCAAAAACCTGAAGGTATAATTGCATTTGAAACTACAACCCTTTAAATTAAACCACAATTACGGAATAAAATCACTTCTAAAGAGCATTTAAACTAATAATTAGCAATACCCACAATCTAAATCAACCCATAATCATATAATCACACCCCAATAATTGGGGTTTTAGCTAGACATCATAAAAGAGATAGAAATCGTTACCAAATTGTGTTTCCATCAACTGGGTAAGATTAATTTCGTCTTTACAAAGGTCCAAGTTGAAGAATCTCAAAGACCCACTTCTAAATTCTAAAAAATGGAAAACTTCAATTCTTCAAAGCTAAGGAAAAGTTGTCTAAAAAACTCAGAGTTCAAAACTCAAAAATTACTCTAATGAATGGTCATAATAAAATTTGATAGTAAACATAATGTTTGAAAATGCATTTATAGTCACCAAAAATATGTTGCGAAGGACCATTGGCGCAGTAAGTTAGGCTCACTGAACAGGTCGACAATTCACCCTTTGTCAGTTCCATCGCCTTTTTGCTTTGGCCTTCAACATCCTCAAGTTCTGTAACTTTGGGCAATCTAACACTGCATTGCGGAACTATTCGGCGATCCGCCGACTGCTCCTCTCTTGCCAACTTGATTTTCTCCTTCAAGGCTTGGCACACTGGAACTTTAGGCAAGGTAATGGCCATTCGGAGACTCACCAAAGGGACTCAGTGATCACCAGGCCTTTATTTCTTTGTTCTTTCAGCTCGCTTTGTTCCTTTTTGTGAGTTAGTGTCCATGTTTTGTTCCTCAATCCAAATACCTGGAAATCAAGAGTTTTACATCAATTATTAGCACAAAACAAGCATTTAAGGACACAAAATATATCCAAATAAAGCCCTAAATGAGTCCAAATTGTGGACTCATCAACATGCAACATGATTTGATTTGGGTGATTATAGATCGGATGAGTAAATCAACCCATTTCTTGCCAGTAAAGACTAACAATTCACTAGAAGATTATGCCAGATTAAATATTCAAGAGATAGTATGACTTCATGGAATTCTTGTATATATAATTTCATATAGAGGTACAAAATTCAACCCCTCACATTTGGAAGTCTTTTCAAAAAGGTTTAGATTCGAAGGTAAACTTGAGTACTACTTTTCATCCTCAGACTGACGGTCAAGCAGAGCGCACGATTCAGACCTTAGAGGATATGTTGAGGTCATGTGTCATAGACTTCAAGGGTAATTGGGAAGATTACTTGCCTCTCATAGAGTTTGCATATAACAATAGTTATCACTCTAGCATCTCGATGGCTCTTGTCATGACCCAGGGGTACACCATAGACGTAACATGGCATACAAGACCTCGAGAGGCCTCATACAAGCCATTTAGCTTTCATAACATAAGATAATATAAAATGGTACAGAAATTTAAATCATTTTCCAATACAATCAAAGTTTCATAAAACGAAGCGGAAGTCTTTAACATTGTCTCAAACCATCTAAAACATGAGCAGTCTTGGTACATAGCCCATACAAAAGTTCTAACATAAAAGAAATACACAAAAGAAAAGGGTGATCAAGTCCTTGATGCTTTGAGGACTCAGTAAATCTTCACTTGCTTGCTTCTACTATGATTCTAACCACAAGAATGGAAGTCAATATCGTTGGATCCTACATTTGATAAGAATGTAGACAAGAGTATGCGTTAGTACAATAATGTACTAAATATGATGGCTAGCATAAATCATCAACATAAGCATAATAAAGGCATTAGTCAACATAATACATATACCATAATCATAAGAGACATCAACATAAGGCATAAGCTATAGGCATAAGTGATAACAACATAGCCATAGGTATAATCAATGCATCTAGATAAACATAATATAAGACCCCATAAATATCACCCATAGTAAGCAAACCATTTTAGGCCCTTATTCATACTCATCATCTTTTGATCTCATCCTAAGCTTATTTCTCATAGACATGGGAACATTGACCTTTAGTAAAACGTATCAAGAAAGGCAACTATAGAAACAATCCAAGCTAAGCATACATCATGCAATGAATCTCATATAGAAACATTCTTACAATACTTCCTTGAAGTAATCTTATTTCATCATACACATGCTATTTTGGTTAGGGAATTGTCCCTCTTTAGTCATTCTTACTAGTCATGGTAGAGTATCCCTCTACTTGTCCATGACACATCATTTCTCATGAATGATTACGATTCACCAATTCAATGATATCAAGGAAAAGCACCCTACTATGCTAGATAAAGCTATCATGGAAAGAACACTTTCATGCAAGTCCAAGCTAATCAAGTAAGGGTACTATTTCTCAATCCAAGCTATCATGAAGTGGTGTGGCCTCACCAAGTCAAGATATCATGCAAGCATTTTATTATGCTAGTTCAAGCTACATTGGAAGGGTAAAATTTCTCAATTCAAGGTTGTCCATGAGTTCTACTATCTCAAGCTACAACGCATGGTTTTGTCTTACCAAGTCAGGCTATTCATGAAGGATACATAGATTGTTACTAGTTACCCAAACTCAACTTATGTAGAAGGTTTCCATCTCATCAGACATACATGGGAAGCCCAGACTCAACTGATGTACAAGACTTCCATCTCATTTCAACATCCCCTCGGTTCTAAGCATTTGATTTGATTAGGTAAGAAATCCTTTCAAACATAGAATCTTCATTATGTGAGAAAACCTTTCACATCATGTTCATTACGTGTTCATGAGAATGTCCTTTCAGCAACACAACATCAATATCATATTCATTAACACTTTACTCTCAAAATGTTCTAAAAGCATTTACATAGATTATATACGTGCATACATTCATAATATAGATCATGTGGGTAAGCCTTCCACAAAAATACCATATACAATTCAACATTCATCATATACCTTCCCTCTCAAAGACTTACTAGTCTTAACTCATCATGTTAGATTTACTCTCAAGCCCTACTAGTCATAATTCAACATATAATCTTCATTCTAAAAGCCCTAATAATGATTATTAATCATTCATACCTTAGTCTCAAGGCAATCCTAATCTCAAGCCTTACAACTCATAGTTCATCATACATACTTGATCTTAGTCAATTCATGTCTACAAGCTTTACACATAAGCAATTCATGTCTATGTACTTCCATATCAATCAATCTATAATGTAATTCATCAATCCTAGAAGATCACATCTAAGCCCTCAATTTCTCCTTTAACCCAACTATATCCCATTCACTCTAGATTCATAAGTTAATCATGAATACATGTATAATCATACCAAAAATATGTAATTCCATCGTAAACAACCATAAATAATCATAATCCATTTTATTGGATCATAACCCATAACATTAGAAGAAATCCTAATTTGAATTGGGGAGTTCTTCTTCTGAATTGGGGAAAACATGGGGGCTTCATGGATGAAAGGAATTCATGAATGAAATAGACATCATACCTTGATTACAAAGTCCACAAAGCTTGGAAGATTAGATACTTGGCTTGACCTAGCATGACCCTCTTCTTCTTCTTCTTCACTTTCTAGAGAGAGAATATTTGAGAGAGAATTAGGTTTCTTTTGGGGGTTTAGAATTAATGACTTAGAATGACTCAACTTAGGGGTATAAAGTCTTTATATAGGTGGTCTAGATTAGGGTAAAATGACACCACCTAATCCTAATTAAAACTGGAAAGCCCTAAAGTACCCCTAAACTTAACCACCAAAAACTACCTCACTACCCCATCCACGAGACCCCGACCACGGGGTGTAGGTTGGCCTACGGCCCATACTAGTTGGGCATGGTTTGTGGTTTGAAACTCTAGTTTGGGTCCTAGCATAAGTTACTGCCTTGGGCAATTTTCTTAGGGGTTCATCCATGAGGCTTCCCACGGAGTGTGGATCAAACCATGGGGTGTGGATGGCCCTCATGGGTGACACCTTGATGTTCTAACATACTAAACCCTCTATTTAAGTTCGGGGTGTTACAACTCCATATGAGGCTCTTTATGAAAGAAGATGTAGATATTATCTTAGTTGGCTCGAGGTTGGTGAAGCTGAGTTAATAGGACCACATTTGGTTCATCAAGCCATGAAGAAGGTTAAGATTATTTAGGAAAGGTTTAAAATAGTGCAAAGTCGTCAGAAATCCTATATAGATGTTAGGAGAAGAGACTTAGAGTTTGATGTGGATGACTGGGTTTACTTGAAGGTTTCACCCATGAAGGGTGTGATGAGATTCGAGAAGAAGGGGAAACACAGTCCCCAGTATATTGGTCCTTACCAGATATCCAAGAGAGTTGGCATTCTAGCTTATGAATTAGAGCTACCGTTAGAGTTAGAAACAGTTCATTCGGCGTTTCACATTTCTATATTGAAGAAGTGTATGAGTGATCCTTCACTCATTATGCCTACTGAGCATATTGGTATTAACGACAACCTATCTTATGAGGACATACTTGTTCAGATTCTTAATCATCAGGTTTGCAAGCTAAGAACCAGTTAGGTTCCATCATTCAAGGTCTTATGGAGAAATCAGATTGTTGAGGAAGCTAGGGAGGCAGAGGAGGGTATGAAGAAGAGATACCCACATCACTTCCCTTCTGGAGAATTTCCAAACTAAGGTACTAATCCTTAGTAAAGTACATTTTTTGTTAATATGCTGAGCTATGTAAATTGCATGTTGTGTACTTGAGTTGAGCTTGTTATATGCTTCCCCTTAACCTTTAGGTTTAGTGTGAACTCATTCAAAGAAAAATGTTCCCAACGGGGAGATATTGTAACATCTCGTACTTCAAAATGTCAACTAGAGATTCGTACAAGTAAGTCTTCAATTTTGAGCTTTGGGTCAAACTAAAATGATCATAACTGTCAGCACACAAAGAGTAAGGTGGCTCATCAGGTATCAAATTGAACGTCTTTGAGTCATCTTTCCAACACTGTCAATTTTCTAAATTTCGAGCTGGGATGAAAAAGTTATGCCCATTTGAGTACAGCCTATCTAGTTATGGCATTTCATCCATTTTAAGATAGGGTATTTTGGTCTTCTACTTACCCCACTAGGCCTAAACGTTTTTCTCACCCAAATAGGGGTCTAACCTAATTTATATTAGTTTACATTCATTCCTAAATGCTTAGGTTTTTTAGAGAGACATTTCAAGAGGAGAAAAGAGAAGGTTTCAGGAGTTCATCAAGAAATTTGGGTAAAAAGGAGATCGCTAAGAACTTAGTTCTTTTGAGGTATGTTAGATTGCATAGTGTTGGGTTTGTTCACCCTCCCGCAAATCATGTAAATCTTTAACCATGAATTCATTCTTGGAGTTGATTAATTGAGTTCTTCTGTTTTTGCTATCAACTGAGGTCTGTCAGTTCTTGAAGTGATGGTTTTGCGAGTGAGTTGACTCTATTGATAGATTTTTGTGAAGGTTTCATCGAATATGTATTGTGTTTATGAAATTTTGTGAATTTCGACAATGAAATTTCATTGTGTATGAATTGAATCGAGTTGGGAGAGGAAGAAAAGAACACCAAATAACAAAGCCTAGGGCCGTGTCACGGAGATGTTTTAAATTTTCCACCTTCAGATGATCACCCCCTCTCCATGTCGCAGAGAGGATACAGAGTCTTCTATCTCAAGAATCTTTCCCCAAATAAATTAAATTCCATCTCTGCGTCGCGCTAGTGCCTTTTTTTTATCGTATCTTTGCTCTCTTCTTATTACTAACCATCTAAGCCTTCATTAATCATTGAGAGATCCTATATCCTAATCATAGCTCTAAAGTTCACATTTCAAGTTGAGGTAAAGTTAAGAGGAAAGTTCAAGAAGTCCCTTTTGAGTCATTTTGAGAAGTCTTTTGCAATTATCTATAACTTTATTTAAGACTTGAGTAAATGAGTATGAGAATGAGAAGAGTTGAGTTCCATATATCAAAATGAGTATAACGGAACTAAGTATTCTCAAGTACGTAAAACGTTTACATTTAAAACAAGAGAAAACGTTGTTTTCCAAATGAGTTTATAAGGATTTTTGAGCATCACCTCTCTTAAGAGGATCTTTTGAGTAATTATCTCAAATTGAGAGAGAGTTATGTTTCTAAACATTTGAACATGAGTTATATATTATTGGGAGTAGTACTGAGCACTGATATGGGGATGAGTTCAGACAACTCAAAATCCTCATAAACCATGTATACCAACATAGGTGAAGGGTCATACATTTTAGATGATTCCTTATTGATTTTATGCATAGCATAATGTATAAACTTACTTGAGGTGTTCTATACCCCGTGAAGGTATAAGACAGTTCTAGCAGAGTGGGCGAGACGTTGTATCATCATATAGCTCATAGTGATAGTTGTCGGTTAGAGAATCTCCCAAATAAGAGTAAAGAGTATATTACTGTATTTTTCTACATCATTGAGTTTGATCTACTATTTTAAAAACTTTATATATTTCATCTCTTATTGTCGCTTTTCCATTTGAGTTGAGATGAGGTGAGTATGTCTTCCTTAGAGTGTCAGTTTAGTTTCTTATGATTCAGCTTTCCCCTTACATGCTAGTACATTTAATGTACTAACATCATTCGACCTAAATTTTTCATGATGCAGATACAGGTGTTCAGGGTGATCAACAGGTGATCCATTGATACCATTTGCATTCTAGTTTGCTTTGGTGAGCCTCCTTTCTTTCCGGAGGGTTCCATATTTATATTCAATATTTGTTAAGATGTCCAGGGTCTTGTCCTGGTATCTACCATAGTATTTAGAGGCTTTATAGACACTAGTAGTTGAGGAGTCGTTTCCCATTCCTATGTAAATATTTTGAGACTTGAGTTGCCTTCTTATGGCTATTTGTAGATTTCCATACATTTCTGAGTTTATCTATTGTTGAGACTTTTGAGTTGATCTTTACAAATTGAAGTCTTGCTTTGTTGAGTGAGTCTTCCGCTGAGTGTAGTGAATCAGGCCAAAGGTTCGCTTGGGGACCAACGATGGTTCTCAAGTGCCAGCCACATCCAAGGTATAGGCTCGGGGCATGACACTGAATTTTATAAAAATGAAGATGACATTTCTCCTACATTTGTAAGGCATGCTTGGATTACGTGCTAATTTGGATTTTGTTTTTACTATTCTTCCTCTTTCTCTTGTAGAAAATTTCTTCTCTTACATACATAGAAGCTAATAACTACAAGGGAGTTGGATTAGCTAGAGCATGTGGTGGTAGTATACCTACACTTCCTGTTCATGATCCATTTCCATCAGCTCGTGAGCAAGAGCTAGCACAAAAAGGAAGGGCAATGGTATTTATGTCGAGGCCTCATGAAATAATACCTTAAAATAGAGGTAGTATGTAGATAAGAAGGTTGTGTATGTTATTTATCGGTTCCCATGATTTCCCAATCCACCAAACATTTGACCTGGAAACTTTGAGAACTGCAACTTCAAGTACGTAGAATTGATAAACAAGACCATGAATCCTGGCTCAACTCTAAGCAGGAGACTTACTAAACAATAAAAGAACTTTAGAGTTAACGGTGCTCATTTTTCTAATTATGAAGCATGGCTAAGTGATCAAGTTTTAACTCAACGTCTCAAATACTTGAATCAGAATATTCATAAATAGCATTCAACTGGCCAAAGAGGCAACTCAAGTCTCAACGTTAACAAAGGAAATGAAAAAGACTCATGAACTACTACTATCTATATATGAAGCCTCTACTAACTTAGATGGACGTAGAGACAAGACACATGACATCCTAATAATAAAGCTAAAAAGTAAACTCAATGTGAAACCATTGGGAAATCAAGGAGGCTCACCAACTCTAGCTGGAATACGACTGGATCAATGAAGCGCCGGTTGATGATCCTGATTACCTGTATCTGAATCATAAAAGATGCAGGGAAAATGGTGTCAATACATGGAATGTACGAGCATGTAAGGGAAAATCTAACACATGACTTAAGCTTGAACTTGTAACCGAAGAAACATACTAACCTCATCTCAACCTTAACTCAGTTTAATATAAAGCAGTGATAAAGATGAAATATAAAGAAATCTTTTAAAATAGTAGATAAACAATTCAATGTATTTAAAAATACAATAATGACTCAGTTTGAATGTAAAAATACAAAATAAATCTATCTGGGAGATTCTTTAACCGAGAACCATCACCATGAGCTATGTGATGATACAACGCCTCACCCATGCTGCCAGAACTGTCCTATACCAAGTCGGATTATATAAATTTTCAACTAAGTGGATCCATTAAGCTATGCTTAAAAACTAATATGGAATCATATAAAAAGTATGGCCCTTTCTACCCACGTTGGCTACATGGTTTATGAGGACTTGGAGTTGTATGAATTCGTCCCCATATCGGTGTTCAATACTACTCTTAAAAATATACTCAGCTCATATGTTTAAAAACTTTTCCTCATCCTCAAACTTTGATATTATTACTCGAAAGATTTCTCTTAGAAGAGATAGTACCTAAAACTCCTCATAACTCATTTGGAAATCAAAGTTTCCTCCTCACTTTAAATGTAAAAACATTTACTCTTGGGAATATGTAGTTCCCATATATTCATTTTGAAAAATGAAACTCAACTCTACTCATCCTCATACTTAAGTACTCAAGTCTTAAAAAAATTTTAAAAGATTGTAAAAGACTTCTCAAAAAGACTAGAAAGAACTCTCAAGACTTTACTCTTAACTCTACCTTGAATTTGGAATTATGAATACAAGGTTGATCTCTCAATGTTTAGATTTAGTTTAGAGTAGTTCGAATAAGAAAGCAGTGAAGGTGTCCTTTAAAAGAACTAAGACGGGGCCAAACGACGAAAAAAGGGGTGGGGGAAGGCGACCCTTGTGCACTGAGTGGAGCGGGACGCCAGCCGCTAAATTATAGAACACTTTTCCTGGCGTACTATTGACGCGGCGCGCCACCCCCTGCCCAGAGAACCTAACAAATTTTCTTCTTCGATTTTTGGCCCTAATTCGCTTAGAATCGAATTGTTTCTTCCCAACTCACTCAGATTGAAATACCCAACATAATTACATGAAAATATACTCAAAAGAACTCTCAAACTCCTAACATTCACCTCAAGAATTCATCAAACCTTAATAATCAAGATTTGAGAATGAAATTTCAATAAAACGCATCAAGAACTCAAATCATTCAACCTTAAGAATGAAATTGAAATAAATTCACACGATCGGCGTGTGGGTGAATGAACCCAACACCATGAGAACTCACATACCTCTTAGGAATCAAAGCTTTGGTGAAAATCCACAACAAAACTCAAGAACCTTGACGAATGCCTTGAACCTTCCCTCTTTTTTCCTCTTTTCTCTTCTTGATCTCTCTTCTAAAACCCTAAGTGTAATTAGGATTTGTGAAAACTGAACCAAATTAGTTTAGACCCCTAAGACATTACTAAAAACTTTTCAAGCTAAATGGGAAGGAGAAGACCAAAATACCCCTTATAAATTTGGGTAACTTTCCTTAACAGGACAGGCTGATTTCAAACGATCATATCTCACTTATTCAAACTAGATACTTAGAAAACTTGGTGGCATTGGAAAGAGGATTTGAAGACCTTTCATTTTCTATTTTATAGGCCACCTAACCTATCCTGTATGGAAAGTTATGGTCATTTGAAATCGACACAAAACTCACAACTTAAGCATAACTTGTAGAATTTTCAATTTGGCTCTTTCCAAATTAGTTCTTTCTAAATCTAGCTCTTTCTAAGGAAGGATATTAAAATATCTCCCCCTTAGAACATTCGTCCTTGAATGAGATCACTCCAAGTAGAACTAAAAGTCGAAACATCTAACACCCAACTCAAATACCCAACATGCAATTCAGCACAACATCGTATTTCAATTTAAGAAGTGTCATACAAAGAGTCATTACCTTGGTCTGGAATTTCTCCAAAAGGGAAGAGATGTGGGTATCTCTTATTCATATTCTCCTCAGCCTCCCAAGTAGCCTCATCTACAAATTGGTTCCTCCTCACGCAACCTCCTTGGTTCTCAACTTGCGAACCTAGCGATCAAGAATCTCAATGGGAATGTCCTCATAAGATAGGTTGTTTTTAACACCAATATTTTCAGTAGGTATTATTAGTGAAGGATCGCACATGCGCTTCTTCAACATTGAAATGTGGAACACCGGATGGACTACTGCTAACTCTGGCGGTAGCTCCAACTAATAGGCTACATTGTCGATCCTCTTGGATATCCTGTAAGGGCCAATATACCGGGGACTAATCTTCCCCTTCTTACCAAATCTCATAACACCCTTCATGGGTGAAACCTTCAAATAAATCCAATCATTGACCTCAAACTCTAAGTCTTTTCTCCTAACATTAGTATAGGATTTATGACGACTCTGCGCTATTTTCAACCTTTCTTCAATGATCTTCTCTTTCTCCATAGCTTGATGAACCACATCTTGACCTATCAACCCAGCTTCACCAACCTCAAGCAATCCAATAGGAGATCTGCATCTTCTCCCATAAAGAGCTTCATAAGGAGCCATCTGGATGTTAGAGTGATAATTCTTGTTGTAAGCAAACTCAATGAGAGTTAAGTGATCATCCCAATTACCCTTGAAATCGATCACACACAAACTTAACATATCCTCTAAAGTCTAAATTGTGCGCTCTACTTGACCATCAATCTGAGGATGGAAAGCAGTACTCAAATTCACCTTCGATCCCAAATCTTTCTCGAAATACTTCCAAAATTTTGCAGTGAATTTTGCACCTCTATCTGAAATGATGGACACTAGAACTCCATGAAGTCAGACTATCTCTTGAATATATAACCTGGCATAATCTTCTGCTGAATGGGTAGTCTTTACCATCAAAAAGTGGGCTGATTTAGTCATCCAATCTACAATCACCCAAATAGAATCATTTTTCCTGCTAGACCTCAGCAAACAAGTGATGACATCCATATCGATCATCTCCAACTTTCATTCTGAAATCTCTATATTTTGAGTCATACCACCGAGCCTTTGGTTCTCTAGATGAACTATAATTCAGGCACTTAGCAATGAACTCTGCAATACACTTCTTCATACTACTCCACTAATAGACTTCTCTCAAGTCGCGATATATCTTTGTGGAACCAGGATGGATGGAATATGTGGAGGTATTAGCTTCCTCCACGATCCTCTCTTGGAGTTCATCCACCTTTGATACACAGAATCTACCTTGATACCTCAATGAACCATCTACCCTTTGTTCAAAAGCCATCACTTTCTACTTATGAACATTTGCCTTCAAATCAAGAAAAACACGGTCTTGGTCTTGTTTCTCTTTCACTTCTGACACTAATGATTATTTAGCCCCATTCATCACCACTACTCCACCTTCATTGGAATCTAACAAACAGACTCCCAAGCGTGCAAGTCTATGCACATCTTTGGCTAACTTTTTCTTCCCTCCTCAACATAGGCAGTAGTACCCATAGAAAACCTTCTCAAAGCATCAGCAACAACATTAGCCTTACTTGGGTGATATAGAATAGTCATGTCATAATCCTTGAGTAACTCCAACCACCTCCTTTGTCTGAGATTAAGCTCTTTCTGACTGAATACATACTAAATAATCTTGTGATCAATGAACACATCTACATGAACACCATAAAGATAGTGACGTCATATCTTCAAAGTGGACATTATAGCAGCTAACTCTAGATCATGGGTGGGAAATTATTCTCATGAATCTTAAGTTATATGGAGGCATAAGATATAACTTATCCATTTTGCATTGATACACAACCAAACCCAACTCTGGACGCATCACAATACACCACAATGCCTTGTGTACCCTCCGGTAAGGTCAACACAGGGTAGTAGTCAACCTAGTTTTCAATTCCTCAAAGCTCTTCTCATAAGCTTCAGACCATTGAAACTTTGTTATTTTCTAAGTCAACTTAAGTCAATGGGGATAAAATAGATGAAAAGCCCTTGAAAAAACTCTTATAATAACTAGCCAATCCTAAGAAACTCCTAATATCAGTTAGAGATGTAGGTCTAGGCCAGTTCTGCATTGCCTTAATTTTTTGTGTCAACTCAAATTCCATCACCAGAAACAATATGGCTTAATAATGCCACAGACTCAATCCAAAACCCATACTTAGAGAATTTAGCATACAACTCTCTATCCTTGATTTGAGAACTACCCTAAAATGATTGGCATGATCTTCCTTATTTCTCGAATAAATTAGAATGTCATCAATGAATATGATAACAAACATATAAATATAAGGTTTAAACATTCTGTTCATAAGATCCATGAACGCTGCAAGAGCATTAGTCAAACCAAATGACATGACAAGAAACTCATAATGACCATAACAGGTCCTAAATGTTATCTTAGGGATGTCACTTTCTCTTACTGAACTGAGGATAGCCAGATCTAAGGTCTATCTTAGAAAAACAACTGGCACTCTAAAGTTGATCAAAAAGATCATAAATCCTCATAAGGGGATAGTCATTTTTCATGATAACCTTGTTCAATTGGTGGTAATTAATACACATCCTAAGTGAACCATCTTTTTTCCTAACAAATAAGACCGGAGTGCCCCAAGGTGAGTCAATGTGTCGAATTAAACCTTTATCAAGAAGGTCCTTCAATTTCTCTTTTAACTCTTTCTACATAGTTGGATCCATTATATATGGCGGAATAGAAATAGGTCGAGTATCATGAGGGATATCTATATCAAAGTCTATCTCTCTCGGGAGGGACTCCACCAAAGAAACTTCCTAGAGTTAGAGCTTGCAAGAGAATGAATCATATATATATATATATATATATATTATCTTAATATTAGAAATTTATTATTACCGCGTATATTAAGAACTTGAAAGATTGATTTACTCATTAATGAATTTTATCTTCTACATTTTTTTCCATTATAATATTTGTTCTTTGATATAATTGGCTTCTTAATATTGAATAATTTTCATAGAGAATTCAATTATCACTTTCTCTATTTTCTTGTACATGCATGTAAATGTAATGACTAGTTGGTCATTTTTGGTATTTTTGTCAAAATTACCATTTTACCCCTCCCAATATTGACCCTGAGTTGTTTATTAATTGAGCTTTGAAAATTTGTTCCAAACATTGAGTAAAAAATTGAGAATTTGGTAAATATTGAGTTTGAAAGACAGAAGTTGCTTAAAAGTGGTTTACGAAGTCTTTTGGAGTATCAAGTGTCAGAATGAGATTCTGTTGATTCCACTAACTCCAAAATGTAGAAATTGGTCTACGAGACTTTTTGGTTTCAAATTCAGGGTCATTTTGAGGATTTGAGGTCCTGAGTTCTGAAATTGTGAAAATTTAGTCTTTGAATTGACTTTGGTCAATATTCGAGGTTCGGATGCTCAGATTAAAATTCTGAGAATTCTATTGGTTTAGCGGGATGATTTTAGGCTAGGTGAGGTCTTGGTTAATTTTTGTGAGGTCTCAAGCTTGTTTTAGGCTTCTTAGGTGTTGAGTTAGTTTCTTGTGATTTTCATGGATTGCGGGTCAACAAAACCTTTGATGCATGTTTTGACAGTTCCATTGAATCTAGAATGCCGAGTTTAGTTGATTTGCATATCTGGTGTGTATGTACATGTTCTGAATGAATCTCAAGGGTCCTTTTGATATTTGGGTCTTGGCTGGTTTTTTGATTTTGGTGCATGACCATTTTGGTTATCTCGATTGTGTAGTACTGATCTGAAGTGCATCATGATTGTGTATGTCTTGTTACGATCGTGATGGTCAATCTTAATGAGTTGACTATTTTGTTTATTATGATCACATGACTCTAGGTTACAATCGTGATGATCATCGGATACCTAGGCAAAACGTTTCTCTTAAAATCAGGGTTTCAACCCCATTTCATCATTTTTGAGTTTTGGAAGCTTAGGGATGGCAATTTAGACCAGATTTTTGAGGAAAAGCTTTTGGGTAACTATTCTTAACTCTTAATGTTAAATTAAAATTATTATATTGGAGTTTATGTGTTCAAATCAAGATTTTTAATTGATAAATTGAGGGTTTGGCATGAACTTGAGTTTTTGAAGTAAATTGAGATTGTGAATTGATTTCGAATCCTTTTGCAAAATTGTTTTCACTAATAGGTTCGTAATTAATCCTTGATCCTTGAATATCACTTCCAAGTATAAAATTTTGGATTCAAACCTTATTATCAAAGTTGGGTTTTGTGTTGATTTACCCATTTTTTCAAAAAATAGATGTGGGTGTTGTTGTTTCTAGAAATTTGTGAATACTTGGTCGTTATTGATTGTGTGGCTTCTGAAGTGATTTATAGGGGAAAACTCAATCTTTGGATAGACAAATTGACTATTTTAAAAGGTAAATCATCTCTTAAACTTTGTAATCTAGTAGATTTGTTTACTTCTCTAAATTGTATGTGAGTTGTAATGTAGGTGAAGGGTATTGTTCCACTTGATCATTGTTAATTAATAAATAAAAGGGGAAAATGAAAAGGCATCTTGATGAAAATGTGAAATCGTGAAATGCTTTGTTGTGTTCCCTATTTGATTGATTGATGATACACTTGATATCATGGAATTGGACTTATAATGTATATATTGTTGTCTCTTCTGTATGGTGTGATATTTCTTGTGTGCATTGATTTGGAACACCATAATGAGACATGTGATATATTATGATGTAGAGGTCATTTTCGGCTAGTGATTGATATGAGCCGAGGTAATTTCTAGCTAATGATTGATATGTGTTGAGGTAATTTTAGACTTATAAGTGCTATGATACCAAGATCATTTTAAGCAAGTATCACGATGTCGAGGTCATTTTTGGCAAGTGTAATGATGTCGAGGTCATTTTTGCCTAGTGACTGATATACACACAATGGTTCAACAAATTATAGTTCCGAGATCACATGCAACTCTCACACTCACAAAGATGAACACATGTATGACTTCACCCATAGGTTTGCCCTTATTTTCCAATCAACAGTTGTTTCAGCTCACTTAAGCTCAAAAAGGTCTTTCCAAGGCTTGTAACGGGACTGAGTGTAAAGGTATGTCATTTAGGCTCAGTGGCTGCTATCCTCATAAAATGTGGTATGAACAACACTTTCTTTCCTTTTCTTCATCATTCTCATTCATGCTCAAAATTCAATCCATTATTCACTTTCCATGGAATACTGGACACCCCATTTCTTTTACACTTTCATAACTTTATTTCAAAACTTTTTCATTCTTTTCTTTTCTTTTTCAATCTTCTTTTCTTTATATATATATATATATATATATATATATATATATATATATATATATATATATTTTATGGAGGGGTTCCATCTTTTTCAAAACCATGGGTAAAAGGGGGACTTCTTTGAACTTCTTGATTTACCTTCTCTTTTCACCACACCCCCAACTTAAGCTTTTAGCCTAAGTTGGCTATTTCAACAAACTCACATCTCATGAGGATTATAGGTGAAAGGATAAAGAAGGGTCACAATTTCATCAAGTTTCTTCCAAGGAAAAGCTAAGGCTCAAAAGGTGTTCAAGCAAAGTTCACAACCTCACAAGGTAGGCCACAAAATAGGCATAATGTCAAATTGTTTCACTCTTTAAAATTGTTGCCTAAGATCCTTTCAATAGATTGCATCACTTAGTCAACCGGACCAACAGAGCAAATTCTAGGTGTCATGACACAAGGTTCATGGTAAGCGAAACACACAAGGCATTGTCACCAATATGAAACAAGACTCCACACTTTCGCTAGTGTGCAATGTTCATCATAAGAGACTCAATTCGATAACCGGCTAGTCACAATTAGATGCAAAAAGCTCACCTATTATCTATGTAACTTCATTTGGCCTCATCATAGCCATACATTCATTTTTGTTCGATTAAGAGCACTATTCAAGTCATAGGTATTGATCATAACCGACACTCACATTTGCACAAGAACAACCATAATTAAATACACACGAGGTGGCAAAATTTTTCAAAAGTGTCCAAAAATCATTTACAATTAAAACAAGGAGCCATAAGCTCAAACATCCACAAAACAGTACCAAAACACAATTTATAGTACAAAAACCCAATATATACAAAACTAACAATCACAAGAGGTAGGTATGGAAATACCTCACCCCACCACAAACAAAAAGCAATTTGTCCTCAAATGCAATAAAAACATCCAAAAATCAATAAAAGTGACAGAGAAGGAGGTAAAGAAAGGTCCTATCTACTCAGTCGCTCCATCAGTCAGGGTATCAGTGCCCGGTGTAGTACTTTAATCATGGACATCAATGCCCGAAGTCACAGCAGCAGCACTCAATCCACTAGGGCATACCATGGACGTCTCTGTCAGCGATGTTTGAATCACCGACTTTACAATCATCTCTTCTAAATCTGGCAAGTCTCTATAGATGCTCTCATCTCTAACCTCAATCTGCTCCTCGTCGGTCTCTACCATCGACTCATTAATTGCCACATCATTTATTGGCACATCTCCGGTGGTGACAGAAGGAATCTCAGAACTGGCCAGGGCATCCACATCATCTTCTTCCTCTAATAATGAAGTGAAGTCAATGGACTTCAAGTAGTCCACATCATTCCTCAGATCTACAACCTCAACTTTCAATGCCGTAACCTTAGAAGACACCCCTGTCTACTCTCACAAGCCTTAACTCTCGCAGTGAGAGTGTCAATGAATGCTCGTAGGGGGTTAGTGTAGCTAGGATAACACTCTCGATCATCTATGGTACCACAACCTCCAATCGAGTAGCCCTCACATCCGCAGAATGGGCTAAGTGCCCCATCTTCAGGAGTATGGCCTGAGTGATCTTGGTGGGCTTGGATGCAGTAGAAGTACCAGGAGTCTGGGAGGTAGTGGAAATACCTGAAGGCCCGGAGGCCTGAGTATCAAAGGTGCCTCTACAGGTATGGAGTCAATATCAACCTTTAGGGATGCATCTACTGGATTGCTCTCCTCCTGTTTGCCTCCTCCCGAGTGTACTCGGCCTCTATACACCTGATATCAGTGGAGGATGTAGGAGTGACCTCAAAATCTCTTATCCCATCACAGGGAACTCCAGCATGTCGGCATAACTCTATAATCATCATCAAGAATGAAAAAGACGTCTGTCTCTGCTTGGCCCTCATAGCCTTCTCCTGCTCTATGATAAGTCGCATGTCAATTCTCTTCTTAGATATGATTGACCCGAGGTAGGCCGCTTTAAGATGACGGAGGATGGGCTCATTTTGGGATGGCATAATAGAGCTGTTGATGAATCCAAACCAATATCGTGCAGCTACATGCAAGTCCTTCTTCTCAATCAGGACTCCAACCTCAATCCACCTTGGGGTGGTGTCAGAGATGAGGGGAGCTAGCCAGCCCTTGAGCTCATCCAATGGTGTCGTACTCAATACCGCGTTAATGTGATCACTGCTATAGTGCACTACTGTCCCCCATACCATGATGGAGCCCACTGGTCTAAAAGTGCAGGCCTTCTTCTTGCCCTTAGGTACCACATCACCATATGTCAAGTAAAACTCCCAAACCCATTTGGGAATATAGGGACCTCGGGGCCTGGTAAACTGCTCAAAGCAATGATACTAGATAGTGTCCCTCACCGCAGAGTATCTACCCACTAAGCCCTCCATTGATAGCCACTTCTCCTTTGGAATTGTCCTCAACCCATCTGCATTTAATCTGTTAAGAAGCCAGGGAAGAGGAAACTGTACTGGTGGCATTGGGGCCACAAGTGGGGCTGGAGTTGGCACTATGTCTGATGCAGGAGAAGTGGCTGCTGGGGCTCTAGATGAGTCTGGGCGAGACCTAGCACCAATTTCCGCACTCCTGGACTATAGTTGCTGGTCATCATTTAGTTTGGAGAATGCAACTTGGGAGTCAAAGAGCTCTCTCTCGTTGCTGGAGTTTTGCTTCAAATCCTCAGTCACGGGCTTCTTGCCCTTGCCCTTGCCTCCTTCTAGAGGCTCTGTCCTTCCCTTTTTAGGAGGATTGACTCCCTATTCATTTATTACCATGCCCCGTGCTCTTTTATGGGGCGACATGTTGAGGTTGGTTCTATCCATATCTGTGAAAACACAAAAAAGAGTTAGAAATAGTACAAACAAAGCTGCAGAAAATAGTTGCAGACAAACTCGCCGAATCGATCGACGAGTCGCCGAATCACTTTGGCTAGCCAGATCAGGCTCGCCGAAAGGATTGGCTCAACATTACTTAGAAAACTTGGCATGTCAGCGATGGGAAGGGCCTATCGGCGAATCGCCGACAACATTCGGCGAGCAAGGACTAGACCGCTGAAAGTTACAGTGCATTTTAAGGGTTAGGGGTGTAGAAAGGGGGATCAAGAAAGACAATTGGCGAGTCGCCGAGTGCACTCGGCGAACTCAGGCTTCTTGCCAAAAGTTACAGAACCCAAAATCAATTTAGCATGAAATTAAAGGCGATCTAAGAGGATATGGTGAACCGCTGAGTGGTTTGACGAGCTCGACCCAGCTCGTCAAACTACCCAACGTGCTTACTTTAAACCCCATTTTCCAAATTTAACCTCGTAGGCCCCGAAAACAAAATCAAAACATGCACTTCCTCAATTAGACTTAGACCTATTACACCCATGCCCTCGGGATACTTAGACTTCTCTCAATTTTGCCAAATTCGGCCATTTGTTGACTTTTGCACTTAAGTATGACGTCAACCGCTCCATCATTGGGCAGAGTACGTCATTTGGCACAAATGCGGGTTACTTAGAGTTCACCCGACTAGACTCAACAGCAACACAACACAACCCAACAAGATTTTGATCAATTTTAGCATGACAATTTGAGAAATCAACAATATCGACAATTTTGGCAAGATATTCGAATTAAATTAGGCACACACACACACAAGCAAAAAACCAATGAAATCAGAGAGTCCCAACACACATCAGTAAGATAAGAGCAATTCCAAATGAGTAAAATCACTAATTACAAGTTTGGGGTTCGAAAAACCAACTTTGATGCCGAATACGAGATTTGGAAGGCTTGGCTGCAAAGAATCCAACTCCGAACACACAAATAACGACTAGGAATCGGTTAAATATGAAAATATAGGATAATATAGTGCTGGTGTGATTTTGGGAAGTTAAAAAGTGAGGGAATGTGAAAGAGTTTGAAACTTTAAACCTTCGGCCTTTAAAAATAGTCCAGTTCTCACCCATTCGATGACATTAGTTTTGCTACCCACTCAGCGACACGCTGAGTGGGCACTGACCTAGCCGAGTTTTACAGGACCTTTAGTTAATATGGGAGTCCAAATGGTGAACAAAGTCATGATCACTGACCCGTTCGGTGATACACCAATTTACTCCTTGGCAAGTCAAGTTTTATAGACTCCAATTTCAAAATTCCATGAGTAAAACAATGGTCCAAGTCGGGCTTGCCGACCTCTTCGGTGAGTCACCTACTGGACATTTTGCTCGCCAATCTCCACTTTTCAAACACATTCCACACTTTAACCTACACAATCAACACACCATTATTTCAAAATTAAAAAGAACGCAAATAAAACTTGAGTTGCCTCCCAAGCAACGCCTTAGTTAATGTCATGGCACGACGCAAGTCCTCACTCAAACTTCATTCTTGGGGCTGACCATAGTATCACTAGGCAACCCCTCTTGTTGTCTCAGGTTTAAATGAGACGAGATATGACCTATGTGGGTCTCTAACTGTTTGATAGAGACGGAATGAGAAGTGACCGTCTAGCTAAGGGTTGACACATCTTCCTTCATTTCTTTCAAAATTTTATTGGACCTCTCAACCTTGTTGAGAATACGAGAAAGCATATCCTCAGACAGACCACCCTCAGAATCCTTTGGTTTTTAGCACTCGTGGGGAGGAATGTACCTGTCCTTCTCCCCATCCCTTTCCTTCCAAGTGGGGTTGCGATCCCTCCACTCTCTATCACGATCTTTCCAGCCTTCATCCCTGTTCCAACCTTGGTTACCACCCTGCCTCGGGTAGTTTGAATGATGTCCACCTCCTTGGTTGGCTAGGAAGTTCACCTCTTCATTGTTCAACGCTTTAAACTTGGCCTTACCTGGATTAACACACCCGACACCCACATCATTGACACTTTGAGCACCAGCTCCCATGACATTTTTGGACAAAATGTCAAGTTGTGTCATGATCTTTGCCATGTTCTGATCCCTCTCTTGGTCTTTCTCAAGTTGCTCCTTGGTTAATTTAAATGTGAGAGGGGAGACCTGATCTTCATGGGTGTACCAAGCCCAATTAATTGTCATCATACCATCTAAAAGCTGGGCTACTATAACGTAAGGTTGTTGCATCAAACCTCTCGGGCAAAGTTGGTCAGCTACACCCTTGTTCACCAAATCAAGGCTTTGGTAAAAATACTACAGTAAAACATTGTTGGGCAAACCATGAGTTGGGCATTGTAGCAACAACTTCTTGAATCATAGCCAAATCTCATGAATTGGCTCACCCTCCAAATGCTTAAAGCTTTGGATGATGTCCCGAATTGTCATCATATTCGAAGGAGGGAAAAATCGCACTTGAAATGCGGTGACAAGATCTTCCCATGAAGTGATTGATTCTGTTGGTCACTCAACCAACCACTTACATGATTCTCCCATAAAAGAAAATGCAAACAACCTCAACCAGACCGACTCTTGGGATATGTTCTTGAAGGAGAACGGCCCACAAACATCAACAAAGTTTCTAATATGCTCATGGGGATCCTTATGAGCCAGCCCACTAAACAACCCTTTCAATTGCAAGAGCTGCAACATGGGACTTGTAATATGGAACACAACATTCCCTTCAGCTGGAGGCAAGCGAAGGGCACCAATTCCACCCATTAGATGAGGGTCATTAACATTAGGCTCATTGACATGGTTGAGGTTGCCAATGTCATCTTGGTGACCCATTTGGCTACCATTGCTTTCGTTCATACTCATTTCCTCTGTTCAAAACATCAACTCACAAACCAAAATTGAAAGTAAGCAGATTCAACTATGACTAACAAGAACAAAATTCAACGTAACCAAATAATTTTAACCAACACCACTCCCCAATAGCGGCACCATTTTGATTAATGTTTCAAGGACACTTCATCCAATTCTAAGTGTCAACGATTGCTAGTCAGTATAATAACCCAACCAAATGAGTTGGGGTCGAATCCCACAGGGAGTGGTACGTGTTTACGATTCAAGAGTCAAGTGAGAATATGCTCAAATCAGCCATAGAAATAGACGTTATCGAATAAAACATAATTCAAATGAAGAGGTGACACGAATGTCAAATAATATGGGGCTTTTGTTTTAATTATCAACCACAACCACAGCAAATAACACAAAAATAACAATAATGAGATGGATTTTTGGGATGTGATTCGATTATAGGCTAATGTAGACAAATGGGTAATTATAATTGTTAGGAAAATAGTTGTAAATTACTGAATAAGCTATACTATAGAGGAGGTAAATTTTCTCTCGAACAATTTACCCCGAATCAAGTCAATTTCTCTCAAACATCGACAAGCATGCAAAATAAGAACAACCTACACCTTAGTCCATTCACTTTCTTGAGCTGAATTTATGGAAAGGGTTTTAGGATTCATTCTCTCGAGCTGAGCCCATGACAATCCAATACCCATAGACCATCTTGGTTTTAAAACCTCTCTCTCGAGCAAGCCAAAAACACGAAGGTAGAACTGCATTTGCAACTACAATTCTTTAAATTAAACCACAATTAATGATTGAAATCACTTCTAGACAGCATTTAAACTAACAATTAGCAATACTCATAAACTAAATCAGCCCATAATCACATAATCACACCCCAAGAATTGGGGTTTTAGCTAGACATCATAAAATGATAAAAATCATTACCAAATTGTGTTTTCATCAACTGGGTAAGATTAATTTCATCTTTACCAAGGTCCAAATTGAAAAATCTCAAAGACCCACTTCCAATTTCTCAAAAACGAAAAACTTCAATTTTTCAAAGCCAAGGAAAACTTGTCTTAATACTCAGAGTTCAAACTGAAAATTAATTAGAAATCTTACAAAAATGTTTCAAGATATTAAAATAAATGTTGAAAAATGTATTTATAGTCGCTAAAAATATGCTGCGAAAGACCATTCAGCGCAGTAAGTCGAGCTCACCGATCAACTCAGTGATCTTCCCTTTGGTCAATTCCATCGCCTTTTTCCCTTGTCCTTCAGCATCCTCTAGGTCTGTAACTTTGGGCAATCTAACTCTGCATCGCAGAATCACTCGGCGATCCTTTCTCTCGCCAACTTAATTTTATTCTTTAGGGCTTGGCACACTGGAACTTTAGGTGGTCAAATAGCCACTCAGCGACTCGCCAAATGGACTTGGCGATCACCAGGCTCTCTTTTCTTCATTCTTTCAGTTTGCTTTGTTCCTTTTTGCAAGTTAGTGTCCATGCTTTGTTCCTCAATCCAAATACCTTGAAATCAAGGATTTTACATTAGGTATTGGCACAAAATAAGCATTTGAGGACACGAAATCTATCCAAATAAAGCCCTAAATGAGTCCAAATATTGGACTCATCAATCGCCTCAAGTTATAGACAATAGAGGGTAGTGTGAACAAGTGCTTATTCTGCTTTATCAGAAAGGTCACAACCCTTTGAAAAGTCAAAATCCTTCAGAAAAGTTACAGCCTTACAGAAAAGTCACAAGTTTACATAAAAGTTACAACACTTTACAAAAGTCCCAACTTTTAAAAAAAGTCACAAAATTTTAGAAAAGTGAAAACTCTTTTATAAAAATGACAACTCTTCATTTTTTATTCACGCCATTTAAAATCAAAAAATTACTCGTGGGATTAGTTTAACTGTGGCCTTGAAGTGTTCTTTTTAATAGATCCTAAAATATGAAAGTCCTAATATGGTCTCAAATCCTTTATTTAAGGTTATGATGAAAGTGGGATAAAAAACAAAATCTTCTTTCAGAAATGCCAGTATGTAGAAGCACAAACAATATTAATCTCACGTACATATATGTTTAGCTTTCAAAACCATTACTTTAGATATCAAATTCCTAGGAGGAAAAATAGGTTACCTACATAACATTATTGGTTTCCTCCCATGAATGTTATGTTTTGAATTTACTTCACCCCTAATTTTTGAAATGCTAGTCAGCAGTTAGCACAATAATTAAATTTACTTCACCCCTATATTTTTTAAGAAAACAATCAACTTAGCTATATATTTTATTGAACTTATTACTATTTATAGAAGACAAGTCCATTTAGAATAGGTAGTTAGCAGTTAGCACTATTATTAAGTTGTGGAACTAGGTATTGGCAATGTTCTTAATTATATCCCCTTTGTTCAAAAAAATATATTGGCAAACCTAATATTCCTAGTTATATGTAAACTGTAGAATCCCCTTGACATAAGGGAAGATAGTAGTGCAGTTGCAAATAGGGTTCAAATTTTTTTTTAGATTATATATTCAAATCATAGGTATACATTCTAGTGTTTATCTCAAAATTTATTTTGTGAATCTCCTTCGGCCACTACTATAATTGCACTGAAAGTTGTGTTTAAACCCTCTTCCAACTCTAGATTAACTATATATAAATAGCAACCCATACATTTTGCTTCCATAGTACATTATATCATACAAAGAAAATGAACATTTGTGCCAAACTCAACTCAAATATCATTCATTGCCCATGATAATATTCATAGACATTTACTTTCTTATACAAACTTTGGGACTCTAAATCCACTCTTCCACACCCCGAAAGCTAGCTATTAATGTGGGAGAGCCTTGATGGTTCCACACGTCTACCCCAAGTAGGTAGCTTTTTCTGAGGTAGCCCTTTGCGAGTTGGGTGGCCACGCATCTTCCTATTATGGTGGACACGAAGGAAGATGGATGACTCTAATACCATTGATACAATTGAGAAGAACATGGAATTAACATAGATAAAAAAAGAAAATAAAAATGTTTCTAACACAATTGAGTGTATCTACCTACTTTAAGATAAAAACATAGCATAAATCATTATTATCATATATAGTGAGGACATGTATATCAATTAATAGGGGAATCTCTGGTTGAATTTAAAAATGTACCTAAGGAGAATAAGGACTTGAATAAACTCAGTATCCTGGTAATCCTAGACTAAGACAAAAAATTAAAAAATCTAAAGCAAAGGAAAAAGAGAAATCAAAACTCCAAAAACCTTGTGAAATGCAAACACTATAATAAGGATATTTTTTAATATTTGAAGAACATTCATACTCACTTCATGTTTCAGTTGATATACACCTGTCACATTCCTTAACTAGTTATAAATAAAAGAGTAATCTTATTATATCTTTCTTTAGATATAATTAATTCAACATTTTGTCAAATATATTGGGGAAATGAATGGCACTTCCTCCAGTATTGAATAAAGGAACATATCTAAATATAATTGTGATTAGAATTTCTAAAATAGCTAAAATAGATTATGAGTCCCACAAATCAGCCCACCAAGCCAATAAAATAGGCATAGAAACATGTAGATGTGTATTTTTAATATGTTTTCATATTTGTGATTAAAATATAAATGTTGTAAATAAAATGACTATATTTAAATTTTGTAAATTAATGTCTTCAACTAAATATTCTAGTATTTTTTTCCTACTTTATAAGTAAGAAAATACATCAACGAATACATGATGTATTTAAATTTTTATTAAATTTTAATAAAATAATTAGTATATAATAAATATTATATCTAAAAATATGTCTAATAGTATAAATCTCTAAAATTTCCACTTAGACTTTTAATCATGACAATTGTTAGAATTACTATCTTTAAATACATGATTAATAATATATGCCCTAAGAATCTTCAATTGAGACTCTTAACTATGCATCTACAACTTTAACAAAAAATCAATTACATAACTTATTGAATGCTTTCGCGAATAAGCTCTTTGAAAAATGATCTTCTCAAGATATTTTCTTAATGCAACTTTATTTAGTAGTGTTTTATCGTCATTGACCGATTTTTTACTAACATCTTCAAGTATCCTATGATAAAACTCTCTCAAGAATGTACACCAAATCAATCTTTGTTACTATTTTTTCACTACGATAAAGTACTACTACTATTTTAGTCACACTATTATATTTTGAGTCTCAATATTTTTTCCAATATCTTTTGTTATTGATGTATTCACAACATATTTTTGAAATGGCCAAAAGCCCCCCAACCTATAGTCGGATTCCCAACTACACACATATACTTCACGGGGATCCTATTACCCCCTTGAACTATGTTAAAATGGAATTAGTCTCACCCTATATGCTGAGGTGGCAAAGAAAGTGTATTCACTCTCTCAAAGAGAGTGAGAGACGATTTTTTTATTAAAACTTTAACTTTGTAAGTAATTTCCTTTTTTCATGTTAAGATTATGATTTTTTTTAAAAAAAATTATGTCATCTTTTACTTCTATTTATCTTTTATTTTTTATTTCTTTCTTTTTCTCTCCAACACTTCACCTGATTTAAGTTATCGGAAAATGTCATGAACTTACTTCACAATTCAGCTAACACTAATGCTATCCCTTTAATTTCCTCTCTTTTTTCCCCCAAAGAAAAGGACTCCCCTTCTTTTAATCATAAACTTCAATTTTTTATTCTCACACCACCAATTTTTCTGCTATCATGTCACCATTTCCTCGTTCTTTTTTCAAATCTAAAAACCATCTGGCTATCATATTACCTGTTGTTATTGATTTCACTTAGGATTTTGCTATCATCTCCAACTCCAACATGGCATCCACTTTTTGAAAACTAACAGATCAGACAAACTTATCAAAAATGTCATCTTGTAATTCTCTGATTGGCAGACTCAAATTCTATTTAATAATGTTAACATTACCAACTAAATGAAACTTCACTAAAATTATGAAAAATAAAATGAAATAAAAAATATAGAAAGAATAGAAAAAAGAAGAAAGAAATAAGAAGGTAATGTGCTTCTGGGTTTCACATTAATGGACAAAAAGTTACTGTCAAAGAAAAGGAAAACAAAAGTCAAAAGAGAAAAAGAGCAAGGACAATATAAAATAAAGACAAAGAATAATAACTTATTTATTGAAAAAATAATATAATATTATGTGGCAGGAGAGTGTTTATCACTACTTAACATAAATCTGGGTATGACTTTTTAAGGGGGTATATATTTCACTTTTAAATTGTTCAGAGGGATGATAGGACACCTGTGGAGTTGGAGTGTGTAGTTGGAATTTCGGGTATAGATTGAGGGGGTTTTAGACCACTTTCTCTATTTTTTTTTGCATAATATCACTCTCCTTACTTTGAAGTAGTGCATTTTTCTTACATATATAAATGTTTTTTCTTTTACTTAAATACAATGAATATAAGTTTTAACTTGTCAACTAAATGTTCTTGAAGTTATGCATTGTGCTTTTGCTATTTCTATTCTTAGTTTCTATGAAAACTAGTTTCCTTCTAAAATCATGACTTATAAATGGCCCTTTCATAGAAATTTGACATTTATGTGAACAATTATCTTATTTCTTTAGCATAATAAAATAAACATCCTTTTGATTGCTCTATGTCACGATCCGAAATGGAGCCATGATGACGCCTACAAAAACTGCCCAGTAGGCAAGCCAAACACCCAAACAAGATAATGCAAATGACAAACATTAAAATAAGAGAAAGAGCTGAATCTGAAATAATAAAGATACAAAATAGGGCATATAGTATAGATATATAAATACATTACATAATATACAAAATGGGTGTGAAAGTGATGAAGAAAGACTAACTATATAAGAGAACCAAATCCTGGACCTAGTATCCCTGATGCATGAGCATCTAAGTATATAAAGGACTATATACAGGTGAACTGACAAATCAAAATACAAAATACTAGTCAGTAAGAAAGATGTAAAGCAACAACTCTTTGGACACCAGAAGCTCACCACCATCAAAGTGTGTGATAGCCACGGGAGATCTGATGCTCAAAGAGGATGGTTCATACAAAGAGTTGTATTAGAAAAAGATGCATAAAGGTAGTATGAGTACCAAAATACAAGGTATTCATTAGGTATTATACACTGACCGAGCTTATAAATATCATAAATATACATAAGCATCACAATAGTTTTATCAGAGAGTCTGATATTAGGCTAAAAGTAAGAAAACACTACTGAGAGGAAAGACCACAACAACTCTAACTATATAAGCCAACCAATCAGACAACTAAGGAACCTCGCTGGCCAATGCAGGTTTAAATAAAAAGTTATTAGATTATCTCGATGGCTTTACCGTGGACACTTGAGACAACTAAGGAACCTGCCTCAGCTCAACTACAGATGTAGTCAAGTAAACTCGTAATTCAGTCAGCAGGCTGCCGAAGTATAACAAAATATGCATAGAAAGTAAAAAAATAATGCATTTCCTTTCAAAAACCAAGTTTCCATCTGTAAAATCAGTAATTCCGCTTAGTTAAATGCTAGTAAAAAATGTAGTAAAACCATTAAGAGTCCCAATCCCCATATCCCTCAAATACAAGTGCGAATATGCCAAAAACATGATGTATGAACATGATTCCACACAAACACAATGAAGTAATTCTCAAAGAAGCCTTACTACACTCACACTCGGGCCAAACCCATCACAACAAAATTGTTCTAACCTGGAACTCTAGCTAGTCCAGGTTCACGGCCTCAAGCCCAAAACATTACAACCAATAAAGCGATAAACTCTAAAATGGTTGACAAGGAGTGCACCAAATGTTAAAAGAACTAATGCGCCAAAAGTCATTGTTTCACGCCACCTAAGATAATTCTAAGGATCTTAAACAACTACCAAGCTAAGAATAAACCTAAAGTAAGGCTTATCGACTTAAATAATAAGCTAAATAACCCAAAATGACCAAAATATCAAGTAAGGATCATGCAAGCCTATGAAATAATCCTTAAGCCTTCCTAACGATCATACTGCTCAAATATATATATATATATATATATATGTGTATATATATATATATATATATATATATATAAAATAGGGAAACCATAACCTATCGTAAGGTCGAAACAACACTCGAACCTCTACTCTGTAACTTTTCCCTTCCAAAGGACCTTGAATGATGCCATACTATAAAAAAGCATGTCGGAAACACCGAAACAAGAAAAATGATACCAATATCAATAATGGAATTTGAAAATGGAAAATTGACCCCAAAAATGGCCTAACCTTGAAAACATCAAGCTAGCCCACCGGAGAACAACACCTCCTACCATACAATGCCTCGAATGGATCCATCTAAATACTCATATGGTAGTAATTATTATATGCAAACTCTACTAAAGCCAAAAACTAGTAAAACTGACCTCTAAAATCAATAATAGTCATGACCTAAAGTTAGGCGATGATGGCGTCCACTACACCCCACCTAGCGTAAGACCTTGGATTTAGAAAGAAGAAAAAATACAAGACTTTCATAGCTGGTGTCTATGTCTATGATCCCTACCTACAGTCCGTAGGTGCTCTTACGAGCCATAGGTGGAAATCGTAAGTGGAGGAGTGAATAATTTTTGAAAGTCAAGTTCCAGTACCCCTTTTATGATTCACTAGGATGGTCCATCATTCTATGTATGACTCATAGGTAGGTCTCGTAGGTAAGCCCAGTCTTAGTGAAATTTTAAGGCTCAAAGTGGGGACTTACAATTGGTATGTACGGTCCGTAAGTGGACCTATGAATTGTACATGGGTCCCATTATTTGAAGGTCCAAATTTAAGTCCCTGAATCCCACCTATGGTTGACCAGGACAGAGGTATGATCTGTCGGTGAGGGCTTGACAATTACTTTTAAGGGCTTTTTAGTCCTCTTTCTAATTAATTAGTGCCTAAATTATGTTGTTTTAATCCTAATCCTAGACGCTATAAGTCTTTTAATCCTAAATATAAATACTTTAAATCATTCTTTAAATTGCCGCAAATCTCACCAAGTTCTTCCCCAATATTTCTCTCTCTAAAGCTTGAAGATGAATTCTAGCATTTCAAGATCAAGTCTGTAAATTCACAATTAATTGTGAGCTTTTGGCATCAAGGTATGGTAGTATTCACTTATGTAGCCTCTCCTCCATGGGTTCCTAAATTCTCCAATTTTACAAGTTATAATCTCCAATTGAAATTAGGCTTTTGTTCAATCTCATGGGTTCTTTTCAATAATGATCCAATTGATTGATTTATGTCTTTTTATGAATGAGTTGAGATATTTACATTTTTTGAAGTTGAATTCGGTTGAAACCATGCATGATCCATCATTTCTAGATTTGATCATATGATGAAGCTTTTGAAGTATGAAAGATGAATTTATGACGATATGCATGTTTCCTTATGAAAATGAAGTGAATGATTTAAGGTTTCTTGGAGATTAAAGCATCGATGGTGTTGTTGTTATTGAGAAAGGATTTTCTCACATAAAGGATTCAATAGGTTGAAAGGACTTCCCACCTAAGTTGAATCAAGATGTAAAGAGTTATTCCAAATAAACTTTAACTTTGATTGATTGCTTAATTCTGCCCTTCCATGGATATGAATTTAGCTTGGACTGGCTACTAAATCATGTGTTTCCATGGATAATAAGATAAATATTGTTAATGACTATCCCGTGGGATTTTTAATGAAGCACCGAGTGGATTAGCAGTGATTATCCATCTCTCATAAACTCTATGTCACCATAGGATGATTGTCTTAGATAGGGATTATTTAGTGGATCCACATAAGCAATAATTTCATAGTTCATACATTTGATAGTTAGGACACATGTTTTTGGTGTGGGGAAGACACTAGATTCCATGTTATAGATCACATGGTCGATATGTTGGTTGATGGCTACTTCCCACAATAATGAACAAAGGTTACTTCTAAAGCTATCTTAAAGGTATTTAGCTTGCATTGACCATGGTTATGAATTATGTTTTCTAACATGCTATTTTATGATTTAACTTGTTCATTTCACGTCATGTAAAGTCCGTTATAGCATGATTTCATAACTCTTATGCATTGCTATCATACTTGGTACATTCCATATACTAACACATACTTTTGCCTACATTGCTTCATTAATGTAGGGTCTGACACTGCTATCTCTCAGACTAGTGGCTAGTGATTCACATAGATATTGAAGATTGGTAATTCCTCATGTTCTGAGGATCGAGACTCTTTTATTGCTTTCATGTCTTTTCATTTCATATTTTTTATGTGATGTATGGGTTATGTCTCAATCACATCCTTTTGATATACTTCCTCTACTTTTCTCAAACTATTTGATATTTAAATGCTTTGTTAAAATCTTTTGGTTCTCTATTATCTTGTATGTTGGCTTAGCAGCTTATGTAGGGCCTCTTGGGGTCTTATATGACATGTCACATTTAGGGTGTACTTTGGGTCATGAAAAACTTTGTATCAGAGCATAAGATTTAGAAAGGTCCTAGGATGTTTCATAAGTTATGTTGAGTAGAGTCTTGTTAATAAGTGTGAAGCATGCCATATTTATGAATGAGATGCTATAAGATGTTTAGGAAATGACACTTCTTTCATTACTCTAAAGTGTGATAGAGTTTGACTCTATATGTCTCTCTCCTAGTTCATATTCGATGTTTTCAGGATATGGCCACTTGAAGGGCATATGCTAGAAGGAATATGGAATGAGAAAATCCTCAAACTACTCATGTTTTAGTCAACCCTTTGGCAGAGCAGGTGCAGAGTGTAGAGCTACTTTTTATGAGTTTACTCAAGGCATGACGACTCAAGCAAATAAGGATGATGTGGCCCCCTTGAACCCAAATATGGATACGATGGAAACTAGAGTGGCAGACTTCATTAGAATGAATCCTCCGAAGTTTCATAGTTCCAAGGTTAACGAAGATCCTCAAGAGTTCATTGATGAAGTGTATAATGCATTGATGATCATGGGAGTAAAGTTGGTGAAAAAGGCAAAACTGGCCGCTTATCAACTAAAGGGTGTTGCTCAAGTATGTTTCAACCAATTGAAGGAAGAGACAGTGGTTGATGCAGGTCTTCTTGAATGGGAAAAGTTTATGGTCGTTTTCCTTGATGGGTTCTTTCCCCTTGAGATGAGGGAGGAAAATGTACTTGGGTTCATCAACCTTCATCAAGGAAACATGAGTACGAAGGATTTTGCTTTGAATTTTACACAATTGTCTCGATTTGCTCCTACTATGGTTTCTGACCCTTAGGAAAGGATGAGTAAGTTTATTTTGGGAATGTCTAAAATGTTGGTTAAGGAATGTCGTATCGACATGCTTATCAATGATCTGGACATTTCTTGTTTTATGGTTCATGTTGAACAAATCGAAGAGAAGAAACTTTAGGAAATGTGTAGGGAGGCAAAGAGGTCCAAGAATGGTGATGGTGACTTTTGACATTTGAGGTATAATAGACATGGTCGTTCTAAGTTTCACAAAGGTTTTACGGTCAAGGTTCCTTCAATTCTCCTCCAAAATTCAAAAAAGATAGGGTGTCTAACCCTACACCTCAATGAGGAAATGGTGGTTTATCTTCATTATCTACTTATACTAGGTGTGGAAGAAAGTATGAGGGTAAATGCCTAGGCAATTCTAATGCATGCTTTGGTTTTGGAAAGACAGATCATAAGGTAAGGGATTATCCCTTTATTTCTTATAATGCAGGAGATAATTGTTGATAGGCTCAAACTTACCCTTTGTAAGGTTCTAGTGCTAATAAGAAGAAATATTGGTTCTATGCACTTCAGACTGGTCATGAGCAAGAGAGTTCTCCCTATGTGGTTACTGATATATTAAAAGTCTTCCATCTTAATGTTTATGCTTTACTTTATCCCAGTGCTACTTCGTCTTTTGTGACACCATATATGGCCATGAGATTTGACATTCTTCTAGATGTGTTGTTAAATCCTTTTTCAGTCTCTACCCCGATTGGTGAATCTATTGTGGCTAAAGAGTCTATAGAGATTGTCCCGTCTCCTTATCCCTTAGAGTCATTCATGTTGGTCTTGTAGATCTTGATATGTTATATTTTGATATTATTGTTTGTATGGATTGGATGCATTGATATACCATGAGTTTATAGTATTTTTTATGCATTTCACTTAGAAGTTGTGTGTGTGTCTAGGGCTATATTGTATTATAAATAATGTATTTTGTATTATGTTTGCACGAAATAGGCTTGGAGGCGGTTGATAAAGATTTGGAGCTGAAAAGTGCTGAAGTAGCCACCGACGGTGCCATCCATGGACCATAGGTCCATTGACGGACCATGGATGGGCAGTCATAGGTCTTTCCCTGGGAGATGAGTTTCAGTAACTCAAACCACGGAATGCAAGGATGGACTACGGTGGTGTATCATAGGTGGACCATCAGGGAAGTCTGACAAATGTGGAACCATGGAGCAAGATGACGGACCGTAGGTAGACCCATGGTCCGTCTTACACATCCGTTGATCGAGATCAGATAGTTGAAGGTTCCAATACCTGATAAAATTGTCTAAGTGTTGAGCCACGGAGGGGACCTACGGACTGTAGGTCGACCCATGGTGCGTAGGAGGTGTCGTCTAATGAAACTGTGTCTAGACAACTTATTTCCTTATTTTGTTTCCATTTTATTTAGGACTAGTTTTCTATAAATAGGGAATATAAACCTCATTTTTGGGGGTTAGACAATAATGTATACTTTTAGTTCTTGGTGTTTTTGGGAATTAACTTGCAACTTTAGCAATTTGATTTTCAGATATCATTTTATAAGATTTTCACTTTAAAATTCAATTAGAGATTTAGGGTTTCATCAATTCTACTTGTAAGTTCATGAATTCTTATTATCAACATATGAATTGTGTTCTTTCAAGCATGAGTAGTTGAATCCACAACTAGGGTTGTGGGAACCATGAGCAAATAACAAAGTATGAATAATAATTAAGTAATTCTTGAATAGTGTTTATGCATGTATTGTTAATTCTTTCTCTTAGAAGTCTTTTTAATGGTGCACAATGTTAGATATCGCCTCGTTGCTACTTGCCGGACCAAGGAGGTAGTTAATGAGAAAGAAATTAACAACATAGATTTAGTGGATGCTATCTAATAGTCTAATGTCAATTGGTGCGAGGGTGAAAACTAAGTCATACAGTGATGTGATCTTTAATATGAGGTAAAGTTAAGGATTAGTAAAGCATACACCCGTAGCAAGACCAAGGTGTGAGGTAAAATTCCCTACTTGGAGGACTATTTACTTAGGGATACCTATCTTACTAGCTTTGCATGTAAAACACTAGGAAATGATTACTATTATTAGGATTATTGTGTTAAGAGCTTGTGGGGAACACATACACCTTAGTTTCTCTCACATATTGATAACTTAAAGTTTTAATCTTGCCTACTTGTTACTTTCTTCCAAAGCCCCCCCCCCCCCCCCCCCCCCCTTATTTACTTGTCTCAGAAATAGTTTGACTAAATGGATATAATAGTGGGTTTAGTGTAAGTCTAAATCATATTCGTCATGGGATCAACCCCAACCTACAAGTTGGATTCTTGATTTGACAACGATCACTTATACTTCTTTAGGGAGGTGTAATTTGAGCGTATCAAATTTTGGCGCCGTTACCAGGGAATATGACTTTTAGATTAAGTTTAAATACATTATTCAACTTTAGTCAAGTATTTCTTGATTTTACATTTTCTTTTGTTTTTGTTTTCTACAGGTTTCTACTCTAGTGTATGCGAAGTACATGGAGTCGAGGTGAACCATTGGCCCCCTACGATCTAGAGTTGAGCAAAACTTTGAGAAAAATGAATAATCAAGGGGTCCAAATCAATCCAATCGGAGATAATCTAGGTGATGGAGTTCAATTGTAGCCTCTTGGGGTTGTTAATGCGCACGCTCAGGTTCATGGTGGTAATTTAATCGGAGATGCAGAAAGGGTGCAGAATCCGCCAGCAGCGAGGTTGCGTGACAGCTCTGAGGTTGACTTTATCTGATTGATCTGAAGGGACCATTGTTCTTCCTCCTCTACCTCCAGGGCATACATACGTGGTAACCAGTAGTCTAATGCAAATTCTTACAGCACAAGGGTTGTTTGCCGGTCTTGCTTTTGAGAAGATCTGCATGGTCTCATGGCTAAATTTAGAAGTGTCTGCAAGAGTTGTATGGGGTGACCAAAATTGGATATGGATGTTATTGGGTTAAGAGTGTTCCCGTTATCATTGGCTGGTGATGCTGCGGTGTGGTTTTCAGAGCTTTCATATAATTCGATTCATACATGGGACCAATTACATAAGGTGTTCACGGCGAAGTATTTTTTGGTGTCAAAGAAGCTAAATCACAAGGATAAACTGAATAACTTCATAGCACTACCTGGAGAATTCATAAGCAGTCCATGGGATTGGTTCACAACATTCATCAGAAGTATTACTAATCACCGCATTGATAATGAGTCACTGAAGGAGTACTTCTATAAAGGTTAGGATGACAATGGAAAGACTGTGCTTGATACTATTGCTAGAGTATTATATGGTGAGGGCACTTTTGAGGAGATAGATAAAAAATTGGAGAAGATTTCCTGAAATAATAAGGCATGTAGCACTATAAAAGCTAATACTGAAAGAAGCACGTTCGCTGTTTAAGCTGCACTAGATCATTCTAATGATGACATTTGTTAGGAAATGGCTCAGATGAGGACATAACTTGGATTTGTACTGAAGCATGTGAGTGGAAATGCAGAAAAGGTAAATGCGGTAAACTACCTAACTAGAGCTCCACTACCACCAGTTGAAGAGTGTTACTATAAGAAAGATGCATATTTGGTGAATAATCAGATGAGGGGTTTCTGAGCCAATGCCCAAGGTTCAAAATCATATAATTGGTGCCAAAGTCAAGGAAACCAAGGTTAGAACTATGGGAACTACAATCGTGATAACAACTACAACCGGAACAACTATGGCAACACAAATGAGAGAGTTGGGCCTTATGTTCCACCTGAAAATCGGGGATCTAGCAATAAAGAGGCTGGGGATAGTATGTCACGCATTGAGGATATGATGTAGAAGATGATGAAGAGGTTTGATGCGATTTATAAGAACGTGGAAGAGATGTAAAATGACTTGTCTGGAATCGGTCAAAAAGTCAATGCCCATGTAGTGTTGATAAGGCAACTTGAGCAACAATTTAATCAGTTGTCCACTACTGTGAACCCACGTCAGCCTGGCACACTTCCTAGCAACACCATTTAGAATCAGAAGAATAATGGGCATTATATGGCAGTCACTACTCAAGGAGGTAAGCAAACCATTGATCCCCCTATATCGCCTGAGATTGAAATTGTGGTAGAAAGAGATGAAGATAAGATTGAGGTTACAAGAGAGTCTAAAAATGCTATAGAGAAGGAAGCGGAGGTGACCCAAAAAGTTGTTCCTATGCCTAGACCTCCACTGTCATTCCCACAGAGACTAGTGAAGAAGACTGAAGAAGGAAAATACCACAGGTTCATAACTATGTTGGAACAACTTTTCATCAATGTTACGTTGATAGAAGCTTTGGAGCAAATCCCTGGGTATTCAAAGTTTGTGAAGGATTTGGTGACCAAAAAGAGGGCTGCAAATATTGAGGATGGTGCAAAGTTACAACATTGTAGTGCTATTTCTATGCGGTCATTAGTGCAGAAGAAAGAGGATACTAGAGCTTTCACTATTCCTTGTACCATTGGGATCTTGCATTTTGCGAAGCCGTTGGTGATTTGGGGGGAAACATTAATTTGATGCCATTGTCTACATACAAGAAGTGGGGTTTAGGGGCTCCAAGGCCGATTGAGATGCGACTACTCATGGTTGACAGAACTATGAAGAAGTCCATTGGTGTTCTCCAAGATGTCCTTGTAAAAGTGGAGTCGTTTATTTTTTCGGCAGATTTTGTGATACTTGATTGTGAGGTTGATTTTGAGATTCCCATCATCTTAGGGAGACTATTCCTTACAACTAGACATGCCTTAGTCGATATGGAAAGAGGGCAGATGAAGTTCTGGTTGAATAATAAGAAGGTAAATTTTAATATATGTAGGTCTATGAAGCAAGTAAGCGATCTCAAGTTAGTATCAGCAGTGAATCATATTGTGGAGTGAGGTTCTAAAGTGTATATTGAAGAGAGGTTGTGTGTTGATGCACTAGAGGCGGTAATGATGAATTTGATGGTGATGTTATTGAAGATTATGATGAATTAGTTGCCGCACTTGATAAGTTAGTATTTCGTTCCAAACCAAAAAAGATTGAAGCTAGATATGAAGAATCGCAACCCTTCACCCACCAAACCATCTGTGGAAGAATCTCCAATATTGGAGCTCAAGGCTCTACCATCGAATTTGAGGTATGTATTCTTGGGGAAAGATGCCATTTTATCGGTAATCATTGTAGCCGATTTGAGTGAGGTGCAAGTAGAGGCATTGGTTTCTGTGTTGAAGAGGTTAAACCGGACTATTGGATAGACTATTGCAGACATTATATGGATTCCTCATGGAATTTGTTCTCATAAAATCCAACTTATGCTAGACAGCAAGCAAAGTATTGAGCACCAAAGGAGACTAAATCCACCAATGCAAGAGGTATTGAAAAAGGAAATCATCAAATGGTTGAATGCTGGAGTCATATACCTTATTGCAGAGAGAAGTTAGGTCTGTCCTGTTCAGTGTGTACCTAAGAAAGGTGGGATTATTGTGGTTCCTAATATGAAAAATGAGCTTGTACTGATGAGGCCAATGACTGGATAGAGAGTATGCTTGGACTACCACAAGTTGAATGCTTGGACAAAAAATGATCACTTCTCGTTGTCGTTCATGGATCAGATGTTGGATCGTCTTACTGGTAAGGGTTGGTATTGCTTTCTTGATGGGTATTTGGGCTACAATCAGATCTCAATAGCTACAGAAGACCAAGAGAAGACCAAATTCACTTGTCCTTATGGGATTTTCATTGTAATGACTCAGAAAATGATAGGTTGAAATAGAGCCTAGACTAGCAAGATAGGGTGTAAGAAACCTTATTCCTTGAGGGGCTGTTTGATCACCCAAGCGGTTGGGCAAGTTTCCCTTGGGCTCTTGTGCTCACCTAGTGGCTGCCCCATTTGGCCAAGATGCTGGACCAAAGGGCGAGCTAAGTCCAAGCTCGCCAACCAGCTTGGCGTGTCACCCATTTCCCCTCTAGTCTGCCAAGTAGACGTCCCAATTTATGAACTCACTAGAAACTTAGGCAAGCCAAGGTTGCACTTGGCGAGTCGCCTAGTGCACTTGGTGAGCCTAAGGGTCCAAAGGGCGAGCTTAGACGGGCAAGGGGCAGAATTTTAAGTTGTAACTTTAAGGATCCTTAGTTCTTTTCCAAAGTTGAGTCCTCATTATTCTATTTTTTTCTAGCAACTATAAGACCTTTTTAGACTTGAATTGTTTCATTTAAGTCACTCCAAATAGAGTAAAAAAGAAACCCACCTCCTTTTAAATATTTCTCTCACTAGAAATCCTCCATTAGAGAAGAAGAAGAAGAAAGCCATTGAAGCTAGGGTTTGGTGATTCCAAGGTGGTTCTTCATCAATTTTCTTAGGGAATCTTAGTAATGGTATGGTGCTCCCTAATCTAAGGTTAGATTTCACCCTAGAGTCAATTTCAAAGAAGTTTTCAAAGTTTTCAAGTTTATGAAAAACCAAGGGTTTTACTCAATCTCATGGGTTCTTTCTACAAATGATTTCAAACGGTTACTAATGTCATATATTGATTGCATTGGTATTTATTTGATGATTAATGATGAAAATACTCTATGAACCCATGATTTCTCTCAATTCCTAAATTGTGCCTTTATGAAGTGGGTTTGTTGATTATGAAAGCTTATGGTTGGAATAGGTTTAAATTGCTTTAGGTTATTGAATTGTATCATTATCTATGCCTTAATCATGGTAAATTGTTGGTGTGTTGATGATTTGAGATTCATGGCCTTGAAGGCAAGTCATGGCTAAATTACTTGTTGAAGTAGAATTGTGTTAGAGATGTTGATCCACATGTAAGGTGGAGGTGTTTAATTACTAAATATGATTATGATGTGAAGGATATACATGTGATTTCAATGATAGAATGATGATAATGTATATAATGTAAATGTGTTATTGTTGATAGTATATTCTCAATTGACACTCATGAATGATGGTGATAGAATGTGAAGGGCTTCTCTGATGAATATGAATCGATAGGCTATGGCATCCTTTTCATATATGATTAACGATTATGTCTTGACTTGATGGGTATGAATTGATATGATTAAGGCATTCCTTTCATGAATGATCTAATGTAATGAAGACTCTAGAATCAATAGGCTAATGACATTCCTTTCTTAATGAGTCAATGTACCCTGAATCGTTAGGCTTATGGCATTCCTTTCATGAGCATAAAGATGTAATGAGGGACCAGAATCGATAGGCTTATGGCATTCTTTTCATAAGGACTCTATCCTTGAATGTACCATGGATCGATAGGCTTATAGCATTCCTTCCTTGGGTAATGATGTATCATGGGTCGATAGTCTTTTGGAATTTCTCCCTAGTACACTAATGTATTGTGAATGAAATGATCTATGGGAATGTAGGCCAAGCACCGAGTGGATATGGTTAGATGGAAACTCTCTCAATGTTAGGTTAGAGTTCCAAGGAACATCTTCATATCCCATAACTATATGCCCACATAGGATATTAGCCAGCAGATTCCATTCGCACTAATGTTATCGTTCTACCTTAGGCAATCAGAACACCTCTATACGGTGTGGGCCTATATGACACTAGATTCCATTTCTAGCTTGCATGGTCTATGTCGATTAAACACTTATTCCCAACATGTGAGATGTGCATTATGGTTTCTTTAGAGGTTCAATGAAGTTTAGGTGGTAGTATGGGATGCCATCTATACATTGCACGAGTAGGCTTTTATAGGGTCATAGTGAGTCCTCTAAGTCTTAATGACTAATGTATGAAAGTCCTCTAAATGAAGTAATTGAAGAATATTGACTCTTAAATGCTTAATTTTATATGCATGCTATACTTTGGTTGTATTATGAGTTATTTTTCCTTGTCATGCATTATGAAATGTTATGTCTCTTATATATGGATATGGTGTAAAGGTGAAAAAGAAGGAATGATAAGTTCACCTTTGGTGACCTTAATGTGGTGCCTTGGTGTGGATGGTGGTATGCGACGCCATCCATGCATTGCACAAGGTATAACATGAGGGTTACTTAAGATGAAGGTTCAAGGTGAATGTAATGGTTCACATGATGATATTGTCTAAATGTGGAATTATGACTTGTATGATGGTTATACTTGTATTGTATGTCTCTCATGCTATTGTTCATGGCTTCCAACCAAAATATCCCTTTTAAAGCATGTTGTTGCATGGTCATCATACTTAGTACATTTTTGTGTGCTAACCCATATTTCTCTTATTTTTCCTACAAGTGTAGGTTCTGGCAAATGATTGATTCTAGCTAGGATTGAAGTGCTTAGATAGAGTTTTCCTCCAAGACTTGGTATGTCCTCATAGATCGAGGACAAGGACTTTTATTGTTTCTAGTTCTTTATGTTTTAAGACTATTGTTTAGACTTAGATTGTAAAGGGCCGTGACTCTATCTTCTTAAAGTTTGTCTAAGATGGCCATGTGAGACTTAGACTTCCGCTGTGTCTTTTGAAAGATTGTTAAATGAATGTTTTGAATCGTATGGGTTTAATGAAGAGTTTTAATTTCGTACTATTTCTATTACCTATGCGATGAATGAATGCTATGAGGCTTATATAAGACCCCTTCGGGGTCGAGTACGCCATGTTACGACTAGGGGTGCTCTTAGGTCGTGACAAACATGGTATCAGAGCATAAGATTTTGGATAGGATTGATGTCTCACAAGCCATGTCTAGTAGAGCCTTGTTCATCGGTGTGAGTCTTGACATATCTATGAGCGAGAGGCTATAAGATGTTATAAAGTTACACCTCTTTCATAGTCTTGAAGTCGTGCCTTAGAGTTTAGCTTTATAAATGCCCTTTTCCTAGTCCTTCTCATAACTCAATGGCGAAAAACCCTACTACCTTTAACTTCGAACTAAGGGAGTCCTTCGAAATGCTCAATACTCCATGCAATCAATTGTTTCCTACCTTACCAATCCATACCTAGACAAAAAATACTACCACGAACATAGACTTACAATGAAATATTTGACTTCTCATTCCAACCATACCAGTTACCAAACTCAAAACCACAAAAGACCTTATCACTACACTCGAGCTGAACGTATGTAGATTTCTTCCTCAAATCTTATCCAATAGTTGTTAACTAATATGAATGACATGTAACACTATACACCATAATCAGAGTAAAATAAATAAAACCACATATCTCTGAACCCAATTCTCCACTCTATGAAAATGCATATTTGACCCTTGCAATCAAAGTAAATATCCTTGTTCTTGCCTCTTTTCGAAGGCTTAACTACATCCCATTAATTATTTCATTTGTGACTCTAGTTCCTTTCAATTATATTCGAGCGGTGTCCCAAAACCTCCTACAACTTTTCATACGACCATGCTAATCACTAAATAGTAGCAAACCACAACCTTAGATACTCGCAAGTCGTCATTACATAACAAAAAATTGTTTAACCAACAATCCTTATTATATAGTTGCATCTCAAACACAATCAACTAGAAACTCTTATTACCATCATGCTCAGTTAGCCCTTGCCATCACCATAAAGTCAACTTTGTCATTGACATGATAACTCTAACACAGTAATACCAACCAAATCCAAAGGACTCACTCAATTTATATGCATTTTCATTGTAAATCCTTAATTTCCTTCACACAAGTATAATCATTGGAAATTTTCTTTACCCATAGGATTTTCATTCCAATGTCAATTCACTCCCTTGGAGCTTATGATGAAAACACTAGTGTTTATTTAGAGTCCTTGGAATAGACTTCATAACCTAACACATTAATACCATACCAATGAACCACAACCAAAATATTCCTTATAAACAATGTTTTAACCCAAATGTATATAGTAAAAAATTAGTTTGTTTATCATATTTAAATGCAACATCGTATCTCACCATATAAGCATGTGATACAACTAATAACTCCTTAAGTAGTTAGTATTCACACTTGATAATAAACATAGTTGTTTTATATGCCAATAGTATAACCTCGTGAAAGTTTGTTAGATCCACTACTAGTACACATTATATCTGCCAAAAATATCGTACCTAAATAGCCCATACATTTCTACCCGTTGAGTAGTTGCAAAAAAATATCCAATATGTTCATTCCCTAGCTCAAACTGATATGTATTATTACGTACATCAGGCTGATAGTAGAAGTAAAACACTCCATAACTCTAACCAAGTAAGCATTGGTACTGTTGTAGTAGTCATATCATAACCGTATTAATATACACCCAATCTATGAAAGATTCTGACATCTATTGGCACAACATTGTTCTCATTATTCGCTAAGCAATCCATACATGTTGTGACAACTCTACTCACTGTAGTTTGAAAAGTTATATTGTTCATTTTTAGCAGTTCTTTTAATCATTCCATTTCCAATTGTCGAATCACTCCAGATATTGCCTATACTACACAACTATTATTCCCAATACTTGTCACTAACCGGAGAAAGATAGCACGTTCATTAAGTTTCTTAAACCATTGTTCAATCTCATCATTCAAATATTCTCAATATGCATTGTCGAGTTATCACTTTACTCAAATCCTTCAAACCGTTGAACATTCTGAATCTGACCACACATCCTTTCCATAAGTATATCTCTTTTACCATAGTACCCCTATCCATTATCAAAGCCATAACAACACACCAACAACTCACTTAAGGAACCACACACGACTCATCACTATAAGTGTGAGAGAGAGAATGGAATGATGTGATAAGAACTAAAATGGACAAATGATGCACGATAGAGATTCAAGAAGTGAAGGTTTTTCCTAAAAGTCACTATAGCATCTCGAAATAAGCAATAGACGTCTCTACACCGATCCTCAAGATTCTACTAGACTTGGCTTGTGAATAGTGATACCTATAAACCTAGGGATCTAACACCATTTTCTCACAACCCAAAAAAAGATGTGATGGCACTCGTCTTATCCTACAAAGACAAGTCGGCCTAAAACCTAACCATTACAATACAGTGCAAAAATAAAACATTCATAAAAGTCTAATACTATAAAATAATGTGGAAATTTATAATCAAATTAAATATACCCTAAAAACCTAGTTGTCACGTGCACAAGCCTCTAATGTATTCACTAGAATGAAAGAAAATATAAGTCTCAATGATGTTGTCTCTAAAAGAGAACATGATCATAAATAGGAGTAAGAGGGTCCGCTGAGATGACAAACAACTACCTCACAAATCTCCTTTGGAAGCCTTGGGCAAGAGGAAAGAGAGTATCATGAAGATTGTTAGTAACCTACAAAAATGTAGAAGCAAGGGGTGAGTACTAAACCACGCTGTACTCAACAAGCAAACTCCTAAACACCATAGTATCGTAGTAAGAGTATAGAATGTGTACTCCTATGTAACAACCCAAGGGTACCCCCTAGATGTAACATGACACATAACACCCCTAAAAGGCACTATATAAGCCACTTAGCATGTCATCACATAAATAAAGAACAATAAAGAGTACAAACACATTTCAAGTTTTAAGAAATTTTCATGAAAGCAAAGCGGAAGACATTTTCTCATTTAGCCATCTATTACAATTGAAGTCTCAAATAGGTCACAACCTTTACAATATAAATCTAAAAGTCTAATACAATGAAATAGAAGGAAAAACAAGATATCACTCATCCTCGGATCCATGAGGACTCACCACAAGCTAGGAGGATAGTCAATCCAAGCTTGTATCAAAGGAAGATCACCTCAAACACCGGAACCTACACTTTGTGGAAAAATGTAGAAGAAATATGGGTTAGTACAAAAATGCACTAAGTGTGATAGCCATGCATAAAATCCTTGAACCATGCTAAAAAGGGACATTTTAGTTGAAAACTATGCACTTTATCGAGTTTAAGATTCATCTTGAAGATTAGTGTAAAAGCATAAAGTACAAGCATATTAAACATACTGATCATCATATCAGATGGAAACAAATCATAAATACCCTCAAAGCATCCTTGTGCAATGTATGAATAGGATCCCAAAATCCTACCCACACTAAGGAAAGCTTCACAACTCAAATTCTAGTTCACATTATCATAATGGGATTAACTTTAACCGACATAGACCATGAGAGCTTAATCATGGAATTCAGTGTTTACCCCACACCAAAAAGGGGTTGTCCTAGTTGCCTAAGGTAGAACCAAACTCTTAGCTTAAGTGGATCCACTAGCTAAAGACCTATGTGGGCACATAGTTTATAGGATAAAGAGATTGCTTATAGAAACCCGGACTCATCTAATGTAGAAGGTTTCCATCTCATGAGATAACTACTCTGCAATCCGGACTCAAATAGTTTAAAAGGAACCTCAACACTTCATCTAATTCTAAGTGTCAACAATCGCTAGTCAGTATATAACCCAACCAACTGTGTTGGGGTCGATCCCACAGAGAGTAACTTTCTTTGAATTCAACTACAAAAGTATGATGATGACCTTTGCAGCTGAGCAACACACACTTAAGAGTTTAATAATCAAAATTTTAGGATGTCGTTACCAATCCACTTCAAATTATTAATAGGAAACAATCAGATAACTAGAGAATACTTGGGGGATTGACTAACCAACTGCCGAATTCAACTTAATGGGTGTACAACATTATCGATAATGCTAATTCGTTGCAGGTAGAATGGACTATAAGTAAAGTAATTTTCTCTCGAACAATTGCATTATTTTCACTGAGTTCTCCCGAGCCTCAACATTATCCATAAGCTACCCGGCCCATGTTCTCATCAAATCCACTCTTTCAAGCTAGATACAAAGGCTGAGTCTTGGGTTTCACTTTCTCAAGCTGAAACCATCAAGACCCACTACTAAGGATGCCAAATTACTACGTTGGTTTTGTACTTCCCTCTCGAGCAAGCACAAACCTCTAAAATCTATCACACTAAATATGCAGTAATGAAGTTAAACCACCATAATAATTTAGACCAGCTTCAGATTAACACCAACAATCACTAATCGACAACACCCATTTAGTAGAAAGCAACAATTGGTCACATATTAAAACCCCCAAGGTTAGGGGTTTAGACAATCATAGTGAAAAGATGAAATTCAATACCTGCCACATTTTCCATAGCTGGGTAAATGAAATTTGAAATTTAAAACTAACTAAAATCTTCTCTATTACAAAATCTTAATGAAAAGCCTTGCTAAAATCACTTGAAATCCACAATGGTAGTGTACTTGCTCTCAATCTTTTGTTCCTCACATTTTTGAATACCTTCTCTCTCTTGGAAAAATCAATTTATACAAGTCTGATGTGTGGCTATTTGGGACCAATTGTTAAGGTAAGTCAAATTTGATGATCGTTTGGCGACTCGCTGATTTTCCTTCGCCTCGCTTTCATCTTTCACCTCTTCTTAGTCCAACCACTGTAATTTTAGGTGGGTCAGATCGGGATCACTAAGTGATTCCGCGATGCCCCTTTTTTCCTTTCATCTCGCCCATCAGCATTTATCTGGATATCCATCAGTACTTTTGACGACCTGGTCATCCATCGCCGATGTGATCAGCGTCACGCTGAGTGGAACTGCTACTCGCCAAAACAACCACTAATCTAGCCTTAGTGTTCTGTATCTTTAGGCGGTAGAGTGGCAACTTGGTGAGTCACCAAGTAACATCGGCGATCATCAGGCTTGTTTTTCCCTTCTCTTTTTTCGCTCATGTTGTTTCTATTGCTCATTTTTGTCCTAGATTTGTTCCTTAATCCATATATCTTAAGATCAAGGGTTTTACATCAGTTGTTGGCACAAAATAAGCATTTGAGGATATTAAATCATTATAAATAAAGCCCCAAATGAGTCCAAATGTAAGACTCATTAGAACCTATTTGGAAAGCCAGACTTAACTAACGTATAATCTTCCACCTCATATTCATCTCTACTCGGTGCTAAGCATTAATTCCCATTGAGTTCATATTAAGTCTTGACTTAAGTTGATAATTATGGAAGAATGTCTTGACACTCAATCCATATAACTCATACTAAAGCTCCCAGATTCATTAGGTGAGACTAGTCTTCCAACCTTAGAATCACTACATGTGACAAACCTTTCACATTATAATGTATGCATACCTAAGTGTGCATATGAGGATAATCATCCAATCAACACAACAATTAGATCATAGTATATTCACTTTACTCTCAAAGCAATCTAAATGCATATACATAAGTCTCATACACATAGCTAATTCTCATGCTTTACCCTTTAAGGAATATTAATCACATTCAACCAACATATCTAGAATTACTACATTAGACATGGATGGTAACATGATTCAAATAACTAAACTACTACAAGTACAATTTCATTGTATTCATCTTACTACGATTCACCCAAATCACAAGTCATAAATTAGGATTATGGGGGTTGCATGGATTCATGGGAGATTTTCTCATAAAAACCATAATAATCAACAATTGAATCATAATATATGATAATTAAATAATTAAAAACGTTTTTGGAAAGAATCCATGACTTGGAGTGAAAACCCTAGGTTTTAGAGAATTGTCTACTTTGAAATTGAGAGTTTGAGAACGTCATATAATAAAACTATCCATGAATCAAAGACTACCATACCTTAGTTGAAGAAATCAAACAAATTCGTGTGAAAAAAGCCTCCTTCTTCAAGCCCTAACTTGAGATTCTTCTTCATTGGGGTTCTAGAGAAAAGATTTTTGAGAGGGTTTGGTTTTAATTTGGGGATTTTGGAATTATGATCTTAGATGGGTTATTTTAAGTGAAAAAAATATATACTTATATAGGTGTTTAAGATAGAATTAAAATGACACCACATAACAATTAATTAAAAAGGAAATCCCCAAAAGACCCCTAACCTTAACTGCCAAATGGCATTTTCAGGTGTAACCTATGACCAGGGACCCATAGACCGTGGATGGGACCACGGCCTGTGTTGGCAAACCGTTGATCATGGTCTGGGACTTTACTTTAAGGGTCTTGACCCACGACCCCACCTACGGGGCATGGGTGGACCTACGGGGAGTAGGTGCCCTCGTGGATCACTGCCCAGGTAACATTGTTCCGTCTTTTCCTCAAGGACCCATGGTTGGTCCTTGGAGTTTAGGCCTTGACGTTTTAACACAAAACCATGATTTTCAAGGTACAGGGAAGTACTTTCAAGGCTCTAACCCTAACGTCAAGCTCTAACTTTGCCTACTAGTTTTATGTTAGACTTTAGTTTAGGCTACTAGTTTCCAGAATGTTACATCCTACCACCCCAACTGAACCTCGACAACTACATCCTGCATGAAACAACCTCAACCTAACAGTTCACAGTTTCAATAGCACACATATCAATAACAACATTCCAATGATTTTGGATCAACAATTCACAAGATCAAGTTCATCAATGACACGTTTCATAGAAAGGCACTTACATATTCACAAATGATAAAGATATGCAATGTAATGAAATGCAATGCAATGTATAGTGATGCATGTGTGACCTAATGATACATATCTGATGTCTCTCAGTCCGGGACCCATGACATATCCGTCAATGCATCTGTCACGGCGTGTGACATGACCTTCAATAGTAAAATTTGTCGTGGCATGCGACACGTCCCTCAATAATAGAATCCAGCATGGCGTGCGACACATCCTTCGATATGGTACATCCTCTTTAATTTCTTATTCTTTCTCAATTTACATAAAGCTTGTAACAACCATGTCTCAGAATCAATGCAAATGACATGTTCACACAAATAATAAGGAGATGACCATTTTCATACCAATACACAATTCACATCAACACAATTGTGATACAACATCAACTATGAATCAGTAAGCCTTTCAAACCATTCTCAACACATCACATACAAATAATTAATCACATTGCCTTTTCCTACCCCCTTTTCATCATTAAGATTATTCAAAAGGGACAAGTCAACCCATCAACAAATCTCATTACTCCCAACACATACCACAAGAAAATAAATGATTCTATACAATTAATCAGGGTTGGGAAATCCACTTGCCTCAAATAGTCGAATAATCACTCGGGACTTGAGTCTTCCCGTTTCATTGGGTTTCCAAATAAATGCAATCTATTCAGAAAAGTAATCACAATAAGATTTCAAAACTAATAACACACATATTAATATATGTCTAGCCTAGACACATAAAACCTCACTCAAATCTATAATCAAGTTCCTAATCTTGATGCCCATGAACATGTCAACTCTCATATTTTCCATATATCAAGCCTAGAGTTAAGTCTTTATTCATCCAAAATCATAATTTGATGGTATTCATATAATACCATACACCTAATATTTAATTACATCTATCAATATATCAAAACTTGAATCATAATATGTTATGATAATAATAATAATAAAAAAAACAACGAAATCAAGTTACGAACAAAAATCAGGAGAACACACTGTTTCAGAACCTCATATTGATATGCCCTATATTCCTATTTATTAATCTCAATCATCATGATCCAATTATAGCCTCCATCAATACAATATAATTGGCCAAAACTATCCTCTTTCTAAATTCCAAAAATGTCTTATACATATAGACCAATTTCCATTTTCTTTTTATTCCAAATCCATTTTTGTTGTGTTTCCTGATCATTGCCTTATTAATATTGTCTACTCATTATGTCTACGTTAGATCAACTGATCACATTATATATAATAATTTCAATTCCTACTCATACACACATAATCTAGGCTCTAACCACTATAACCCAAATTAAATATTCATTACTACTTATTACTCTTTCTATAGAATACTTAAGCATGTTATTATCATTGTCAATTTATAAAAGAAAATTGAAAACGTTTGGAAAAGTTTGTAGTAGCCGCGGCAGTTGTTTTCGACTTTTGAATTTCTTTTTTCTCCTTAATTATATGATCTAAAACTATTAAATCCTACCAACTTATTTCAATGTATGAGTCAATTGATATACAATATTATATAAAATATGGGCTTGGTCCATTAACCACCAACTAAATAAATAAATTATTCAATAAATACCCGTCAATTAATTAACCGTATATATTAATAGGTTCATAAATTTCTAAACCAACTTCACAAACTGATCAAACATGATCGAGGAAACAATCAGGAGGGGTAAACAAAACTTTTATGTAAGTTACCCAAAAATGACCTTCCAAGTAATTACAGAAGAATTTGTATCCACTTATTTATTTTGTTATTGATAATAAGTCACATGAAAAGTTATTTTAAACTATATTATGAGAAATATATATGATTGACAATCACTCAAACTCTCTTTTCCTTCTCCATTTTCAAAATTTCTTGTAGGAATAAATTTTCTCATAAGTTATGAGATTGCTTCAAGATATACATATACAAGAAAAAAAGATGTTATGGCCGTAATACTTGAAATACACCTGTTGAGAGCAATATTCCAAATTCTGACTAACACTCATTTTTTCCTTGGTTGTATCAATTCTCAAAGATAATTATTTATATGAATAAAACAAGATTATTCTCTATTCATGTTTGATTTTCAATCCACTTCTCATCTTAGTTTACTAATAAATCGCACCTTGCATAGATGCTAATGTAATTTTTTTGTTACTTTATTGGTTAGTAAATGTTGTGCATATTACCATAATTATGCAAGACAACGAAGCAGTCACATTTAAAATTTAATATACAATTTGAACTTTAAAAAAGATATAATAAAAAATAATTATATAACAAAGCTACTCAAAAGATCTCTTCTAAGAGAGTTTATCATTAATTTTGTCAAGTAACAAATAGATTTTTAGCAACTAGTTTTTTACATAATTTTATGATTTAAATCCTTAAATAATTACAACTAATATGTCCAAACGCACAAATTTATGAACGTTAAACATGAGTCACCCAAATGAAAATTTCATATTTTTTTGTCTCAGTTATGTATCATAATTATGTTCATGGTTGATCAATGTATATATTATTCGGTCTTTGATAACCTGGTCATTTATTTATTAGCATTGTTTATAGTGCACTTGTTTACTCCCCGTTCACTTTTATTTGTCATGTTGCGCTTTTTGAAAGTCGATTTAACTAATTTTTAAAGACATTTATTTAATATTTTAAACAAAAAAATTAGACATTCAAAAACTTTATGAAAAGTACTATAACCTGCAATTTTCTGCATACCAATATGATGAAAATATACATTGTATAATGTTAATCAAAGTTTTTTATAGTTTGACTCTAAAAAAGGAAAATATGACAATTAGAAGTGGATGGAGGTAGTAGTATTTTATCCACAATATTTCAGTATCTTCTTTCGAAAAGATAAGTTTAGAATCTACAACATAGAATTAGTTATTAAAGACAATTACGTTTTCCGATTTTATCTTCGTGCAGAGTTTATTTATAAAGATAATAATTTGAAAATTGCAGATATCATAAATTTGTAAGTTATTTTAGCACTTCAAAAATAATCTTTAACAAATGAAAAAGCAAGCTACGCAACAAAGAATAAAAACACCTTAATAATTTTATCATATTTTACTTTGAGATAATAATTTTTAAAAACATCACTAATCTAAACCTCTTTATATATTTTTTTTCAACCTCTTTTCTCAAAGTTTGACATGTGCATTTTGAATACATTCTTTTAGATAACAAAAACATAATCTTATCACAAGTAAGTTAAAAATACAAAATCATTTGATGAAGTTTAAAATAACAAAATAAAAATGGTTAGGAAATTGTTGGGCACATATTTTGATAATTAATAAAGATACAATGTACAACTCATTAACAAAGATAAAACATGCAACGCGTGTTCCTAGAGCCTAGTATATTGATACACACCGATTTTATTAACCAACATTTATGGCCATGGTCTTGAGCCCATGGTTTTAGCCCATTATATTGTATAAAAGTTGTTTGTTTTCTATATAAGTCTTGCTTATTCATTAAAATAGTGGTGGTAAAATAATTTTCATTTGTGGTGTAAAGTTTCAAAAATTGATAAAATCCTAAAAACTTTCTCATCCAGTTTTTCCCTCTCAGCCACCACCATCACCAAGCTTCAAATCTGCCAGCAAAACTACACCTGAAACCCCAACCAAACCACCTCCATTTTCACGGTCTTCGACAAGCTTCAACTAAGCAACCACCACCATCTAAAGACTCTTCCTCCCTTTTCTCTCCTTCTCCAGCAAAAGCCACACCCATCCACCCTAAATAACCTCTGTAACCACAAAAACTCCAATTCTCTTTGTCTTCTCCGGCAAAGTAACGACATCGGAAAACAACCAACCTGAAACTAACTCAATTCCATCACAAAACCCCAACCAAAGCCAGCCAAAACCCTATTAAATTCATCTGAAACAGACCCATACCACTACGGTTTCCCTTCATCTTTCCCCATTTTTGTGTGTTTTGTTTGTTTTGTAGGCAGTCCAACAATATAAAACCTTCATCATAGCTTTATTGTACAAAAACCAACAATGTCACATCGGCCAACTAGACCCCGCCGCAAATACCATCGGTGAACCATATCTAGCTCACTACCTTTGTTTTCGCATCATTGGTGACTCTTGTATATTTGTTAATTTTAGATAGGAAACATCATCTAGCGATGCTTCATATCGAATATAATTGTACCAATCATAGTCAAAACTGATAAGTTTATATTGAAGGATACAACAACAATCTCGGCAAAAACCAGGCTCACTGAAACAAATATCACAAAGCATGGTCTCCAGAAAAGGCTAACACTTCTCTTGCATTCCTTAGGTATGCTTGGATTTCATGCTAATTTGAATTCTATTTTTATTGTTCTTCTTCTTTCTCTTGTAGCAACTTTCTTCTCTTCCAGATAGAGAAGCTAATAACTACAAGGGAGTTGGATTTTCTAGGGCAAGTGATTATGGTGGTATACCCGCCCATCCTATTCGTGATCCACTTCCATCAGCTTGTGGGCAAGAGCTAGCACCAAATGGAAGATTTTTGGTATTTCTAACGAGGCCTTGTGAAACAGTACCTTAAACACAGAAGTGGTATGTAAATAAGAAGTTGGTGGATGTTATTTATCACTTCCCACAATGTCCCAAGCCACCAAACCTTGGACATGGAAATTTTGAGAATTGCAGCCTTAAATAGGCAGAATCGTGTTACAAAATGAATCATAAGGAATCTTTTCTAGGTTAATGGATGAACATTACCATGATTCTGCCTACTTGAGGCTGCAGTTCTCAAAGTTCTTGGTCTGAGGTTTGGTGGCTCGAAAAGTCGTGTTGAACGATAATAACATCCACCAACTTCTTATCTACATAGTACCTCTATTTTAGGGTAGTGTTTCACGAGGCCTCAAAATAAATATGATAGCTCTTCTATTTGGTGCTAATTATGGCCCACGAGCTAATGAAAGTGGATCACGAACAGGAAGGGAAGGTATGCCAACGCCTCCTACCCTAGCTAATCCAACTCTCTTGTAGTTATTAACTTCTCCATTTGGAAGAGAAGAATGTTTCTACAAGAGGAAGAACAATAAAAACAAAATTCAAATTAGCACGAAATCTAATTACACATGAGGAATGCAGGAGCAGTGTTAGCCTTTTACGGAGACCATGCTTTGTGATATCTGTTGCAGTGAGCCTTGTTTTTGCCAAGACTATTGTGGTATCCTTTGATGTAAGCTTTTTAGTTTGTAATAGATGGGTACAATTACATTTGATGTGAAGCAACACTAGATGGCTACATATGTGGACATAATCCAAATTAGCATGAAATCCAAACATGCTTGAGGAATGTAGGAGCAGTGTGTGCTTCTGGTTTACCAAACACAACTTCAGTGATTATTAAACTCCTACAAATTTCGTTACTAGCCTTACATGTAATAGCTTTGATAAGAGAATCACATAGTAAAGGTTTCATTTTCGTCCTTGAAGATGTAGTCCTCTCTTTCGTATCAGAGTCAAAATCAATATCGAAATAAAAAAAAATTTGGCATCAGGTCAATAAAAAGATGTGGTACATTTTTTTCTAAAAATTGATACAAATAACCTAATCAATCTATACATCCTATATACCAAAGAGCATTGTCAAAGCTAACCTTTTGAGTTTGTTGACTGCTTCGAAGGAATCACCCAACTAAATGAGGCAAAGAATGGATTTATCTCCATACCAGGATACTCAGACTTGAGATACTTTTTAACTCAAATCATACTTCGAAACCATTTTTCTTTCCATCTTTCAGAGCCCGAAAATACTTCGGAAGATATAAATATCTATCCTTAAAGGTTCCTAAACCTGTAACTCTTTTTCCTACCCACCAGCCCCACTTATCACCAACATTTGTTCAATCTACATGAGCATATGGTAAACCTTCACCAAAGTCATTCTCTGAAACTGGATAAAGTTGAAGCCCAGTTTCATTGAATCTTGATGCACTCCTATTATATACAACGAGTGCATGACTCTACCCAACCTCCTCCTTTGCTGACATTTAGTTGGAAACTCTAACTCTATTGATAAAAATGAAACTACCTTTTTTGGCTAAAAATAAAAAAGAAATGTCAGAAGTCCACATCAGAAAGAAAGCTATTTTTTGATATGAAATAACTATTAGAGATAGAAAAAAGTAGTTAAAGGAGAAAAGCGAAAAGTTGGGCCTACTCTGAATGGAAACAAGACAACTATGCTTCAGATGAAGATAAATGTAGACCTTTCAGCATGACCTACAGAAGAATTTTCCTCCCAAGGAAAAAAGAAAATCAATGAATAAACACCAAAGCTGACCAGATAAATGTTTGTGTATAATGCAACATGCTTGACATAAAAGCCTAAAGTTTCAAGCCACATTTGGGGTGAAATTATTATTGTTGTTCAACCAATAATACTGAGATACTTAGTTTAAAGAATAGTTTCAAAACAAGAAACTTAAAACCCGTAAAGAAAATAGAATCTGAAACATATTAGAAATAACAAATAAAATAACTTTTTCCAAAGAAGAAAATTGAGTCCAGTGAATGCACAGTGTCCTTAAGAAAATTCTTCCCTTTAAGTATCCGAGGTTAATGAAATCTATCTTCTCAGAATAGAATGATCTTACTCACCGGTGTATTGGAATCTAAAATCGCGGTGTCAGCAAACCATCAACAATAGTAAAGTACATTAAGAATTCTAGATTTAGTAGAAAAAGAAGAAGTCCAAAAAGTCCTTATTCGTTATTGAAAAATAAGAGGAAACCTTTCTATATATATATACAATAGAGGACAGTGTGAACAAGTGCTTATTGTGCCTTATTGGAAAGGTCAAAACCATTTCAAAATGTCACAACCCTTCAGAATAGTCACTACCTTACGAAAAAGTAACAACTTTTCATAAAAATCACAACTCTTCATAAAAGTCACAACTCATTAGAAAAGTCAAAACTCTTTATTAAAGTGACAACTCTTCATTTTTCATTCACAACTTTTAAAAATCAACAATTACTCGTGGCATTATATGAATTGTTGCCTTGAAGGGTTCTTTTTAATAGATCCTACAATAGTTCAGTCCTAATGTGGTCTCAAATCTTTTCAGTAGGTACAAATTTAAGGTTATGGTGAAAGAAGGATAAAAAATAAATCCTCTTTAAGAAATGCAGTATATAGAAGCATAAACAATCTGAATCTCATGTACTTATATTTAGCTTTCAAAAACCATTTCTTTAGAAATCAAATTCCTAGGAGGAAAAAATGTTACTTACAACACATTTAGAATAGGTAGTTAGTAGTTAGCACTATTATTAAGTGGTGGAACTAGGTATTATAAATGTTGTTAATTCGGTCACCTTCGTTCAAAAAATATATTGTGCAATTAAGGCAAACCTAATCTTCCTAGTTATACGAAAATTGTTGAATCCCCTTGCCATATGGGAAGAAACTAGTGTAGTGACAAATGGGGTTCAAAATCTATTTTAGATCATATATTCAAATCTTAGGTATACATTCTTGTGTTTATCTCAAAATTTATTTTTCTGAATCTCCTTCGGTCTCTACTATAATTGCACCGAGAGTCCTATTTAAACCCTTTGCCAACTGTACATTAACTCTTTATAAATAACAACCCATATATTTTACTTCCATGTTACATTTTATTATACAAAGAAAATGAACATTTGCTCCAAACTCAACACAAAAGTTATCCATTGCCCAAGATCATATATATCGACAATAACTTTCTTATATAAATTTGGGACAGTAAATCCACTCTTTCACTCCCTAAAAGCTAGCTATTAATGTGGGAGATCCTCGACAATTTCACACTAGGTACCTTTCACTTTACCACAAGTAGGTAGCTTTTTCTGACGTACCCCTTTTCGAGTTGGGTGGCCACGCATCTTCCTGATACGGTGGACACGAAGGGTGATAGATGAATCTGATACCATCGATACAATACAGGAGAATGTGGAATTAATATAGACTAAAAAAGAAAATAAAAATTCTTCTAACACAAATGAGTATATCTGCCTACTTTAAGAAAAAAAACACAGCATAAATCATTATCATATATAGTGAGGACATGTATATCAATTAATAGGGGAAGCTTTGATTGAATTTGGGAATATACTTGAGGAGATTAAGGACTTGAATAAACTTGGTGTCCTAGTAATCCTAGACGAACACGATAAATTAAAGATTCAAAATAAAAAGAAAAAGAGAAATCAAAACCCAAAAAACCTTTTGAAATGCAAAGATTATGCTTAAAAGGAATAAGGAATCATCTAAAAAGAATGATCCTATACCCATGTTGGCATACATAGTTTATGAGGATTCTGAGTTGTCTGAACTCATCCCAATATCAATTCTCAATACTAATACCAATAACATATAACTTATGCTCAAATATTTAAAAACATAACTCTTTCTCAATTGAGGTAATTACTCAAAAGATCCTCTTAAAAGAGGTAATACTCTGAAACTTCTCTAAACTCATGACTTATTTAGAAATCGATGTTTCTCTCTTTGAAAATGTAAAAGTGTTAAACATGGCAATCATTAGTTCCCTTATACTCATTTTGAAACATGTAAGACATTTCTCCTCATTCTCATACACATTTACTCAATACTTAGTTCAAAACTAAAATCAATTTAAAGAATTCTCAAAGAGACTAAAAAAGGTCCTCTTGAACTGTCGTCTTAACTTTACTTTAATTTGAAATGTGAATTAAGACATGTGATTATGACATGTAGGATCTCTCAAGGATTAATTTATACTTTATGATTTCATATTAAGAAGACAATGCAAGTACGATTTGAAATAACACATACGAAATGAAGGACAGAAAAGAAAAGTACTTCGCAACCCTGGTGCACTAAGTGACGTAGGGTGTGTGCCCAAAAACTACTATACAGTGTTTGAGGTGCACTGAGTAGCGTGCCGGACCATACCTCAAACTACTGGCCAGTAGTCCTCACACAGTTGTGGCGCGCCACCCCACACCTGTGCCCAGAAATCTGACGAATATTTCTTCAATTTTTCGGGTCCTAACTCATCTAGAATCGAGTGATTTCTTAAAAAAATATCTTTGATTCATCAACCCAACACAATTTTGATGAAATCCCACACAAAATCCATTAAGAAAAAACATACTTATTCGCAATACCCTCATCTCAAGAACTTAAAAACCTATATTGTTAAAGAATGGGGTTAAAACTCAAGAACTTCTCCAGATAATCAATATAAACAATCTCATGGACGAATTCATGAAGGAAATTACATGATTGGTACCTTGAAAGAACAGTTGTTCTTAGCGGAATCCTCGGTCCTTGAAAGAATGCTTGAAACCCTTCTCCTGTTCTCCTCATCAAAACCTTCTCTCAAACTTTAAGTGTTTAAGAACATTGAAAAGTGGTATCAATCAGTTTAGACCCTAATTTGGGTGGGAAAACGTTTTAGGCCTAGTGGGGTATGAAAAAGACTAAAATACCCTTTCCTTAGGATAAGAAACCTTAACTAGAGAGGCTTCACTCAAATAGCCAAAACTTTTTACTTAGAGCTAGATATTTAGCAAATGCGGTGGCGTTGAAAATAAGACTCAAAGACCTTCGATTTGATACCTCATGGGCCACCTAACTCTTTATGTACTAAAAGATATGGTCATGTGAAGTTGACTCAAAACTACAAATTGGTCGTAGTTTGAGGTGTTACAACAACCATTAAGATGACTCTTTTCTCACATAGCCACAATAACATTCTAAATCAATACGAACTACAGCCAGAAGTGAACCTGAACAACTATCACAAACTCATAATGTACAAACCATCAAAAATCTTATCAAGCTTTCATTCTTAGAGCATAGTCTTTCGATGAGCTTAAACTATAAGAAATTGATCTTTATACATCACGTACTCATTAAGGGAGGATCCAACTTCTCTAACCCAGAGAAGGAGATGATCAAGTGACTACCCAGAGAACGATAAAACGAGGTATATAGTGCCTCTAATAACATAATATGAATGCTAGATCAGTAACTACTGTTACTGACAATCCATACGAATGACAAAATTAGACATAATAGTCCCCACATTCAATCACACATAGCCAAAACGTGATCACGATAACGAGATAAATCTTAAAACTATCAGACAACTATAAATATTCGTTGTAGTTCTTCTATAAATTCTCATAAGTAAAGTAATACATGTAGAACCATTGGAATACTTCAACTGCTCCAAGAAAATACCAAATGTGTCATATCTAAAGTAACCAAGTCTGCCCCAACATCATACCCTATCAAGCGGACATTAGAGGATCAGTATATATGATCACCATTAGGGATCCACCTATAGAAGTGAAAATAGGTGTGGGGATAGGTAGTGAATCATACTTCAACTCATGTCTAGGACAAAATATATGGTCACATAACAATATACAGAAGCAATGTTGAATAACACTAAATACGTTTTCCAAAATCCCCATATAAAACATTTCCATTCAATTGACTCTAGTTCTTTGACTTTTAGCTACCAACAATCCATCTGTATGATACACATTAGAATCGTACCCATACTCAATTTTATCATACCTCACGTACTTTTCATATCATTCCGCTGAAGCCCACACTCTCAATAGTTATAAAACATCACAAGCACTCTGATCATTTACCTTCCTCTCAAACCGTTACTAGTATCAACATATTCTTAGTAAAAACATACTCACCCCCAAAATTTATGAACAATGTCTCCCTTACATGTAAGACCTTCATGGTAGCTACGAGTCACACCCAAGGATGATAATACTAATTTCAAATTTGATAGTACTTTCTCATCAAGGTAAAGCTATTGAATCACACCCAATGTGAATTCCATGCAATCTTTCACATACCAAGTTGCAATTATCATTCAACATATCATATATACCCCATGTCAAAACTTAAAGAGAATCTCGATCACCATAATAATTTTGTATACTATGACCACATATCCTTTATTTACCATCAAATGTCTATGTAACAGAACACAATAGTCTATATAGTCCTATCAACGGAGCAGTTTAAATCCCTTCGAAATCCCTAATAATCATGTAGAACTATATCCCATCCGTTAGTGAATCCATAAGTTAATCACCATTTAGAACAACATAACCCCACATGAATACATACAATCTTCCATACATCACCGTTAGTCTCCTAGACCAAACCTAATCTTTATAAAAGTCGTTGATAAACCCATTATAAGATTGTACCAAATCAATCAACCCTGCATTATCATTTCTATATTCACAGGTGAAAAACCCTACTACCTTCAACTTTGAACCAATGGATTCCTTCGAAATGCTAAATACCTGATGTAATCAATCATTTCTATCATGCCTCAAGGCTACCCCATGGCGTAAACACAGGACCTAGGATCATGAGTGACCCCAAGCTAACCCTAAGCTGGCATATCATAAGCAAACTGAATATATCTATGAAAATATAAACTAATGCGGAAGCTAAATCCTGAGATAAATGATAGGGAATACCCAATACTGGTCTGAATATATATAAAATTTTAAGAGTTTAGTGAACTAAATGTAAATATTGAAATATGTTGAAATGAACAAATCTGAATGCAATGACCAACTACTTAACATGTTGAGACTGAATACTGAAATATAAGTGAAAACTTGATCAAATGCACTAGAGTCTGATTGTGGGAGCTACTAATAACCGACATAAAACCATGTGAGCTAAACACGAAGTCCGATGTATACACCCAATCGAGAGGACACAATATACCTTGTCTGGGGTAAAAAGTTATGTCTGACGTGATCACTAAATCTGATGCCCACAGAGGGGACTTATAAACCTATGGGGGCACATAGTTTTGGGACTACGCAGGTATGCTGTACCCTAGTCCAACTCGGTGTTAACTCTACTCCCAACTAAATATGTATATAACAAATTATGACTGGAATACTAAATGCTAAATGGCTCAAAATACTAACATGCAAAATATGAGAATGTAACAATTATATACTAATAATCTGACATTCGAAAACAGGAGCATGTATATCTATTTTTACTGACCTAGAATGTGAAATTCATGAACTAAGAGAATCTACACAACTAGGGTTTTGAGTTTCATGCAAAGAACTAAGAAATGATTCCACGAAAACATGGTAATCTAATTAGGAATATTCTAACAACTAAATCACAACTAGTATCTAAGGTTTTAAAAACCCTAGGTCCAAGGAAGATATAACAAATCGAGAATCTGACTGAATTCTAGGGACCTAATGGCCGAAGGAACCTACTAGTGAAATCCTACACACCTGGTGACAAATTTCATGGAGGAAATCTTTCAATTTCGAGGCTGGAACTAAAGAAAACTTGTTGCATTCTTCGAGAGGGCTTGGTCGACTGTTTCTTCTTTTTGCTCTAGTTTTGGTGAATTTTAGAGAATGAATCGATTAGGGAAAGATCTGATTAAGTTACTAGGCTTAAACTGACCAAAACTATATAGTTTAGGAGTTACAAAACATAGTTTATGTGTCCAATGCATAGGGGAAAAGACCAAAACGACCCTAACTTAAAAGCTGTCGGGGCCAACGACGGGCCTGACTGACGGACCGTGGATAGACCTACGGTCCTTCTTGGCATCTTGTCATTTGGCATCTGGGAGCTGAAGGCTGGGGAGGTCTTAACCACGTCCCTGGACCATGGACAGTGGTCCCACTTACGGTCCGTAGGTCATGCCGTTAGTTAACCCTTTTCTTGGAGTTCTAGGGGAAAGCTGAGGTGGCCAACCATGGACCACACCTACGGTCAGTGGGCCAACCAATGGTCCGTAGGTGTCCTCCGTCGATGAAACATGTAGGTTCTACAGAATCTATCATTTGGTCCTTTTTGAATCCGAGGCATTACATTATCTCGTCCTTGGGAATATTCATCCCCAATGAAGTTTAAACTAGCTGCATATGAAGGGAAGGAGTTTCAATCTCTACCATTAAGTACTACAAACTGAAATCTGACTAAACTGAGTTCCAAGAACATGCAAATATGCTGAAAAGTCAAGAACAACTGAAGGAACAAGATACCGAGACTGATTCTACGCAAGTGTAAACTGAGAGACTGGATTACCTGAAGATGAAATAGAATCGAAAGGAAAAAGATGAGGATACTTGGCCTTCATAGCTGCGTCTGCTTCCCAAGTAGCTCCCTTTACAGACTAACTCTCCTACAAAACCTTAGCTAAAGAGACTTCTTTATTTTTTAACCTACGAACCTGATGATCAATAATTTCAACTGGAACCTCCTCATAAGTGAGACTATTATTCACAGATATATTTTCTAATGGTACTATGGATGCCGGATCACCCATACACTTCTTCAACAATGAAATGTGAAGGATTGGGTGAACAACTTCTAGTTCTACTGGCAACTCTAACTCATAAGCCACTTGCAACCCTTTCCAAGATTCTATAAGGACCTACATATCTAGGACTAAGCTTCCCTTTCTTGCCAAATCTCATCACCCCCTTCATAGGTGACACCTTCAGGAAAACCAAATCATTGATTTCAAATCTGAGTCCCTTCTCCTGACATTTGCATAGGACTTCTAACAACTCTAAGTTGTCTTAAGTCTATCTCTAATGAGCTGAACCTTTTCCATAGCATCATGAAACGAATCTGGCCCAATTAATGCTGCTTCACCTACTTCAAACCAACCAATCGAAGATCAACATCTACGTTTGTATGATCCCTCATAATTGACCATCTGAATACTGGAATGGTAGCTATTATTATAGGTGAAATCTATGAGAGGTAGGTCATTATACCAACTATCCTTGAAATCGATCACGCAAGCTCTCAACATGTCCTCTAAGGTCTGAATGATACTCTCCGCCTGACCATTCATCTGTGGATGAAATTTTGTGCTAAGATTTACCCAAGTACCAACAAATTTCTGAAATAATTTCTAGAAATGAAAGGTAAACAGAGGATCTCTATCTGAGATGATAGACAAAGGAACCCCATGTAACCTGACTATCTCATTAATGTAGAGTTTAACGTAGTCCTCCGCTGAGTCTGTAGTCTTGAAAGCCAAAAAGTGAGCGGACTTACTAATTCTGTCTACTATCACCCAAATGGAGTTATGTTGTCTGCGAGTACGAGGTAAACCCCTAATGAAGTACATATTTATCACTTCCCACTTCCAAGTAGGAATGTTAACTTCTTGAGTCATACCTCATTGTTTCTGATGTTCTACCTTTCCCTATTGACAATTAAGGCACTTAGCCACAAAATCTACTATATGCCTCCTCATACTGTTGCACCGAAAAATTTCCCTCAGATTACGGTACATCTTAATAGCAGTTGGATGAATAAAATACCTAGAGTTATGGGCTTCTGTATGGATCTGCTGCCTCAATTCACACACCTTAGGAACACATAAGTGACCCTGGTAGTGAAGCACACTATCTCCCCCTTGGGAGAAAACCTCTACTTTCTGCTGATGAACTACACCCTTCAACTAAAGAAATATAGGATCACTGTCTTCTTTTTCCTTAACCTCTGCTACCAATGAAGATTCTGATCTATTTTGAACTATAACACCACTATCTGACATATCTGTAAGACCAACTCCTAAGCGAGCAAGTCAGTGAACATATTTTGTTAATTCCTTCATTTATTCCTCTACATGTGCTACACTACCCATAGATAGTCTGCTAAGAGCATCATCTACTACATTGGCCTTACCGGGATGATAAACACATTCATGTCATAATTTTGAGGAATTCAAGCCATCTCCTCTGGCAAAAATTCAACTCTTTCTGGATGAATACATACGGGAGGCTCTTCTGATTTGTGAACATATCCACGTGAACATATACAAGTAGTGTCTCCAAATCTTTAGGGCAAATACTACTGTAGCAAGGTCGAGGTCATGAGTTGGATAGTTTTTCTCATGTACCTTGAGCTGTCTAAAAGCATAAGTTATTACCTTACCTCGCTGCATTAACACACAACCTAGGTTGACCTTGGATGCATCGCATTGGATCACATAACCGTCTGAACCCTCTGGTAGAGTCAACATAGAAGCATTAGTCAACCTAGTTTTCAGTTCTGATAAGCTCTTCTCACACTCATCTGATCACTGAAACTTAACCTTTTTCTAAGTCAACTTAGTCAATAGGGAAGCTATGGATGAGAATCCTTCAACTAATCTCTTGTAATAACCAGCTAAACATAAGAATTTCTGATATCTGTTGGAGAGGTGGGTCTCGGCCAGTGTTTTGATGCCTTTATTTACTGGGAATCCACTCGGATCCCTTTGCTAGATACTATATGAGCAAGGAAAGCAATTGATTGTAATCAAACTCACATTTTCTAAACTTCACAAATAACTGGCGATCTTTGAGAGATTGCAGAACAACTCTCAGATGAGTTGCATGTTCCTCCTCATTCCTAGAGTAAATGAGGATATCATCAATAAAGACATTAAGAACAAGTCTAAATACTGCTTGAACACCCTGTTCATTAAATCCATGAAAGCTACAAGAGCATTGGTTAGTCCAAATGACATAACTAGAAATTTATAGTGATGATACCGAATTTGAAGGCTGTTTTCGGGATGTCACTATCTCTGACTCTGAGCTGATGATAGCCAGATCTGAGATCTATCTTTAAAAAAATGACTAGCACCCTGAAGTTGGTCAAACAAGTCATCAATTCTGGGGATAGGGTACTTTTTCTTGATTGTGACTTTGTTCAAAAGCCGATAGTCAATGCACATCTTGAGAGAACCATCTTTCTTTTTCATGAATAATACTAGAGCACCCCATGGAGAGATACTCGTTCTGATGAAGCCTTTATCTAAAAGGTCTTTTAATTGTTCTTTCAATTCCTTGAGCTCAGCTGAAGCCATTTTGAAGGAGGAATCGAAATAGGCTGAGTATCTTGAAGAAGGTCAATTTCGAAGTCGATTATCCTTTCGGGAGGAACTCTGGGAAGATCTTCTAGCAACACTTCTAGAAACACATTTACTACTGGACTGACTCAAGAGTTGGGGTTTCCAAGCTTGAATACTTAACCCGAACAAGATGATAGACATACCCTTTAGAGATTATCTTTCTGGCCTTAAGGTAGGAGATAAAATTACCTAGAGGAACTAAGCTACTAACCTTCCATTATAAGATTAGATCGTTTGGAAATTGAAACTGAATGATCCTAGTTCTACAATCGACTGAGGCATAACAAGAATATAACCAATCCATGCCTTGAATAATGTCAAAGTCTACCATTTCTAACTCTACAAAATCTGCTGAGGTGACTTTCTAAGAGATAACTGAATGGTAATTTCTGTATACCCATCTATTTATAACTAGATCACCAAGTGGGGTAGAGACTGAGAAGGGTTTGGAAAGAGTTTTTGGATTGACACTGAAGTTTACTTCTATATAAAGAGTTACAAAGGAAAGAGTATCCCCTGAATCTAACAAAGCATTAACATCTAAATTAAAGACTCATAACGTACCAATGACTACATCAGGAGAATCTTCCTAGTCCTGGTGAGCCTGGAGAGCATACAACCTGTTCTGGCGCTGACCGCCCGCCACTTATACCCAATGAAGCACCCTACTGAGCTGGGTGACCTGTAGCTGCTGCTAGAGCTATAAACTAAGCCCTATTATTGTTACCTCCTTGTCCTTTTCTAGAAGAAGGGAAATCTCTCAACCTATGACCAAAATGACCACACCCAAAGCATCTTTCCTTACCTGTAAGACATTCGCTCAGATGGTTCTTACCACACTTTGGACAAGTTGGGTAGGTCCTTTTACCAGAAGTACTCCCCTAATACTCAACACCTAATGCCCTACTTTTTTGATCATATTGAAACCTGGGGGATGGAGCACTAGCTGATGAAGGTGTTGGGGCTATAGTATTTTCTTGAAACTACGAGCAATTTTCACCACCCGATTTCTGCTGAGAGTACTCATAGTTCCCTATTCTAGCCTTCTTATTGTCCTTAGCCATTTTCCTAAGATTATCTCTCCAACCTGCTAAGCATGAGTCATGAGCCTAGAGATATTCATGTCTTCTAACAACATATCATTCCTACTCTCTATCTTTACCAAGTCGGATACCCCAAATAGGAACTTACTCATTTGTGCCCAGGGATCGGCAACAATATATGGAGCATACTAGCAGAGATGGGTGAACTTAAGTTCATACTCTTAGACTGACATGGTACCTTGCTTCAAATTCATAAACTCCTGAGCCTTAGCCTCCCTCAACTCTCTCTGGAAGAACTTATCAAGAAAAGTTCCGATAAAACACTTCTAAGTTATAGGAGCTGCATTCTCACCCCTATTTTCCTTCCACTGCGTGATCCATATGTGAGCCACATCCTTAAGTTGGTAAGATGCCAGCTCTACCATATCATTTCCAGTCATTTCCATCACTCCAAAGATCTTCTTAACCTCATCAATGAAGTTCTGCGGATCCTCCCCAATTGCGACCCTAGAAACTCAGGCCGATTTATCCTAACAAAATCTCGGACCCTAGCTATCACTGATCCACCATTTGTATTTGTAGGAACTAGAACCTGCTGATTGTTCTGATTGGCCACACTCTGAGCCAAAAATTGGACAACATTCCAAAACTCTACATTCGAAATCTCATGGTCTGGGACTGGAGGAACTACGTTAGCGTTGCGGGCATTAGCATTCCTTGCGTAAGCTCTACAAGGAGGCATGATTTGAAATGCATAATAAAGAATTAGAAATGAGAAGTTGGATAATACCTCACGAATGATAAGAGTAGCAAAGAAAGTGAAGTTTTTCCTAAAAACTTTGTAGCCTCCCTCTCATTAGATGTGGTGCACTTCACACCCATGAAAAGGACTTTACTTAGTGTACCTTTCAGACATCCTAGGACTCTTAAACCTAATTCTTTGATACCAAGTTTTTCATGCCCCGAGGCTACCCCCTAGGTGTAAACACGGGACCTAGGATCACGAGTGACCCTAAGCTAACCCTGAGCTGGCATATCATAAGCAAACTAAATATATCTATGAAAAAATAAACTAATGCAGAAGCTAATTCATGAGATAATTGAATGATGGGGAATACCAATATTCGTATGAATATATATAAAATTCTAAGATTTTAGTGATATGAAACAATCACTAAAAAACTAAAGTTGAATCTAACTATGTCTAAAAAGCCTCTAATAGACTAAAGCCACTGGGACATGTCTCGAGCTAACTCTAACAAACTGAAACTTAAATAAAAGACTCAAATAGAAAACATGTCTATTGTCCTCGAAGTATGAGGAATCACCATTGATGCTTCTAAGTAAAGACCAGGAACTGATCTACGCGTGATCTGAATGCTGAGGACCTAAACCTATATCTTGAAAGGTTGTTGCGGAGAGTATGCGTCAGTACATGAGATATACCGAGCATGCAGGATATAGAATATAATTGAACAAATATGTAAGTTGAACAAGACATAATTGAGCAATGACATAATCTGAACATAATGTAAATATTGAAATATATAGAAAAGAACTAAACTTAATGTAATGACCAAGTACATAACATGCTAAGACTGAATACTCAAATATAAGTGAAAACATGGTCAAATGCACTAGAGTCTGAATATGGGAGCTACTACTAACCGACATAAAACAGTGTGAGCTAAATGCAGAGTCCGATGTATACGCCCCATCGAGAGAACCCAATATACCTTGCCAGGGATATAAAAGCATGACTGGTTGATCACAAAATCTGATGCCAAAAGAGGGGATTTATAAACCTATAGGGGCACATAGTTCTGGGACTATACGGGTACGCTGAACCCTAGTCCAAATCGGTGTTAAGTCTACTCCCAACTAAATATGTATCTGATATATTATGACTGAAATACTGAAATTATGAATAGCTCAAAATACTGACATGCAAAATATGAGAATGTAACAATTATATACTGATAATGTGACATTCAAAAACTGGAGAAAGTATATTTATTTTAACTAACCTAGCATGTGAAATACATGAACTAAGAGAATCTACATAACTAGGGTTATGTGTTTCATGCAAAGAACTAAGCAATGATTCCATGAAAACATGCTAACATGAATACTCTAATAACTAAATCACAACTAATATATGAGGTTTTAGAAACCCTAGGTCTAAGAAAGATATTGAGAATCGAGAATCTAATTGTTATCTAGGGACCTAATAGGTGAAAGGAACCCACTAGTGAAATCCCACATACCTGCTGATGAATTTCATGGAGAATTCTTTCGATTTCGGGGTCAAAACTGAAGAAAACTTATTGCGTTCTTGGAGAGGGTTTGGTTAACTGTTTCTTTTATTTTTTTCTCTAGTTTTGGTGAGTGTTTTAGAATAAATCGATTAGGGAAAGATCTTATTAAGTTACTAGGCTTAAACTGACCAAAACTACATAGTTTAAGGGTTAAATGATGTAGTTTAGGTGTCCAACGCATAGGGGAAAGACCAACACGACCCTAACTTAAAAGCTCTCGGGGTCAACGACGGGCCTGACAGATGGACCGTGGATGGACCTATGGTTCGTCCTGTCATCCCGTCATTTGGTGTGTGAGCGCTGAAGGCTAGGGGTTATGAACCACGGCCCTGGATCACAGACCGTAGTCTGACCTACGATCCGTAGGTTCTGCCGTTGGTCAACCCTTTTCTGGAGTTCTAGGGGAAAGCAAGGTCGCCAACCATAGACCTCGCCTATGGTCCGTGGGCTAACCAACGGTCTGTAGGTGGCCTCCATCGGTGGTACCTGCAAGTTCTGCAGAATCTGTCATTTGGTCCTTTTTGAATCCGAGGTGTTACAAGTTCTTACCTTACCAATCCATACCTAGACAAAACAAAGTACCATGAACGTAGATTTACAATGAAAGACTTAAATTTTATTCCAACAATACCAAATACAAAACTTGAAACCACAATCACCTTATCACTACACTCGAGCCGAACTTATGTAGACTTCTTCCTCAAATATTATCCAACAGTTGTTAACACATATGAATGACATGTAATACTATCATCATAATTAGAGAAAAAAATAAAACCAGATATCTCTAAACCTAATTCTCCACTCTCTCAAAATACACATTTGAACCTTACAATGAGAGTAAATATCCTTGTTCTCGTCTATTTTCAAAGGTGAAACTACATCCCATTAATTCTTTTCATTTGTCACTCTAGTTCCTTTCTATTCTATTCGAGCAGTGTCCTGGGACCTCCTTCAACTTTTCATATGACCATGCTATTCACTAAATACTAGCAAACCACAACCTTAGATACTCACAAGTCGTCATTACATAACAAAAAATTGTTTAACCAACAATCCATATCATATAGTTGTATCTCAAACACAATATACTACAAACTCTTGTTACCATTATTCTCAGTTAGCCCTTGCCATCACCACAATTTCAACTTCGTCATTGATATGATGCCTCTAACCTAGTTGCCAACCAAATCCAAAGGACTCACTCAATTTTATATGCATTTTCTTTGTAAATCCTTAATTTCCTTCACATAGGTATACTCGTTGGAAATTTTCTTTAACCATTGACTTTTCATTCCAATATCGATCCACTTCCTTGGAGCTTATGATGAAAACACTAGTCTTCATTTAGAATCCTTGGAATATACTTCATAACCTAATGGATCAATACCATACCAAAGATCTACCACTAAAATATTCCTTATAAACAACCTTTAAACCAAAGTGTACATAGTAAAAAATTCGTTGGTTTCTCAAATGTAAATGCAACATCTGATCTCATTATAAAAGCATGTGATACAACTAATAACTCCTTAAGTAGTTAGTATTCACACTTGATAATCAACGTAGCTGCTTCATTTGCCACAAGTATTACCCCGTGAAAGTTTGTTAGATCCATCACAAGTACATATTATATCTACCAAAAATATCGTACCTAAATAGCCCACACATTTCTTCCCATTGAGTTGGTGCAAAACAATATCCAATATGTTTGATCTCTAACTCAAACTGATATGTATTATTTCGTAGATCAGGTCGATAGTAGAAGTAACACACTCCATAGCTCTAACCAAGTATGCATCGAAACCATTGTAGTAGTCGTATCATGACTCTTCTGAGTTCAATTGGCGCAATATCATTCTCATCATTCACTAAGCAATCCATACATGTTGTGACAACTCTACTCACTGTAGTTTCTGAAGATATAGTTTTCATTTCTAGTCGTTCTTTTAATTATACTGTTTCCAATTGTCGAATCACTCCTAATATCACCTATATTGCACAAAAACTATTCCCACTACTGGGTAACTAATCCCAGAAAGATAGCACGTTCATGAAGTTTCTTAAACCATTGTTTAGTCTCATCACAAATATTCTCAAAATGCATTGTCGAGCTATCACTTTCCTCAACCCCTTCAAACCACCGAACATTCTGAATCTGACCACACATCCTTTCCATAAGTATATCACTTTTACCATGGTACCTCTATCCAATATCAAAGCCATACACGACACACCAACTACTCACTTAAGGAACCACGCACTACTCATCACTATAAGTGAGTGAGAATGGAATAAAGTGATAAAAACCAAAACAGACAAGGGATGCATGATAGAGATTCAAAAAGTGAAGATTTTTCCTAAAGGTCACCATAGCCTCCCAAATATAAGCAATAGACATCTCTACGCTGATCCTCGTGACTGTAGTAGACTTGGCTTGTGAGCAGTTAGACCTATGAACCTGGGCTTTGATACCATTTTTTCATGAGCCAAAAACGGATGTGATAGCACTCATCTTATCCTACAAGGACAAGTCAGCCTAAAACCCAACCATTACAATAAAGTGCAAAAATAAAACATTAATAAAAGTCCAATACTATAAAATAATGTAGAAATTCATAATCAACTTAAATATACCCTCAAAACCTAGTTGTCACATGCACAAGCCTCTAATGTATTACACTAGAATGGAAGGAAAATATAAGGCTCAAATGATGTTGTCTCTAAAATAGAACAAGAACATATATAAGAATAAGAGGGTCCGCTGAGATGACAAAGAGCTACCTCCCAAAACTCCTTAGGAAGCCTCGAGTAGGAAGAGGAAAGAGAGTATCAAGAATATTAGGTTTGTAACCTACAAAAATGTAGAAGAAAGGGGTGACTACCAAACCACATGGTACTCAGCAAAAAAGCTCTGAAACACTGAACTAAATTATAAAATACAGGTAATCTTACCACCCCAACCGAACCTCCACAACTACAACCTACATGAAATTGCCTCAACCTAACAATTCACAATTTCTATAGCATGTAGATCAATAATAACATTCTAACAATTTTGGATCAATAGTACACAAGATCAAGTTAATCAATGAAAAGTTCCATAGAAAGGTACTCATAAGTTCACATATAATATAGATATGAAATGTAATGAAATCCAATGCAAAGTATAGTGATGCATGTTGGACCTAGCAATAAACACCTGCTGTCTCTCAGGCCGGGACCAATAGGGGACATATCTGTCAATGCACTAGTCGCAGCATGTGGCACGATCCTTGATATTAAAATCAGTCAAGGCGTGTGACATGCCCCACAATAATAGAATCCATCGTGGTATGTGAATCATCCCTCGAACCATAATATCCATCGTGGCATGCGACACATCCCTCGAAATGGTATATCCTTTTTAATTTCTTATTCTTTCTCAATTTACATAAAGCTTGTCACAACCATGTCTCTGAACCAATGCAAATGACATGTTCACAAAAATAATAAGGAGATGACCAGTTTCATACCAATAGACAATTCACATTAACACAATCGCGATACAACATCAATTATGAATTAATAAGCCTATCAAACCATTCTCAACATATCACATACCAATAATTAATCGCATTGCCTTTTATTACCCCATTTTAATCATTGAGATTATTCAAAATGGACAAGTCAACCCATCACCAAATCTCATTACTCCCTAGCACATTCCACAATTACACGATTCTATACACTTCACCAGGGTTGATGTAACACCCCAGATTTAGAAAAAAATAAAATGCATATTTTCAGAAGTTGCATGTGCCACCTACAGACCGTAGGTGGGGTCCGTAGTTGACCTTCTGCAACTCCCTCCCAAAACCCCTGAAAAAATTAGCTAAGTCCAGAACCATGCCAGGACCTACATACCGTAGGTCAGACCACAGTGTGTGGTCCCGATAAGAGGTTTAGACCCTCGATTCCCATCCTCTAAAGCTAAACGATAGAGTGATAGGATGGTCCATCTGTCAGTCCATGGACTATTTGTTGTACCGGTCGTTGGCCCCGGTAGCTTTTAAGTCAAGGGTCGTTTGGTCTTTTCCCCTGTACATTAGACACCTAAACTATGTCGTTTAATCGCTAAACTACATTGTTTTGGTCAATTTTAGCCTATTAACTAAATCAGAACTTACCCTAAGCGATTTATTCTCCAAAATTCATCCAATTTGAATGAAAAAGGAGAAAGCAGTCGACCAAACCCTCTCCAAGAATGCTACAAGTTTTCGTTAGTTCCAGCCCCAAAATTGGAAGATTTCTCCGTGAATTTCATCACCAAGTATGTGGGATATCACTTGTGGAATCCTTTCATAATCTTGGTCCGTAAATTAAGTCATAATCTTGATTTCCTATATATTGCTTTGGCCTAGGGTTTCTAGAACTTTAGATAATTGTTATGATTTTGCTGTTGTAGTGTTCCTAATCAGATTTTCATGTCTTCGTAACATTGTTTCTTAGCTTCCTAGAGGAAACTCAGAACCCTAGATGTGTAGATTTGTTTAGTTTATGAATTACACTAGCTAGTTGATGAGTTCAAGATTTGGACTCATATTGGGCTTTGTTTATATAGATTTAATGTCCTCAAATACTTAATTTGTGTCATAAATAAATGTTAAAGACTTCATATTCAAATTTGTAGATTGAGGAACAAATAAAGGACACTAAGAGGCAAAAAGGAACAAAACAAACTGAAGAAATGAAGAAAGGAAAGACTGGTGATCACCAAGAGTACTTGGTGAATCGCTGAGTGCCTAACTTGATCGCCTAAAGTTCTAGTGTGCCAGCCCTAAGGGAAGAAACCAAGTTGGTGACAAAAAGGGGCAGTCGATGAATTGCTGAGTCATTCCACGATGCAAAGAGAGATCGCCCAAAGTTACAGAACTTGTGGTTGGTGAATGCCAAGGCGAAAAGGCGAAGGAAGAGATCAATGGGAGGTTTGTAGAGTTGTTTGGCAAGCCCAAATTACTTTGCCAAATAGCCCTTTGTGGCTTATTTTTGATGACTATAAATTAGATTTTGAACAATTATTTTATGGGCTGACAGATGCTGGCTAAGGTTAACTTAGACTGAATTAGTTTAGAACATTTTTCTCCGTAGTTTTTCATAGTTTTGAAGAATTTGAGAGATTCAAATTGGAGATTTTAGAAGTGGGTTTTGAATATCCTACAAATTAAAGCATTGTAAATACTAAATTACTCTTACTAGTTGATGGCTAATCGATTCGGTAATCGTTTTAACTCTTTGTTCTTGGCTTGCTCAAGAGAGAGGTAATAGAACTAAGATTATTGATTAATGATTTGTAGGTATTGGGTTGAGTTTGATTTAGCTCGAGAGAGTGAATCCTAAACCCAATCCTACCCATCTTGCTTGAGAAAGCGGATGAATTAAGGTGTGGGTTGTTCTTCATTGTTATGCTTGTTGATGTTCAAAATAAATCACCTGATTCGGTATAATTGTTCGAGAGAAAGCTATCTCCCTTTTTTCATTGATTTTTAGTTGTGTACTAGTAGTTTGAATTACCCATATATCAAAATTTTCCTATAATCGATCACATCCTAAGAATTCTTGTCCTTATTGTTACTTTAAAGTGTTTGTGACTGCTTTGTAGTTAGTAATTGAAAACCAAAACTCCCATCTCACATTCGTGTCACCCTTTTTAATTTGATTTATGTCTTTTTCGATAATTTCTATTCCTATGGCTGATTAGACCATATTTGTATTTCCTAATTGAATTTGAACACGCACACTCTCTATGAGATTCGACCCCAACTATTTTTTGGGTTTTATACTGCTTAACGATCGTTTGCACCTAGAATCTGATGAGGTGTGCTTCAAAACATTAATAAAAAATGGTGCCGCTGTCGGGGAGTGGTGTTGTTTACAATTCTTTTGGTGAAGTTGAATTGTGATCTTTTTATTTATAGTTGAATCTACTTATTTTAGTTTTGGTTTTGTGTTGCTTCAGTTAAACAGAGGAGAAATTGAGCATAAAAGGAAGTAATGGTATCCAAGTGGGCTACCAAGATGATGTTGGAAACCTCAATGATGTCAGTGACCCAAACATGAATGATCCAGTCCAAGTGGGTGGTGTTGGAGCCATTCATTTACCTCCGGCTAAAGGAATCGCTGTCTTTCACATCACAAGCACCATATTTTAGCTCCTACAATTGAAAGGATTATTTGGGGGGTTGGCTCATGAGGATCCCCATGAGCATATCAGGAACTTTGTGCATGTTTGTGGTCCATTCTCATTTAAGAACATATCGCAAGAATCAGTTAGTCTTAGGTTCTCTAATGAGAGAGGCCAGTAAGTGATTGGTTGAGTTGACAAAAGACTCCATCACTTCTTGGATGGAGCAGATCATAATGTTTGAAGTGATATTTTTCCTTCCATCAAAGATGATTATACTCAGGGATAGTGTCCAAGGTTTCAAACACTTGGAGGGTGAGTCGATTCACTAAACGTGGCTGAGGTTTAAGAAGTTGGTGCTGTAATGTCCAACTCATAGATTGCCCAATAATGTGGTGTTGCAATACTTCTATAGGAGCCTCTATTCGGTGAACAAAGGAAGTGTTGATCAACTTGTTCCCGGTGGTATAATGCAACAACCCTATGAAATAGCTTCCCAACTCTTTGATTGCATGACCAAGATCAACAAGGCATGGTACATTCATGAAGTCCAAGTCTCTCCTCTCAACTTTAGAATGACAAAGGAGCAAACCGAAAAAGATCAAAAGAGAGACCAAAACATGGCAAAGATGATGAACCAGCTGGATATCTTGTCTAAAAATGTCATGGGTATTGGTACAAAGAGTGTTAATATTGTAGGTGTTGGTGCAGTAAACCCCAATGAAGCCCAATTTGAAGCGTTGTACAATGTGGAAGTGAACTTCCTAGCCAATCAAGGAGGAGGCTATTGTGCAAACTACCAAACACCGGGTGGAAATTATGGTTGAAATAGAGATGAGGGTTGGAGAGAGCATGATAGAGATTGACGTGATCGCAACGCCAGTTGGATGGAAAGAGAGGGGAAGAAGGGTCCGACAAAGTGTTGAAAGAAATTAAAGAGGATGTCTCAAATCTCAATCAGACGATAACCCCTCACTCAGTCTTTATTAAGTAGCTCGAGACCCAAATGGGTAATATTTCATCACATTTGAATCCAAGACAACAAGGGTGGTTGCCTAGTGATACAATGGCAAACCCCAAAAATAAAATTTGAATAGGTACTTCCGTCGTGCCACGACATTAACTAAGGCACTTCTTGGGAGACAACCCAAGTTTTTAATGCTTTAAGTTTGATTTTGAATAACGGGTGTTGATTGTGGAGGTTGAAAAGTGAAGTGTGTTGGAAAATAGGAGGTTTGACAAGCCAAAAGTCCACTCAGCGACTCGCGAAGAGGTCGGCGAGCCCGACTTGGACCGTTATTGGACCCATAAAACCTGAAAAGAAATTCTGTAAAACTCAGCGGGCCAATTAATTAATAGATGACTCACCGAACAGGTCGGGAAGCGCAATTTTGTTCGCCATTTGGACCCCCAAAGTGACTAGAGGCTCTGTAAAATTTGGCTAGGTAAATTACCACTCGGCGCATCACCGAGTGGTTCGGCGTGGTCGACTAACACTGCCAAAAGGGCTTCAAATTGAAAGGTTTTAAAAGGCCAAATGGTTTAAAATTTCAAAATCGTTCATGTTTTCTAATTTCTAATCCCGTATACTCTCACCACAATTTAGATCTTCCATATTTTACTATTCATTCACTTTTGTGTGGGATCTCATGCCCATAATTGGAATACTTTACCGCCTAGCTTTTCAAATTCTCAATTCGGCATATAGGTTGGTTTTCTGAACCCCGCACCTTTGATTAGTGGTTGAACTCAAATGCTATTGGTAAATATGTGGTGACATGTGTTGGGTAATTTTTTAAATCATGTTTATGTGTCGAATTGCCCATATTGTTTTTGAACTTGTGCCTAAAGGCTTAAAAAGATGATTTCTTGTGTTATTTGTGATTAATTCGGTTCTAAATTATTGGGTTGCGGTTATTTTGTATTGGGTCTAGTGGGGTAAAGTATGAATAACCCAAAATTGTGACAAATGACATAATTTGCCCAATGATGGAGCATTTGACGTCATTCTTAAGGGCAAAAGTCATCAAATTGCCAATTTTGGCCAAACTAGGGGAGGTTTGAGTACCCCAACTGCATGGGTCATATGGGTCTAGTATGAATTACATGGTTTGTGTCTTTGATTTTGAATTCGGGGGCTGCAGGCTTGATTTTGGGAAATAGTGTTGAAAATTAGCACGTTGGGCAGTTTGGCGCACTGGGTCGAGCTCGCTAAACGGTTTGGTGGTTCGCCAAAGTCTCCCTTTGATCACCCTTAATTTCTTGATTTGACTAATTTGAGTATATAACTTTCTGTGGGAATCCTGAGCTCGCCGAGTTCACTCAGCGACTCTCTAAAAGGTTCATTTAATCGCCCTTTCTGCACCCCTAACCCCTACAACACACTGTAATTTTCAACGGGCTAGTCTAGGCTCACCGAGTGGTGTCGATGATTCAGCGAAAGGCCTTGAACATCACCGACATGCCTTTATTCTAAAAGAATTTCAAGCTGGTTCTTTCGGCAAGCCCGAGCTGACTCGCCTAAGCTACTCGACGGCTGGTTCAGTGAGTCTTTCTGCAACTTGATTTTTGTAATTTTCTTGAATGATTTCTAACACTTCTCGATATGTTTTACAGATATGGCTTGACCCAAAATACCAAGACGAGACATGTTGCCCCGCAAGCGGGTAAAAGGGATCATCATAAATGAGGATGCAGCAGCATCCAAAGCAAAGGAAACCAAACTTCCTACCACGGGTGGGAAAGGCAAAGAAAAGGGCAAGGCGCACACAACGGAGTCACCGCAGGTCAGCTCCGACAGTGAGGGAGTCTATGTGACTCACCTTACCACATCTTAAAGTGAGGGAGAACACCGAGATTCTCAAGCTGTCATTTCTAAGCCTGAGGATGGCCAACTTCTATTGGCCTAAAGATCTGGAATGTACTCCAAGAGGATGCATGATCCGTCTAGGATTCGAGTGCCTCAGACTACTCCTCATCCTCCAGCTCTAGATAAAATTGTGGTCCCAGTACCACCTCTACATGGTCCTCCTCCCCAGTCTCTCAATAGACTAAAGACCGAGGGACTGGGGACTATCATTGAGGAGAAGAGATTGTCCACTAATTGTATGGTAGACAGATATCTAGAGATATTGAGCACCCTGAAATCCCATAAATTCTAGCTCTTTACTAAACCCGGGGCCCCTACATTCCTAATTGGGTTTGGGAGTTCTACTTATCCTATGGAACCTTGGTACAACAGGGAAAGAGGAAGGCTGCTACCTTCAAACCAATGGATTATGTAGTTGTCAGGTAAAGGAAGGTAAAATGTGATAGTGATGATATAAATGTTGTTTTGGCATGCACTAACAACATTACAGATGACTACTAGAGCATGATTAAGACAACGACTTAGGAGGACATGAAAGGTTGGTTGGCCCATTTTCTATTTGACAATACTCTTAGGTGGATTGATGTCGGAGTACCAATAGAGAAGAAAGACCTCAATGTGGCAACGATGTATTGGTTCGGCTTCATTAGTAGCACAATCATGCCGTCCCAAAATGAGTCTATCCTCTGCAACACAAAGGCGGCCTGTCTTGGATCCATCATTATAAGAAAGTGTATCAATCTAGGTACAATTATTACATACGAGATTGCCATGAGAGCTAGGCAGCAGCAGCCATCTATTCCTTTTCTTGTGCTGATCAATGAGTTGTGTAGACGAGCCCGGGGGCCACGTGATGAGAAGAAGCATGTGGAAGTGATTCCTACTTCCTCTATTGACATTCAGCTTATTGAGGCCGAGTACTTAAATGATGAGGCTAAGAAGAAGAGGGTAGCCCAGGTGGATACATCCCGGCTGTTGATATTGAGGCACTAACTGTAAAGGTAATACTGCCTACTCCTACCACTAGGCATTTAGGTACTTCTAGCTCTACCCCCTTTATGACTTTGAGTTTTTCTACCACTCCCCTACCTCCTAGATCTGTTGCCTGCTGCATCCCGACCACAACTCACCCACACCATGCTAATATAGATTGGGCACCTGACCTATTCTACTGATGTGGGAGCCTCCAAGCTAGAGGTTGCAGTCCCTAGGATGATTGAGAGAGATCTCACTGATGTTTTGACACCTCTTCGAGATGTTATTGATGCCCTCACGACAAAGATAAAGGTGTGTGGGAGAGGTTAGGGTCATGTGCTGACGGTCTTAAAGGCTGTAATTGCAGAGTTGAGAAAATATGTGGACCAACTGAGGTCCACTAAAATGTCGATGATTTTTTGGGATAGTGGAGATTCCTGATGACTTAGATATAGATATTATGGCCAGTTCTGATGTGCCTCCGGCTACCATCGGAAATGATGTTACAGCTGATAATATGACCACACAGTTTGAGGCTGAGACTGATGAGGAGTAGCACGATGTTTAGGAGGAGACTACCTATGAGGGTCTGACTAAGATCGAGGAGGCTATGGTACTTTTGGCTATTCAGGCATCGTTGAGGGATACTTCTTTGGAAGGCTCTAGCGAAGCCACAATTGTTGAGAGTTGAGACTCTGGGCACTGATGCCCAATCCCAAAGTGTGACCTCGGGCATTGATACCCCGACAGATGGACTAATTGCCATGCAGATTTCAGCCCACGCTTAGCCTGGCAGGATGACATCTTCACCTCCCTTTCTGTTGTTTTGGTTGATTATCTTCATTTTAATTGCATTTGAGGACAACTACTTTTCCGATATGGGTAAGGTGAGGTATTTCCGTACCTACCTCTTGTGATTATATTTTATTTGTATATATTGGGTTATGTGATCTATATATGTATGTTGATTGTGTTTTGATCTTAATCTTGTGGATGCTTGAGCTTATGGCTCCTTTTTTTGAATCTAAATAGTTTTGACCTATTTTAAAAAATTTGTTTGTGCCACCTTTATTATTTGTGATTGTGGTTGTTCTTATGCAAATTTGAGTATCGGTTATGATCAATACCGATCATTTGAATAGTGCTCTAAATTGAACAAAATGAATGTGCGGCTACGATGAGGCCAAATGAAGTTGTATAGACAATGTGTGGACTTTTAACATCTCATTGTGACTAGCCGGTTATCGAATGTGTCTGTTGTGATGAACATTGCACACTAGCTAGAAAGTGTGGAGTCTTGTTTGATATTGGTGCCAATGCCTTGTGTGATGAGATTACCTTGAACATTGTGTGTGATGACAACATTACCTAGAATTTTCCCCATTAGTCCGGTTGACAAAATGATACAAGCACTTGAAATGTCTTAGGCAAAAATTTTGAATAGTTAAACAATTTCACAATATACATCTTTTGTGGCCAACCTTGTGAGATGCTTGAACCCTTTTGAGCCTTATCCTTTTCTTGGAAGAAACTTGAATAATTGTGACCCCTTTTTATCCATTCACCCATAACTTTCATGAAGTATGGTTTGTTTGAATAGTCAACTTAGTCCAAAAGCCTAAGTTGGGAGTGTGGTAAAAAGGGAAGGGAAATCAAGAAGTGTGAGAAATTACTCATTTGAGCAATGGTTTTGAAAAATATGGAACCCCTCCATGTAAAAAAAAAGGAGAACAGAAGAAAGCAAAACAAAAAGAATGAAAAATATTATGAAATAAAGTAGTGGAAGTTACAAAATAAATGGGGTATCATGTAGTTCATTTGAAGTTGAATAATGGGGTGGGGTGAAATATGAGCATGATCAAAATGTTAAAGAAAAGGATGAAAGTGATGTTCAAACCACACTTCATGAGGATAGCATCCACTGAGCCTAAATGACCATACCTTTACACTCAGCCATGTTACAAGCCTTGAAAAGACATTTGTGATGTTTAGTGAACTGAAACAAATGTACATTGGAAAATAAGGGCAAACCTATGGGTGAAGTCATGCATGTGTTCATCTTTTTGAGTGTGAGAGTCGTTTGTGCTTTCGAAACTATAAATTATTGAAGAACTTTGTGTGAATAAGGAATCATCTTTGTTGTGAGGTCATTTTAGCACCTTTGTTGAGCTTGAACTTGAATTTGAAGCAAGTATTGTGAACTTGATCATCTTTGATAGTGGTGAGTCACAATTTGAATCTTTCATTGCACAATTGATCATTTCATGAGTAAGGTGAGCCTTGTTGTGTGCATTCATGTTGAGTCGTATGCAGCACTATTTTAGACATCACTTTTTCAACTGCTAATCTTGAGTTTTACTTGGGGACAAGCAAAAGTTTAAGTTGGGGGTGTTGATGAGTCTGAGATTTGGACTCATTTGGGGCCTTTTTTTAGATATACATTTAGTGTCCTCAAAATCTTAATTTGTTCCATTAACTAATGTTAAATCCTTGATTTTAAGGTATATAGATTGAGGAACAAAGCAAGGACACTAACAGGCAAAAAGGAACAAAACAAACTAAACAAATGAAGAAAGGCAAGCCAGGTGATCGCCAAGAGCACTTGGCGAATCACCAAGAGCACTTGGCGAATCACCAAGTGGCTAGCATGACCGCCTAAAGTTCTAGTGTGCCATCCCTAAGGGAAGAAACTAAGTCGATGACATAAAGGGGCACTCGATGAATTGCTGAGCCATTCCGCAATACGAAGAGAGATCACCCAAAGTTACAGAACTTGACGATGCGGAGTGCCAAGGAAAAAAGGCGATGGAAAAGATCAATGGGCAGTTCGGCAAGTGGTTCGGTGAGCCTGACTTACTTCACCAAATAGCCCTTTGTGTCTTATTTTTGGCGACTATAAATTAGATTTTGAACAATTATTTTACGGGCTGACTGATGCTGGCCAAGGCTAACTTAGATTGAACTCATTTAGAATATTTCTCTTTGTAGTTTTTCATAGTTTTGAAGAATTTGAGAGATTTAATTTGGAGATTTTGGAAGTGGGTTTCCAATATCCTGCAAATTGAAGCATTGTAAAGACTAAATTACTTTTATCTAGTTTATGGCTAATCGATTCGGTAATTGTTTTTACTCTTTTATGATGTTTGGCTAAAACCCCAATTCTTGGGGTATGATGATGTGATTGTGGGTTGAATTAGTTTATGAGTATAATTAATCACTAATTTAAATGCTATATTGAAGTGGGTTTAATCATGAATTTGGGTTTAATTTATGAATTGTAGTTGCAAATGCAGTCTAATTTTGTGTTCTTGGCTGGCTCAAGAGAGAGGTTTTAGAACTAAGATTATTGATTAATGATATGTAGGTATTGGGTTGAGTTGTGTTTAGCTCGAGAGAGTGAATCCTAAATCCAGTTCTGCCCATCTAGCTTGAGAAAGTGGATGAATTAAGGTGTGGGATGTTGTTCATTGAAATGCTTATTGATGTTCGAAAGAAATCACCTGATTTGGGATAGTTGTTCGAGAGAAAGCTATCTCCCTTATACTCTAGCCTACTCATTGATTTTTAGTCGTTTACTAGTAGTTTCAATTACCCATATATCAAAATTTTCTTATAGTGGATCACATCCTGAGAATTCCACTCCTTATTGTTATTTCAAAGTGTTTGTGACTGCTTTGTAGTTGGTGATTGAAAACCAAACCCCCATCTGATATTCGTGTCACCCCTTTTCATTTGATTTATGTCTTTTTCGATAATTTCTATTCCTATGGATGATTAGACCACATTTGTACTTCCTAATTGAATTTGAACACGTACCGCTCTCTATGGGATTCGACCTTAACTCTTTGTTGGGTTTTATACTGCTTAACGATCGTTTGCACCTAGAATTGGATGAGGTGTGCTTGAAACGTTAATCACTAGGACAGATAAATAGATATACATGCCTCAGTTTTGAAATGTTTTATTATCAGCATGTTAATGTTGCATTTTTAGTTAGCATATAAGAATATTGAGCTATCCAGTGCATTTCAATTATGTTGTATTTTACACATTTCTAGTTGGGAATAGGCTTAACACCGAGTTGGACTAGGGTCAGTCACCCTCATAGTCCCAGAACTACATGCCCCCGTAGCGTTATAAGTCCTATCTGTGTGCATCAAATTTTAGTGATGTGACGACCCGAGTCTATACCCTGGATGTGAATGGCACTCGAGAACCATTGTTGGTCCCCAAGTGAACCCACATCCTGGTGGACTACAAGTGGAAGACTAACTCAAGTATACAAAGTTTTAACTCAAATGCATAACTCTAAATAAAATATTATATTCAAATCTCCATTAAATAGACAACTTAAGTCTTTAAAACATTTAACAAAATAAATGAACAGACTTCTGAAACTCTACTATCTATCTATGAAGCCTCTAACTAACAAGGATAGAAGTGAGGACAAGACCCACCACATCTTAACAACTGAAAGTACAAGTGGAACCCTCTGTAAGCAAGGAGGCTCGCCATAGCTAATTCGAACTGCATGTGGTATCAACAAAGCTCTTGTTGATGATCCTGAATACCTATATCTACATCATGAAATGATGCAAGCCAAATGGCTCATTACATAGAATGTACGAGCATGTAAGGGGGATTCTAAGGCATAACATAAGCTTGAACTTGATAAAAAGGAAACATACTTACCTCTTATCCACTTACTCAACTAACTAACCTCAGAAACAAGATACTCAACTCAAAGATAAGATATTCAACTTAGTGAAATAAGATACTCAACTCAAAGATAAGATATTCAACTCAGTAAAATAAGATACTAAACTCAAAGATAAGATATTTAACTCAGTGAAATAAGGCTCAACTCAACAATAAGATATTCAACTCAGTGAAATAAGGCTCAACTCAACAATAAGATATTCGACACTTGGTACTCAAACTCTGGATACTCAACTGTAAATAAAGCAACAGTAAGAGATGCAATATATGGGAAGATTTTCAAACAGTAGAAAGAAACTCAATGTATTTAAGAATAAAATATACTCAGTTTGTATGAAAGGATACAATATAAATTATGTTTGTATATGTAAATACAAAATAAACTCTGTGTATATAAGAATACAACATATCTTTATGGGAGTTTCTCTAACCGACAACCATCACTTATGAGCTATGAGATGATACAACATTTTGCTTCACGCTGCCATAGCTATCCTATACCTTGCTAGGGGTATAGAACCTAACTACTAAGTGGATCCACTAGTCTATGCTAAAAAGCACCAAGGAATCATCTAAAAAGTATGACCCTTTTCTACCCACATTGGCTACATGGTTTATGGTGGATGTGAGTTGTCTCAACTCTTCCTTATATCAGTGCTCAATACTACTCCCAAAAATATAACTAGCTCATATGTTTAAAAATATAACTCATTCTATGATTTGAGATGATTGCTCAAAAACTAGCCCAAAGGCTTTCTAGGATATTGGTGTTTCCTCTCTTGTTTAAATATGAAAGCATTTACTTTTTACTGAAAAACTAGCTCAATGGCTGTGTTGGAAATCGGGGTTTCCTTTCTTATTTAAATATGGAAACATTTACTCTTCGGGAATAAATAGTCCCCAATACTCTTTTGAAGAAAAGAACATCACTCTTTACTCTTTACTCAACTCAAAACTCAAGTCTTAAAATAAGTTTAAAGCATTTGTATGAGACTTCTTTAAAATAGGGTTCATGCCAAATTATGGACGTGAACGACTCAATTAGGTTTTCAATAACAATATATAGAACTCAATACTTGGAAGTCAAGAACTTCCATGATACTACTCATTTCAAGAATGCTCAACTCAGAGGGTTTATGCAAAATTATGAGCATGAACTACTCAACTCAAGGACTCAAATATACTTCTCGTCTTAAGACTGCTCCACTTATAGGGTTCATGCGGAGTTATGGGCATGAACTACTTAACTTAAGGACTTCATGGGTATCATGTAATTGTCTCATGATTAAGAATATAATATCAAATAGGTTAGGAACTCAATACTCAAGACTTAGAACTTGAAGGTACTACTCCTCTCAAAGATACTCAACTTATGGAGTTCATGCGGAATTATGAGCATGAATAACTCGACTTGAGGGTCTCCATAACAATATGAGACTCATGTATACAACTCATGTATATGACTCTTCTCATTCTCATACTACTTCCTCAAAACATAGCTCAAATCAATAGTTGATCCCAAATGATTCACAATTTAACTCAAAAACTTTGTTGAACTCAACTCTTAACTCTCTCTTTAATGTGAATTATGAATTCAAGAGTTATGGTTCATGATAATAAGGATCTCATGATAACAAAGTAGACTCTTTAATACATTCTTCTCACTCTCATACTCACTTGCTCGAGTCTTGAAACAAGTTATTAGAAATTGTAGAAGATTCCTCAAAAGACTCAAAGGGACTTTCCCAAAATGTTCAAAAGAACCCTCAAGACTTAACTTTAAGCTATACCTTGAATTTGAATTATGAATTCAATGTAGTGATTTGTTATAGGAAAGATATTGTGATGATTAAAAGTGTTTTGGATAGTTAAACATGAGAAACGATCAAGAAATAACTGTCTGGAAGCAAGTCTGCGACACAGAGATGCATTTTAATATTTGGTCGCGAAATAAATTTTGAGGCAGCGGGGTCCATGACCTCTCTGTGACACAGAGAGAAAAGTTCTGTTTTTGAGGAACAAGTCCCCGAAGCGGACCTGGTACCCAATTTCTGCCCAACTTTTTCTTTCTTCATTTTTCTAATCCCGTTTCACCTAAATTCGATTCTTTTTCTCAATTTCTCTTTAGATTCATATACCCAATACATGTACAGAAGAAAATAATCAAATACAACTCTAAAATTGACACGGTTTACTCAAGAACTCCTCAATCTTATCTTAACTCAAGAAATGAAAGCCAATTTCAATAACAAAATTCAAGAGCATCAAACCTTCAACTTTCTAGAATGAATTTAATGCTGAAATTAACATGATTGGCATGTGGGAGAACGAACCCAACACTATGGAATCTTACATTCCTCTTATGGATCAAACCCATGGCGAATATTTGCAACAAAACATAAGAATCTCGACGAACGCCTTGATCCTTTCCTCTTTTCTCTTCTTTTCTCTTCTTGAACTCTCAAATAAAACCCTAGGTGTGTATTAGGATTATAAAACTGAACCTCATAAGATTAGACCCTTAAAACCTTACTAAAAATGAATCAAATCTGATTGGGTAAGGAATAGACCAAAATACCCCTTACTATTTTCGGGTAACTTTCCTTAACTAAACAGCTTGACTTCAAAAGGCCTTTTATTAGATATCCTGTAGACCACCTAATCCATCCTGTACAAAGATTTATGGTCATTTGAAGTTTATCCAAAACTTAAAGGAACTTAGGAATGACATGAATGAACTCTCTTTAGTTCTTCTTGGATCTCAAGGTTCTACATCTAGTGACCTCAACTCTTAAGAAATTTTAAATTCATCAGTAAAAATCCTACTATAAATGAAGGATGGTTCGAGTTTTAGTTCAAAAAAATTCTGGGGTGTTACAATATCTCCCCTTTGGGATCATTCGTCCTTGAATGACGAGTGAACTGGGTATGGAAAAGGGTTACTCTTACTAAGGTCTGAGTATAATGGAATGCTCTTACTATATTCAAGCTTAACCCAAATCCTTAAGTTCGGGTTCTAATACTCTCTATAGGTAATCTCATTCCAAGACTATTACTCTTTACTATCACATTGGGCTCATATCAAGAACCACCTAATGTTTAACAACACCACTATCAAGAACCACCTAATGTTTAACAACACCACATTCAAGGTTAGTACTCTAACAACTCCATTACTAAAAGGACCTTTAAAAAGATATCCCCTAAACTCTTTGGAACTCCTTACTATGTTATTCTTGAACACTTGACTTGATTTCTCATCTTGTCATGCCCCCCTTAGGTTTAAAGCTGACACTTGAAAGCTGTAGACCTATTCCATCATCTCTAAATAGTCTACATCCACTTTTAGTCTAACACTTGGGAGAATTTTATTTGATGACTACCGAAATCTCTATAAGCGGTACTAAGACCTCTTTCTAAGACAATTCACTTAATCTCTTCTGAACACATACCCTCTCGGTACATCTCTTACCGCTCTTGTTACTCTTGTGACTTAGACACACTTCACTAGCCTTATCTAAAGGTTAGGGTCTCTCACTTGTGCCACTCACATCTATTCCAGCTGATATATCAATTCCTCAAGTCTTCTAGATCAAATCTCAAGACTAACATCATCATCCTCATGTTGCCATTCTTTTGATCATGAAACTTATCTCAAATTCAAGCTTAATATTTATGACTAAACCCGAATATCAATATATTGCTTACCTACTGTACTATACTTTATTACTTAATTAGTTCTATAACGTTCTGAACATCATGACCCTCTTAAAGAAATCATAAGCCTAGCTTATATCTATCACTTCATAAATACTCTACTCTCTTATTCAACACATGAATTTAGTCTCCTCTAATACAATGGAACATAGACATCAACTCTATTCTGGTTAACAAATATATACTCTATCTCATCATGAATAGCAACTCTTACTCTACCCATAAGGGAAAACTCCTCATCAATAACTTATTGGGTGCATAACTATAATAACATAGCTTGCATCATCCCCTTTCTAGGATTACTAAACCTTTGCATACTTTCTCTAACTCTAGGCTTTTTCACTACTCTTAACTCTCTCTTGAATGTGAATTATGAATTCATGAGTTATGGTTCATAATATGAAGGATCTCTTGATGAAAAAGTAGACTCATGAATACATTCTTCTCACTCTCATACTAAGTTCATCAAGTCTTGAAATAAGTTATTAGAAATTGTAGAAGACTGCTCAAAAGACTCAAAGGGACTTTCTCAAAATGTTCGAAAGAACTCTCAAGACTTAACTCTTAGTTATACCTTGAATTTGAAGTATGAATTCAAGGTTATTATTTGTGATAGGAAAGATATTGTGGTGATTAAAAGAGTTTTAGATAATTAAACATGAGAAACGATCAAGAAATCACTGTCTGGAATAAAGTCCGCGAAGCAGAGATACATTTAATATTTGGTTGCGAAAAGGCAGTTGGATCCATGGCCTCTTCACGATGCAGAGAATTAATTTTTTTCTGAGGAACAGGTTTGCATCTGGTACCAGTTTCTTCTCGACTTTTTCCTTCATTATTTTTGTAACCCCGATTCTCCTAAATTCAACTCCTATCAATTTCTTGTTGAGATTCACATGTACAAAACTATCTAACCATACACAACTCTAAAATCGACACGATTTCCTCATGAACTCCTCAATCTCATCTTAACTCAAGAAACAAAAGCCAATTTCAAGTACACAATTCAAGAACATCAAACCTTCAACTTTCTAGAATGAATTTAACGTTGAAATTAACATGATAGGCCTGTGGTGAACGAACCCAACACTATGCAAGCTTACATACCTCTTAGGGATCAATCCCATGGCGAAAATCTGCAACAAAACTCAAGAATCTCAACGAACGCCTTGATCCTTTCCTCTTTTCTCCTCTTTTCTTTTCTTTTTTCTTCTTGAACTCTCAACTAAAACCCTAGGTGTATATTAGGATTACAAAACTGAACCTAATAGTATTAGACCCTTAAAACCTTACTAAAAACGAATTAAATCTGATTGGATAAGGAAAAGACCAAAATACTCCTTACTATTTTCTACTAACTTTCCTTAACTAGACAGCTTGACTTCAAAAGGGCATATCTCAATCATCCAACATTGAAACTTAGCAAACTTGGAGTAGTTGGAAAGATAATTTAAAGAACTTTCTTTAGATATCTTGTAGCCCACCTAACTCATCATGTACTACGAGTTCTGGTCGTTTGAATTTGACAAAAAATTAAAGGAGCTTAGGAATGAATTGAATGAACTCTCTTTAGTTTTCACGGAATTGAAGGTGCTACATCTAGTGACCCCAACACTCAAGAAATTTTAAATTCCTCAGTAAAAATCCAACTATAAACGAAAGATGGTTCGAGGTTCAGTTCAAAAATTTTCTGGGGTGTTACAAGTGATCACGCGAGTCTTGCCTATATACCCCTGGCAAAGTATATTAGGTCCTCTTATAAGGCGTATACACGGACTCCACGTTTAGCTCACGTGGTTTTATGTCGGTTATTAGTAGCTCCTGCAGTAAGAATATAGTGCATTTGACCAGGTTTTCAGATATATTTCAGTATTCAGTTCAGCATGTTATGTAGTTGGTCAATGCATTCAGTTTAGTTCATATTCAGTATATTTCAGTATCTTCATCATGTTTAGATTATATCATTGTTCAGTGTGCTTCTTTCAGTTATATGTTTGTTCAACTTCATTCAATACTGTATAATCAGTACCTTTCAAGTACTGACACATACTCTATACTACATCTTTTCGTGATGTATGTTCAGGTCCTCAATATTCAGATCATGTGTAGATCGATGCCCGATCTGTATTCAGCAGTATCAGTGGTGAGTTCTCATCTTCGAGGACAATAAACATGTTTTTTATTTTAGTTTTTCATTTTAGTTTATGTTTTTGCTAGAGTTAGTTGGGGACATGTACCAACATCTCTAGTCAGCTAGATGCTTATCTCATATGTAGTTTTAGATTCAACTTTAGCTTGGAGTGAATGTTTAGTATCATCAATAGTTGTTCAATATTTGTATATTTAGACTATTATTGGGTATTCCCCATAATTCAGTTTATCTTATTATTTAAGTTTCTTCGTAGTATATCTTAATTCTATAAATTGTAGTGTGCTTATGATATGCTAGCTCATGGTTAGCTTGGGGTCACTCGTTATCCTAGGTCTTGTGTTTACGTCAAGAGGGTAGCCTCGGGGTGTGACAAACTTACCATGGTATTAAAGCATTAAGTTTAAGAGTCCTAGGATGTCTAAAAATCTATACTAAGTAGAGTTCCTTTCAAGAATGTGAAGTGCACCACACCTATGAGGGGAGGCTACTAAGTGTTTTAGGAAAAACTTCACTTTCTTGTTATTATTATCGTGCGTGGGTATGATCTTCTTTTTAACTTGACGTTATGCATTTTAGATCATGCCTCCTCATAGAGCTTATGCAAGGAATGCTAATGCCCATAACACTTACATTGATCCTCCAGTCCTAGACCATGAGGTTTCAAATGCAAAGTTTTCGGAATGCTATCCAACTTTTGGCTCAGAGTGTAGCCTATCAGAACAATCAACATGTTCCGATTCCTGCAAATACTAGTAGTGGATCAGCGGCATCTAGGGTCAGTGATTTTGTTGGGATGAATCCGCCTGAGTTTCTAGACTAACAGCCCATCATGCATGAAACATCAAAATATACAAAACTCACAAATGCAACAATCACTATATGCACCTTTCAAAAGGAGGAAACGTCAACTCCATTTCACAACATGGTCAATGCAATACAAGGAAGTAGGAACTACATCTACCATCCCCAATATGAATGAAACTCATCAATTCACATCAACATGGGAGGAACTAACTTCTCCAACTCAAGTAAACTCAACACAACAATATGGAACCAATAAGCCATTCATCAAAACATAACTAAGCATGTCTATCAATTCACCTCATGAAGTAAAAAATGCAATTATCATACTAAAGTGCAAATCAACATGAGGAATATATAAATCATGAAAACTCAATATATGCTAAACATGAATTCTCTCAAGGATATGCAAATATGAGGAAATCATGGACAATTCATATAATACACATGACTCCCAAACACTTAAAACTCAAGAGGAATTACTTACCTCAAGTTTGGATAGGAGTAGAAGGAGAAAGATGACGATAACAGTACTTCATATTGGCCTCAGCCTCCCATGTTGCACCCTCAACTAAGTGATTCTTCCATAAGACCTTAACAGAGGCTACTTCCTTATTTCTCAACCTCTTCACTTGCTGGTCCAAAATATCAATTAGGACTTCTTCATAAGAAAGGTTTTCATCAACTCCTAAACCCTCTAAAGGAAAGATGGATACCGGATCACCAATACACTTCTTGAGCATGGAAACATGAAACACCGAGTGAACCGAGGCCAACTCATTTGGCAAGTCTAATTCTTATGCAACTTTCCTAACATGTTTCAAGATTTGGTATGGGCCCACATACCGGGGACTAAGCTTCCCCTTCTTACCAAACCTCATCACACCTTTCATAGGTGGGATTTTCAACTAGACCTAATCACCAATCTCAAATTCAAGATCTCTTCTTCTAACATCGACACAAGATTTTTGCCGACTTTGGGCCATTTTCAACCTCTCTTTAATGAGTCAAACTTTTTCAATGGAAACATAAACTAGTTGAGGACCAATTAGAGCAAACTCAACTACTTCAAACCATCCAACTAGAGATCTACAGCTCCTACCATATAGTGCTTCAAGTGGAGCCATGATAATGCTCAAGTGGTAACTATTATTGTAGGCAAATTATATCAATGGGAGATGATCATCCTAATTACCCTTGAAATCAATCACATGCACCCTCAACATGTCCTATAAGGTTTGAATAGTGCGTTTCACTTGACCATCCGTTTTAAGGTGGAAAGCGGTACTAAGTTTAACATTGGTACCAAGCCCTTGTTGGAATGCCTTCCAAAAATGTGAAGTAAATGGAGTACTCGATATGAAATGATAGACAAGGGAACCTCATGCAACTTCACTATTTCCTTGATGTACAATTTGGCATAGTCTTCCGTCGACAAAGAAACCTTGACGGGAATGAAGTGGGCTGATTAGTCATCCTATCAACAATGACCCAAATAGAATCATCTTGCCTTCTAGTACGAGGCAAACCCACCACAAAGTCCATATTCACCTCCTCCCACTTCCAAGTGGTAATATTTATATCTTGCAACGAACCTCCCGATTTTAGGTGTTTGGCCTTAACTTGTTGATAATTCAGACATTTGGCCACAAAACCCGCTATATCCTTTTTCATGCCATTCCACTAATAGACTTTCTGTAGATCACGGTACATCTTGGTGGCTCCTGGATGAACAGAATACCGCAAACCATGAGCCTCTTCTAAAATTTGCTCCCTCAAGTCATTAACATCCGGAACACATAATCTACCTTCGTACCTAAGCACCCCATCTCCCCCTTGGGAGACCATCAAAATAGGATCAAGATGTTGCTTAGACTTAACATCAACCACAACGGACGATTCAGAACTATGACAGACCATGAATCTATCCTTGGTGGAATCTACTAGTTATACACCTAACCGGGCCAACCTATGCACATCATGAACCAATTCCTTCTTCTTATCTTCTACATGAGCCACACTACCCATGGACAAACTACTTAGGTCATTCGCAACTACATTGGCTTTGCCGAGGTGCTAAAGGATACTCATATCATAACCTTTTAGAAGTTCTAACCACCTTCTTTGCCGGAGATTCAATTCTTTTTGGCTAAACACATATTGAAGACTTTTGTAGTCGGTGAAAAAATCTACATGGACCCCATAAAGGTAGTGCCTCCAAATATTTAAAGCAAACACCACCGCCGCTAATTCGATATCATGAGTTGGATAATTCTTTTCATGTACCTTGAGTTTCCTCAAAACATAGGCAATCACTTTACCTTGTTTCATTAGGACACATCCCAAACCCAATCAAGAAACATCGCAATATACCAAAAACCCATCGGTACCCTCCATTAAGGTCAACACCAAAGCAAATGTGAGCTTATCCTTCAATTCTTGGAAACTTTTCTCACAAGCCTCCGACCATAAAAACTTTGCTTTCTTTTGAGTTAAGGCCATCAATGGAGAAGCAATATAGGAGAAACCCTCAATAAACCTCCTATAGTAACCGGAAAAACCCAAAAAGCTTCTAATATCGGTAGGAGTTAGAGGTCTAGGCGAACCCTTAAATGCATCAGTCTTCTTAGGATGTACCTCAATACCCATGTCCTATACAATATGACCTATGAAGGCAACCGACCTTAGCCAAAACTCACACTTACTATAGTTAGCATATAATTGGTGGTCTTTAAGGACTTGCAATACGATCCTCAAATGATCGATATGTTCACCCTCACTTCTTGAGTAGATAAAAATATCATCAATAAAGACGATCATAAACGAATCAAGATATTGCCTAAATGCCTTATTCATTAGGCCCATGAATGCCGTCTGGGCATTGGTCAACCCAAAAGACATAATCACTGATTCAAAGTGACTGTACCGGGTCCTAAAGGCCGTCTTCAGAATGTCAACCCCTCTTACCCTTAGTTGATTATAACCTGAACCAAGATCTATTTTGGAGAAATAGGTAGCCCCTTGGAGTTGATCAAACAAATTGTCTATTGTAGTGACCTTATTCAATTGGCGGTAATCAATACACATCCTAAGGAACCCATCTTTATTTTTCACAAATAATACCAGAGCACCCCATGGAGATATGCTTGGTTGAATAAAACCCTTGTTTAGCAAATCCTTGAGTTGTGCCTTCAACTCTATAAATTCAGCCGAAGCCATTCTATAGGGAGGGATAGATATGGGTTGTGTATCCGACAAAAGATTAATGCCAAAGTCTATTTCCCGTCAGGAGGAATGTCGGGCAAGTCATCAGGAAAGACATTCGGAAACTCACTCACCACGAGGAGCAACTCTAAATAAGGGACCTTTGACTCAACATTCACAACCCTAACAATATGATACACAGACCCCTTGGAGATCATTTTCTTAGATTTTAGAAATGAAACAAATTAACCTATAGGAATAGAATTCCCCCCTTTCCATTCCAAGATTGGCTCTTTTGGAAATTGAAATTTGACCACCCGAGTCCTGCAATTTATTGAAGCATAGCATGCATGCAACCAATCCATGCCCAAAATTACATCAAAATCAAGCATGTCTAATTCTACCAAATCAACCAAAGTGACTTTTTGAGACAAAGAAATAGGACAACTCTTAATTACTCTTTTACCTACAATCGAGTCACCAATCAGGGTAGAAATTGAAAAAGGATCTATCAGGGTTTCAGGGAGTACATCAAATTTCATAGCCACAAAGGGTGTAACAAAATATAAAGTGGCACCGAGGTCTAGTAATGCATAAACATGAATGGAAAAGACTTGCAACATACCCATTACAATATCCGCGGAGCTCTGTTGGTCACCTCTTGATTGAAGAGCATAGAAGTGATTCTTCTTAGGAGGATCAAAATAGGAACCACTAAGAGGAGCTTGATTACCCTCTCTTCCCTTGACCGTACGGGTTGGACAATCTTTCAATTGATTCCCACTTTTTCCATATCCATAGCACACACCCATACTGGCAAGACGTTTACCCTCATGCTTCTTACCACATTTGGTGCATGTAGGCCTCTCAATGGAAGGTCCACTCGTATTGCCTCATTGAGGCTTAGGGTTACACACCCTATCTTTGTTGGTCTTAGAAGCATTAGAGGAGCTTTGGTTGGAAAACCTCTTCTTGAACTTTGGTCCACTTTGAACTTACCCTTAGAAGAATACCATCATTGGTCCTTGTCCCTTTTACCTCTTTATTCTTATTCCTAAGCCTTCTCTCCTCAAATGGTTGAGCATAAACCATTAGACATGAAATTATTGTCATGAAGCATTACAGCACGACATTCTTCCTCAATGGAGTCGGTCACTCCCGTCACAAAATGACTCATTTCATCCCTAGGATTAGACACTAAAGATGGGGCATATTTAGACAACTTAGTAAATTTCAAGGAATATTCTTGGACACTCATACCTCCTTGAAGAAGGTTGATATATTCCTCCACCTTTGCTTCCCTCTTTTCCCATGGAAAGAACCTACCAAGGAATGCATTCTTGAATACTTCCCAACCAATGGGACCCGCTTTTATAGCCCTATTATCCTTCCATTGCTTAAACCATACTTGGGCCACATCTTTCAATTGATACTTGACTAGTTTGGCTTTCTCAATAGAAGTCACTCCCATAGCATCCACTATCTTGTGGACCTCCTCCAAAAACTCTTGTGGGTCTTCATTCACTTTGGAACCAAAGAACATAGGTTCATTCTTGTTAAGTATCTCAACCTTGAGGCCATGGTGCTCACATTAGGATTCACTTGGGGCCCAACTTCCCTATATGCTTATGTCGTTATAGCTTGGGCTTGAGTGGTGATGGCTTGAATTTGAACCATCATAAGTTGATTCAATGTTTGGAAAGCTGCCCTTATTTCCACATTAGTCATGACCCCTTCATCATTAGGAGCTTGAGGATCTTGAGGAGCTTGGGGAGGAACTTCCTCATTCATATTATCATATGCATCCTCTTTACATTCCCTCTTCTTATATTCATTGCCTATAATCACAAGAGGAAGCTTAGGAAAAAGGACTTTATAGAGTTAGGACTCCAAAAACGACTAAAGAGTAATGAAAGAAGTGAAAGTTCCTAAACATCTTATTGCCTCTTATTCATAAGTATGGCGCGCTTCACACTCATGAACAAGACTCTACTAGACATGGTTCATGAGACATCAACCTAAATACCATTCCCAAAACCTTATGTTCTGATACCAAATTTGTCCCAACTCAGAGTTACCCCCTAGAAGTAACATGGTGTAACTGACCCCGAAGGGATCACATACAAGCCCTTAGTATAATCATAACATGAAGGTATAGAAAATGCGGAAAATTTAAAACTTCATTTTCATAAGGGAAAATCCTAAGAGTCTAGACCATGCTCATTCACCATCTAAAACATAGGAATACAAAGATTGGGACTTAGCCCATTACATTAATAAAAGTCTCAATATAAGAAATACAATAGGAAACTAGGAAATGGATAATCCATCCTCAAACTTGAGGACTCACCACAACTTGGAGATAAGCAATCCAAGTCTTCTTCAAGAAAGGAGAGTGTATGTCACCTAGCCGGAACCTACACTTATAAAAATGTAGAAGTAGGGGTTAGCACATAATATGTACTAAGTATGGAAGAATGCATAAACTCCTTGCAATATGATAAAAAAGACATTTTAGTGAAAAGTATGCATTTTTCAAGTTTGGAAACCAATATGCACTTCCAATGTAGAAGACAAGCCATAATCACATTTATACTCATAACATAGTGAAATTATTACCTTAGCAACAACTAAAGAACACTAGTGTAATATATGGTTAACATCCCATAATACCAACCATACTAAGTACTTTTTTGAAGATACCATAGTCATACATATCATCTTTAGACCTAATCATAATCAATAGTCATATAAGGAAATAGTCATGTATATTAATTGAACATAAGGAAAGTCATTCATAGCAACTGTCTATTCAATGTACATGCATACATTCGTTTCTCATCATAACATAAAGAAACCATCCCATAACATCCTACTAAGTCAACTTGTGCAATGTAAAAGTGAAGTCCCATACCTCCACTCATACTAAGTAACCTTAACAAGAAGTCATAGTTTAGTTCCTGTCTTATTCATTATCTTATCATATATGTAAAAGTAGCCATAACCGACATAGACCATGTGAGCTACATGGAATCTGGTGTCATATAACCCCACACCGAAAGAAGGTGTCCTACTTGCCTAAGGTAGAACTAAATGTATAGCTATAAAGTGGATCCACTAGCTAAAGACCTATGTGGGCACATAGTTATTGCATAGGCAGATTGCTTCTAGAAACCCGACCTCTTGCATTGGTGGAGGAGCTTCCATCTCATAAGTTTACTTTAGATGACCCGACCTATTGCATTGACGGAAGGGCCTTTACCTCACTTTCCATATCCTTTTGGTACTAAGCATTATTTCCTAATTATACATAATTAGTCTTGAATTGTATTTACATGTGTGAAGGAGTGCTCTACCCTTCATTCAATACAACTCATAAAATAGTTCATTGATTCAATAAAGTGAGAATGTACTTTCAACCTTAGAATCAACATTAGTAAGTGAGTAGAACTTTCACATTACATTCATAGTGTTTTCATGAGAATAGACTTTCAATCAACACAACAACACTATCATCATCCTAGAAAATTCATACATATTCAAGTGTAAGGGTAAGGGAAGAATGGCCTTTCAACAATACCTCAATTTACACAATAGTCATAGGACCTTCACTTTCTAAGTGAATCGTAAGTTCATACACAACTTTCATAAACACGTACAAACACTAGAAATTTACCCCCTTTCAAGGGTTATGAATCATGCCTCACAATTACACCTAAAGATACTACAATAGGCATGAATAAAACAAGATTCAATAACTAGATTAACATAAATACAATCCATAGTAATCATCTTGCATCAATACACCCATCACAATTCATGAAATTGGGGTCATGGGGGAGTACATGGGTTCATGGGGAATTTTACAATGAAAATCACCATTAAACATCAAATAATCCATAATATAAGACAACTAATGTAATGAAATCGTTTTTAGGAAGAACCCATGGTTCAAATGAAAACCCTTGTTTTATGAATTTGAAATCAAAAAGTTGAAGGGCTTCATGGAGAAAAGTGTTCCATCAATCAAGTCTCCCATACCTTCATTTATGTTTTCCTCACAAAATTGGAGTGAAAAGGATGAATCTTGAAGCCCTAGCTTGACCTTGACGATGTTCTTCAATGCAGTCTAGAGAGAGAAATATCTTAGAGAGGAGAGTTGGTTGAGTTTGAGTTTTGTGTGTTATAAGAGTTAAAAGGGTTTCTTTAATAGTTAAAACTACTTTAATATATCTAAAATAACTAATAATAACCAACCCTACCTTAATTAATTAAAATAGAATTTACGAAAATAGCTTTTACAGGTGGTGTTCCACGGACCCCATCCTGCATGGGTGCGGTTTGGATCATAGAGGGTGATTTGGAGGAACAACTTGGGAAGACTAAGTCTCAAACCACACCTCCTAACCACAGTCCTTGGTTCCTCCTCAAGGACCCTTGGGGGGAGGGGGTCCTAGAGGGTCAAGCCTTGTCGTTTAGGTACTAGAACCCTAGTACTAAGTTAGGGAAGTTATTTTAGGACTCTAACCTTACTTTTTAACTTCATTAGGCTATTAGACTACATGTTAGGCTCTAGCTTAGGTCATTAGATTTCTGGTGTGTTACAGTAGAGTTGGTGTCCTACCAACTTAAGGATATGAATCACCTAACATTCACGCCGTGGAAGGAATAAAGGGGTGAGAATGCAGCTCGTGTGACTTGGGAGTATTTTACTAGAGCTTTTTTGAACAAGTTCTTTCCAAAAAAGTTGAGAAAGGCTAAAGATCAGGAGTTCATGAATTTGAGACAAGGTTCTATGTCAATCCAAGAGTACGGACTTAAGTTTACCCAGCTCTCCAGGTATGCTCTCCATATAGTTGCCAGTCCCAGGGCGAAAATGAGTAAGTTCCTATCTGGGGTGTTTGACTTGGTGAAAACAGAATGCAAAAATGCTATGTTTTTGGATGATTTAAGTATCTCTAGGCTCATGGCTTATGCTCAGCAGGTTGAGGGAGATAAGCTTAGAGAACTAGCTAAGGATAACAAAAAGTCTTGAACAGGGAACTATGAGTACTCTCAGCATAAATCAGGTGGTGGAAATCCCTCGCAGCTTCAGAAAATGTCTTCAGCTCCAACATCTTCATCAGCTAGTGCTCCATTTTCTAAGTTTCAACAGGATCATAAAGGTAGAGCATCAGGATCTATGTCTAAGGGGAGTGTTTCAGGTAACATGACCTACCCATCTAAAGTGTGGTAAGAACCATCTAGGCGAGTGTCTTGTAGGCAAAGAAGGTTGTTTTGGTTGTGATCAGGACATAGGCTGAGAGTTTGCCCTTCTTCTAAACAGGGACAAGGAGGTATCAATAGTAGGGCTCAGTCTATAGCTCCAGCAGCACCAGCAGGTTGCCCAACTCAACAGGATGCTTCATCTGGTACAGGTGGCGGTCAATGCTAGAATAGGTTGTATGATCTCCAGGCTCGCCAGGACCAGGAAGATTCTCCTAATTTAGTCACTAGTATGTCATGAGTGTTTCATTTAGATGTTTATGCTTTGTTAGATCTAGGGGCTACTCTTTCCTTTTTAACTTCATATATAGCAGTAAACTTCGGTGTTAGCCCATAAACTCTTTCAGAACCCTTCTTAGTCTCTACTACAGTTGGTGACCTAGTTATAGCTAGACGGGAATACAAAAATTGCCCTATCACAGTTTCTCACAAAGTCACCTTAGAAGATCTTGTAGAGTTAGAAATGGTAGACTTTGATATCATTCTGGGCATGGATTAGTTACATTCTTGTTATTCCTCAGTCGATTGTAGAACTAGGATCATTCATTTTCAGTTTCCAAGCGAACTAGTCTTAAAATGGAAGGGTAGTAGCTCAGTTCCAGGACCTACGGATAGTAGGTCAGACTAGGGTCTCTGATCCAGGTCCTTGGTTCAGACTCCCAATTCCCATCCTCTTAATCGAAACGATGGACCAACAGAATGGGCCGTTGGTCACTCCACAGACTATCGGTTAGGCCCATCGTTAGCCCCGATAGCTTTTAAGTCAAGGGCCATTTGGTCTTTTCCCCTACACATTAGACACCTAAACTACATCGTTTAATCCGCAAACTACAATATTTTAGTCAGTTTTAGCATAGTAACTAAATCAGAACTTACCCTAAGTGATTCATTCTCCAAAATTCATCCAATTTGATCGAAAATAGGAGAAAGCAATCAACCAAATCCTCTCCAAGAATGCAGTATGTTTTTGTCAATTCCAGCCCCAAAATCAAAAGATTTCTCCGTGAATTTCATCACTAGGTATGTGGGATTTCACTGGTGGATTCCTTTCATCAACTAGGTCCCTATAGTTCAATCCAAATCTTGATTCCCTATATATTGCTTAGACCTAGGGTTTCTAGAACTTTAGATAAATGTTATAATTTAGCCGTTGTAGTATTCCTAATCAAATTTTCATGTCTTCGTAACATTGTTGCTTAGATTCCTGCATGAAACTAAAAACCCTAGTTGTGTAGATTCATTTAGTTCATGAGTTACACTAGCTAGGACAAATAAACAGATATACATGCCTCAATTTTCAAATGTTTCATTATTAGTACATTAATGTTGCATTTTAAGTTAGCATATCAAAATATTAAGCTTTCTAGTGCATTTCAGTTATGTTGTATTGTACACATTTTCCCATTGGGAGAAGGCTTAACACCAACTTGAACTAGGGCTAATCACCCTCATAGTCTTAAAACTACATGCCCCTATAGGTTTATAAGTCCCATCTGTGGGCATCATATTTTGGTGATCACGCCAGACATGCCTCTATACCCCTGGCAAGATATATTGGGTCCTCTTGATGGGACGTACACATCAAACTCCACATTTAGCTCATGTGGTTTTATGTCGGTTATTAGTAGCTCCCACAGTCAGACTCTAGTGCATTTCACCAGATTTTCAGATATATTTCAGTATTCAATTCAGCATGTTATGTACTTGGTCATTGCATTCAGTTTTGTTCATATTCAATGTATTTCAGTATCTTCACCATGTTAAGATTATATCATTGTTCAGTATGCTTCTTTAAGTTATATGTTTGTTCAAATTTATTCTATCATGCATGCGCAGTACCTTTCAAGTACTGACGCATACTTTGCGCTACATCTTTTTATGATGTAGGTTTAGGTTCTCAATATTCACATCACATGTAGATCGGTTCCCGATCCATATTCAGTAGTATCAGTGATGAGTCCTCATTCTTCGAGGACAATAGACATGTTTTCTCTTTCATTTTTTCATTTTAGTTTCAGTTTTTCCTAGAGTTAGATGGGGGCATGTCCCTACATCTCTAGTCAGTTAGAGGCTTATCTCAGACATAGTTTAGATTCAGATTTATCTTGGAGTGAATGTTCAGTATCATTAAATCTTGTTCAATGTTCGTATATTTACACTATTATTGGGTATTTCCCATAATTAAGGTTATCTTATGATTTAAGCTTTCGCATAGTATCTCTTAATTCTATAAATTGTAATATGCTTATGATATGCCAGCTCAAGGTTAGCTCACTCTTGATCCTAGGTCCCATATTTACATCAAGGGGGTAGCCTTGGGGCATGACAATTGAAAAATACACTAGCCTCAAATAGTCGAACAATCACTCCGGGACTTGAGTCTTCCCCTTTCATTGGGCTTCCAAATATATGCAATCTATTCAAATAAATAATCACAATAAAATTTCAAAACTAATAACACTCATATAACTATATATCTATCTTAGAAACATAAAAACTCACTCAAATCTATAATGAAGTTCCTAATCTTGATGCCCATGAACATGTCAACTCTCATATTTTCCATATTTCAAACCTAGGGTTAAGTTTTTATTCCTCCTATATCATTATTTAATGGTATTCATATAATACCATACACCTAATATTTGATTACATATACCAATATATATAAACTTAAATCATAATATGTAATAATAATACTAATTATAAAACAATGAAATCAAGTTATGAACAAAAATCATGAGAACACATTGTTTCAGAACCTCATATTGATATATCCTATATTCCTATTTATTAATCTCAATCATCATGATCCAATAATAGCCTCAATCAATACAATATAATTGTCCAGCAATATCCTCTTTCTATATTTCAAAAATGTTGTATACATGTAGGATAATGTCTAGTTTCATTTTATTCCAACTCCATTTTTCCTTGTTTCCTCATCATTACCTTATTAAGATTGTCTTCTCATTATGTCTACCCTAGATCAACAAATCACATTATATATAATAATTTCAACTCCCACTCATACACACATACAATAGGCTCTTACCACTATTACCTAAATTAAATATTCATTACTAGTTATCCCTCTTGTTATCAAATACTTAAGCATGTTATTATCATTGACAATTGATAAAAGAAAATTGAAAACGCTAGTAAAATTTGTTTGATTTGTGGTAGTTGTTTTCGACTTTGGGATTTCTTTTTTCTCCCTAATTATATGATCTAAAACTATTAAACCCTACCAAATTATTTCAATACATAGGTCAATTGATATACGGTATTAAATAAACTTTGGGCTTGGTCCATTAACCACCAATTTAATAAATAACTATTCAATCAATACCTGTAAATTTAACAATGTTAGTTATTAATTAGTTCATAAATTCCCCAACCAACTTCACAAACTGATAAGACATGATCAGGGAAACTATCTGTAACACCTCGAAATCTGGTAGACTAAGCAAGCGACTAAGTGAGAAGTCACTAGCCAAATATCGAGCAAGAGCACCCTTCACGAAAGCCTATACGAGTCATGAAGGTCACCACAGGGCATGGTGTAGCCCGTGGTGAATCACAGTGTTAAGCCAAAGAAGTCTCCCCTCCCAAGAGCGACTCATGGTGGGCACCACGGCATGTGGTGAAGCTTGTGAAGAGGGAGGCAGTGCTTACCTTAAGGGTGACCCTCCATATGAGCCACTTGACGGCTCCTAGATTGGGTTGTGAAGGAAGAGGGAATTTGGGATGAGTTTGCCAACTGACTGGTAAAGGACCACGGATGCCACAACGGGTCGTGAAGTCCTTGACGGCTCGTGAGGGGTGGCTTGTGGGGGTTAAGTCAGTTGATAATCTGAGGGAAGTTGGGTCTTTTCTAGATTTCTTTAAAACTATACTATGTTGTTTTACCCATGCCTAGGACTCCTATATAAGTAATTTGAACTACAAATCCAACCCATTCAAGTCATTCTCCTAAAATTCTAAAAGAAGACCAAAGTTCTTCCTCTCCAAAAAATTTCTCTCTAGAAACTTGAAGAAAAAGAAGAGTAGAATCTAGGGATCAAGATCAAGTCTCCATTCTCCCATAGATTTTGGGCTTTGATATCAAGGTACAATAGCTTTTCATACATGGAATCCTTGCATCCATGGATCTCATAAGTTCTCCCAATTGAAATGTAGAAATTCCCCAATTTGAGTTAGGGTTTTCTTCTAAGTTGTGGGTTCTGATGAATGCTGATTTAATTAATGGAATTATGATTGACTATGCATTAATTGAGAGGATTCTCCTATTTGATGGTGAAATTCCATGTACCCATGCTTAACCCATGTTTCTTAGAAGAAATTGATTAAAAATGGGTTTTATTCTATGAAAGGAGAATTTATGGATTTATGTGTGTTCTTATACGATAAATAAGATACAATATAAATTGCTTTGAGATTGAAGCACATGTGATGATTTATGATAAGAATTACTTTGAGAGTGAAGCATATGTAATTAATTATTGATTATAGATGTGATTGTTGTGGAAGGGATTTTCCCACATGATTTTTTATGTATGAATGTGAAAAACTTTCTCACATTGAATGATTCTAGGTTGAAAGGATCTCTCATCTAAATGAATTAAGTTAAGGGAATAAGCAAATTTTGAGGCTAGAGGCGATTATCCATGGCCTGTAAATGAGTTAGACAAGAGGCGATTACCCACGTTCTTATAATGCAAGTTAGACAAGAGGCAATGACCCATGATCCTAAAGTAAGAAGGACAAGAGGCGACTAACCATTATCCTAAAGTAAGAATGGAAAGAGGCGACTACTTATGATCCTAAAGTCTGAAAGACAAGAGGCGATTACCCATGATCCTTTATAGTAAGGCAAGAGGTGACTCCCCCAGCCCTTAAAGATAAGTTATGATATGTTATGATAGGTGATGAGTTTGGATTGTTGCTTGAGTTTGCTTTCTATGATGAGTAAGACTAAAGGCAATTACCCAAGTCTTGACTAAGGATGAATTAAGGTTAGTTCAACAAGCACTCCTTCTATGTAAAGATGATCTATTTTGTGCATTGATTATGCTTTATGACTTATGTTGTTTAACTCTTATGTGATGTTTATGCATGCTATCATATTTAGTACATTCTTGCACTAACACATACTCTTGCCTACATTTCTTATCCAAATATAGGGTTTGGCATTCCCGATTCTCATTCCCGTGGCTAGGATCTATTGTAGAAGAAGAGTTGAAGATTGGTGAGTCCTGATTCATCCAAGGATTTGGCCACTACTTTTCTTATGTTCTTTTCATCTGAGTTTTGAACATTGACATACAAGTTACGTCCTGAGTTTCTATTGTATTAGATGGTTTTTGAGACAAGTGTTTAGACTTTCACTTTGAATTAGAAACTTTGATTATGTTTAAATAATGTTTTAAATCTCATCAATTTCTATTATCTTGACTATAAAAGCTATGTGGCTTGTATGAGGCCTCTCGGGGTCTTGTATGTCATCTTACATCTATAGGGTACCCTTGGGTCATGACAAATTAGATAATCAGAGCACAAGGTTTAGAAAGGTTCTAGGATGTCTGAAAATCACATCAACTGAGTCTTGTTCAAAAGTGTGAAGCGCACCATGTTTATGTATGAGGGGCTACAAGATGTTTAGGAAACTTCAATTTTTTCTTTACTCTAATTTATGCGATAGAGTTTGAATCTATAAAGTTTCCCCATTAATCCTTACCCGATGGTCTACAAGATATGACTACTTGAAGTGTTTTTGCTAGAAGGAATGAGGGAGAGAATGCGAGTCAAGAAGCTCCTCCTCAAGCTTCGGTTAACCCTTTGGCCAAGCAAGTGACTAATGCAGAATCTAGGACTGCTTTTCAAGTATTGACTCAAGTCGTGACGGTCCAAGCCAATAGGGAAGTTGTGGTCCCCATGAACCCAAATGTAGGTATGGATGCATCTAGAGTAAGGGATTTCGTTAAGATGAATCATTCGGAATTCTATGGCTCTAGGGTTGAGGAAGATCCTTAAGAGTTCATTAATGAGGTTTACAAGGATTTGGCTATTATTGGAGTGACACTAGAGGAAAAGGCAGAATTGTCCCTGTATCAACTTAAGTGTGTTGCTCGAATTTTTCTTAACCAATTGAAGTAAGGAGGGACGGAAGATGCGGGCCCTCTAGATTGGGAAAAGTTCATGTCTATTTTCCTTGATAAGTGTTTTCCTCTTGAGATGAGGGAGGCAAAGGTGCTTGAGTTTATCAACCTTCGACAAGGGAACATGAGTGTAAGAGAATATGCTTTGAGATTCACACAATTGTCAAGGTATGCTCCCTCTATAGGTGCATACTCTAGGTCAAGAATAAGCAAGTTCGTTGCGGGAGTTTCTGAATTGGTTGTGAAAGAATGTAGTACAGCTATGCTTGTCCATGACATGGACATATCTCACCTCATTATTAATGCTCAACAAATTGAGGAAGAAAAACTTAAAGGAGAAGTATAAGGAACTAAAGAGGGAAAGAACCGAGGATGGTAACTCTTCATACTCTAGGTTTGTTCGACATGGTCGTTCAAGGTTTTGACAAAGTTTTTCTAGGCAAGGTTCTTATAATGCTCCTCCAAGATTCAACCAAAAGAGGGTGTCAAATCCTAAGCCTCAAGGAGGAAATTGTAGTGGGTCTCTATTCCCTACTTGTACTAAGTGTTGAAGGAAGCACGAAGGCAAATGTCTAGTAGTTCTGATGCTTGTTTTGGTTGTGGTAAGATGGACAACAAGATATGAGATTATCCCTCAGTTGATAAGAATGAAGGAGATAATCATCAAAGGGCTCAACTATATCCTTCTGCCGGTCCAAGTGGTTCGTGTTAAAATGCTCCTAAGCAAAACATGTTTTATGCGCTTCAGACTCGTGGTGAACAAGAGGGTTATCACGATGTGGTCACTGGTATGTTGAATGTCTTCCAACTTGATATCTATGGTTTACTTGATCCCGGTGCTACCTTGTCTTTTGTAACGCCACATGTGGCTATGCAATTTGATATTCTCCCAGATGTGTTGTTAGATCCCTTTTTTGTCTGTAAGCCTACTGGTGAGTCTATTGTCGCTAAGAGGGTCTATAGAATATGTCATGTTTCCTTGTCCCATAGAGTTACTCTTGTTGATTTGGTAGATCTTGATATGTTAGATTTTGATGTTATCCTTGCTATGGATTGGCTACACTCATGTGATGTTTTTATTGATTGTAGAACCCACATAGTCAAGTTTCTATTTCCAAATAAGCCCTTCCTAAAGTGAATAGAGGGAAATTCTATGCCTTAGGGTCAGTTTGTCTATTGTCTTAAAGTTAGAAAGATGATTTCTAAGGGTCTCATATACCATCTAGTTAGGGTGTGGGATGTAGATTCTGAAACCCTTACTCTTGAGTCAATCCCTGTTATGAATGAGTTTCCAAAAGTATTCCAGATGATCTACTTGGTATTCCTCCCGAAAGAGAAATAGACTTCGGTATTGACCTTCTCCCAGATACGCAACCTATTTATATTCATTCTTACTGAATGGCTCTGATAGAACTTAAGGAATAGAAAGAGCAATTGAAAGACTTGTTAGATAAAGGTTTCATCCGACCAAGTATATCCCCGTGGGGTTCTCCAATTTTTTTTGTTGGAAAGAAAGATGGTTCTCTCTAAATGAGTAGAGACAATCGACAGCTGAATAAGGTTATGGTTAAGAATAACTATCCTCTCCATAGAATAGATGATTTGTTTGACCAATTCCAAGGAGCGAGTTACATTTCTAAGATTGACCTCCGATCGGGTTATCACCAATTAAGGGTGATGGAAGAAGATATTCCAAAAATGACTTTTAGAACAGGATACAGACATTTTGAGTTCTTGGTGATGTCTTTTGGTTTGACTAATGCTCCTGTCGCTTTTATGGATTTGATGAATAAGGTGTTTAGACAATACCTTGACATGTTTGTGATTGTGTTCATCAATGATATATTGATTTATTCAAGGAGTGGGATGATGACATTAATCATTTGAGGATTCTATTACAAATCCTTAAGGAATAACAACTCTTTGCAATTTTTAGAAAATGTGAGTTTTGGCTAAGGTCTGTGGCTTTTCTAGGTCACATTGGTAAGGGTATTAAGGTAACTCCTAATAAGGTTGATGTGGTCAAGAGGTGGCCTAGACCTCTATCCCCTTACTATAGAAGGTTTGTTGAGGAGTTTTCTACGATTGTCTCTCCGTGGACAACATTGACTCAAAAGAAAGCTAAGTTCATATGTTCTGAAGATTGTGAGAAGAATTTTCAAGAGTTGAAAGATAGACTTACTTCCGCTCTGGTGTTGACTTTACCGAAAGGAATGGATTGTTTTGTGGTTTATTGTGATGCCTCAATAATTGGGTTTGGATGTGTGCTTATGCAAAATAGGAAAGTTATTGCCTATGCTTCAAGGCATCTTAAGATTCATGAGAAGAATTATCCTACCCATGATCTCGAAATAGCGGCGGTTGTTTTTGCCTTAATGATTTGGAGGCATTATTTTTATGGTGTTCATGTTGATGTTTTTACCGACCACAAGAGTTTGAAATATGTGTTTAACCAAAAGGATCTAAATCTTCACCAAAGAAGATGGCTCGATTATTGAAAGATTATCTTATGAGTGTTCTCTATCACCCCGTAAGGTGAATGTGGTGGCAGATGCTCTTAATTGGTTATCTATGGGTAGTATTACTCATATTGAGGATGATAGAAAAGAGCTTGTTCGAGATGTTCATAGATTGGCCCAGTTGGGTTTTCAATTTGTAGACTCTACCAAGGGTTATGTTATGGTTCACAATGTTTTAGAATCATGTTTTGTGGTGGATGTGACAGCCAACAAATGTCTTGATCCAACCTTAGTTGAATTGAAAGAAACGGTGCTTAGAAAATCCGTAGAGGCTTTCTCCCAAGGGGAAGATTGTGTACTTAGATATAAAGGTTGTTTTTGTGTTCTTAATGTTGATGACATAAGGGAACAGACCTTGTAAGAAGCCCATAGTTCTCAGTATTCCATTCACCTGGGAGCCACTGAGATGTACCGTGATTTGCGGGAGATATATTGGTGGAATGGGATGAAGAATGATATTGCAGAATTTGTGGCTAAATGTCCTAATTGCCAACAAGTGAAAGTTGAGCATCAGAAAATGGGAGGTTTCTCCCAAGACATTAGTATTCCTACTTGTAAATGGAAAGAGCTGAATATAGACTTCATAGTTGGATTGCCACGTACCCAACAATAATACATTTCAATTTGGGTTATAGTAGACCCATTGACGAAATCGGCTCATTTCATTCCTATCAAGATTTCTTATATGGCGGAAGACTATGCCTAGTTGTATTTGAGGGAAATGGTAAGGTTTCATGGAGTGCCCTTTTCCATTATCTCCAATTGAGGTACCCAATTCACTTCGCAGTTCTGTAAATCTTTGCAAAAGGGCCTTGGTACTCGTGTTAAGCTTAGTATGGGCTTTCATTCCCAAACCAATGGGCAAGTGGAGTGTGCTATCCAAACTTTGGAAGATATGTTGAGAGCTTGTGGGATTGACTTCAAAGGTAATTGGGATGATTATTTGCCTTTTATTGAGCTCACCTATACAAATAGTTATCACCCAAGTATTGGTATGACTCAATTTGAGGCATTGTTCTGTAGGAGGTGTAATCTCCTATGTGTTGGTTTGAGGTGGGTGAAGTTACCCTATTAGGTCCCGAATTTGAACATGAGGCTATGGAGAACATCTGACTTCTTTGAGAAGGGATGAACACAACGCAAAGTCAACAAAAGTGATATGCTGGTGTTAAAAGAAGAGATATTGAGTTTGATGTTCATAATTGAGGTTATTTGAAAATTTCACCTATGAAGGGTGTAATGAGATTTGGTAAGAAAAAGAAGCTTAGTCCCGATTTTGTAGGCCCATATAAAAATTTGAAACGTGTCGTTAGGGTTGCTTATGAACTTGCATTGCCTAATAAGTTGGTATCGGTGCATTCAGTTCTCCATGTCTCTATGTGAAAGAAATGTGTTGGAGATCCGACATCTATAGTTCCCTTAAAAGGTTTGGGAGTTAAAGAGAATATTTCTTATGAAGAAGTTCCAGTTTAGATTTTAGACCGGTAAGTCAAGAAGTTGAGAAACAAGGAAGTTGCTTCCATGAAAGTATTCTAGAGGAATCATTTAGTTGAGGGTGCTACTTGGGAGGCCGAGGCTGATAAGATGTCCTAATATCCCCATATTTTTCTTTCTACTCCTATTCTAGCTTAAGGTATTAAGTTCCTCATGGTTTACTCTTTTGGTGTCATGTGTTTTAGATATTCCCATGATTTCGTTATTATGCATGTTCATGAAATGCTTAAGTTTTCAGAAAATGAGTCAACTTGATTGATCTTTACATGTTTATGTGCATTTGAGTATGAATTGCATATAGACTAGAAGATATGATTATATGAGCATGCTTTAGCTTGTAGTTCATGTTTCCTCCTCAGATATTAGCTTGGAGTTGATGCCTCCTCCTCGGATATGTGCATTTATTCGATTGCATGCTTAACGGGTTGCTAGTTTTGAGTCCTTTTCCTTCGTGAGATGTCTAGAATCCCATTCGAGGATGAACATTCCCTAGGGGGAGATAATGTAACACCTAAGCGTAGGACTAAGTGAGAAGTCACAAGCCAAGAATTGAGCCTGGGCACCATTCACCAAGGCTCAGACGAGCCGTGAAGGGAACCACGAGGCGTGGTGTAGCCCCTGGTGGCTCACAGTTTAAGCCAAAGAAGGCTCCCCTCGCAAGAGCACCTAGACGACTCATGGTGGGCACCACATTGTGTGGTGAAGCCTATGATGAGAAAAGAAATGCTTACCTTAAGGGTGACCTTCCACACGAGCCACTTGACGGTTCATGATAGCCTTGACAGCTCATGGAGTAGGTCGTGAAGGAAGGGGGTGTTTGGATTAAGTTTGCAAAGACACTGGTCAAGGACCACGGCTGCCACAACAGGCAGTGAAGTCCTTGATGGCTCATAAGGGGTGGCGTGTGGGGGTTAAGTCAGTTGTAAGTTTGAGGGCAGTTGGGTCTTTTCCAGATTTTATTAACACAATACTATGTTGTTTGAGCCTTGCCTAGGACCCCAATATAAGTGATTTTAACCCTAAATCCAACCCATTCAAGTCATTCTCCTAAAATTCTAAATGTAGACCAAAGTTCTTCGTCTCCCAAAAATTTCTCTCTCTAGAAACACAAAGAAGAAGAAGGGCTGAAGCTAGGGTTCAAGATCAAGTCTCCATTATCCCATAGCTTTTAGGCTTTGATATCAAGTTATGATAGTTTTTCATCAATGAAATTCTTGCATCCATGGAGCCCCTAAGTTCTTCCAATTCAAAAGTAGAAATTCCCCAATTTGAGTTAGGGTTTTTTTTCTAAGTTGTGAGTTCTAATGAATGTTCATTTAATTGATAGAATTATAATTGATTATGCATGAATTAAGAGGATTCTATGCTTTTATGGTGAAATTTCATTTACCCATGTTTGAGCCATGTTTCTAAGATGAAAATGATTAAAATGGGTTTTATTCTATGACAGGAGAACTTATGGATTTATGTGTATTATTAAAGGATAAATAAGATACAATATGAATTGTTTTGATATTAAAGCATATGTGATGATTTTTATAAGAATTGCTTTGAGAGAAAAGCCTATGTAATTAATTGTTGATTATAGATGTAATTGTTGTGGAAGGGATTTTCCCACATGATTTATTATGTATGAATGTGAAAGGATTTCTCACATTGAATGATTCTAGGTTGAAAGGATCCCTCACCTAAAATAAATCTAAGTTAAGGGACTATGAAAATGATGAGGCTAGAGGCGATTACCCATGACCTCACAAGAGGCGATTACCCACGTTCGTATATTGAAAGTTGGACAAGAGGTGACTACCCGTGATCCTTAAGTAAGAAAGACAAACTTCAACTACCTGTGATCCTAAAGTAAGAAGCACAAGATACGACTACCTATTATCCCAAAGTAAGAAGGACAAGAGGCGATTACCCATTATCTTTTATAGTAAGATAAGAGGCGACTCCCCATGACCTTAAAAGATAAGCTATGATATGTTATGATAGGTGATTAGTTTGGATTGTTGCTTGAGTTTGCCTTCCAGGATGAGTAAGACTAGAGGCGGTTACCCAAGTCTTGACTAAGGATGAATTAAGGTTACTTCAAGAACTAATCCTTACATGGAGAGATGATCTATAATGTGCATTCATTATGTTTTATGACATATGTTGTTTAACTCTTATGTGATGTTTATGCATGATATCATATTTAGTACATTCTTGTACTAACACATACTCTTGCCTATATTTCTTATCAAAATGTAAGGTCCAACGTTCCCAATTCTCATCCCTGTGGCTAGGATATATAGTAGATGAAAAGTTGAAGATTGGTGAATCCTCATTCATTTGAGGATTTGGCCACTACTTTTCTTATGTGCTTTTCATTTGAGTTTTGAACATTGATGTATGAGTTATGTCTCGAGATTCTAATGTATTAGATGATTTTTGAGATTAGTGTTTAGACTTTCGCTTTGCAATTAAAAACTTTGGTTTTATTGAATAATGTTTTAAATCTCGTCGATTTCTAGTATCTTGATTATGAAAGCTAAGTGGCTTGTATGAGGCCTCTCAAGGTCTTGTATGACATGTTACATCTAGGGGGTACCCCTGGGTTGTGACACTATTGGGAGGGGTAAACAAAACTTTTATGAAAGTTTCCCAAAAATGACCTTCCAGGTCATTACAGAAGAATTTGTATCCGCTAATTTATTTTCTTATTGATAACAAGTCACATGAGAAGTTATTTTAAACTCTATATAAAGAGAAATACATATGATTGACATTTACTCTGACTCGCTTTTCTTCTCCATTTTTAAAATTGCTTGTATGAATAATTTTTCTAATAAGTTACGAGATTCCTTTATGATATACATATACAAGAAAAAAAGACCTGATGGTATACATGAAATACACCTATTGAGAGCAATATTCCAAATTCTGACTGACACTCATTTTTGCCTTGGTTGTATCAATTCTCAAAGATTATTATTCATATGAGTAAAACAAGATTACTCTTTATTCGTTTTTGATTTTTTCAATCCATTTCTTATCTTAGTTTACTAATAAATCTCACCGTGCATACTTTCTAATTTCATTTTTTTCTTACTTTATTGGTTAGTAAATGTTGTGCATATTACCATAAATATGTAAGACACCGAAGCAGTCACATATAAAATTTAATTTACAATTTTAACTTAAACAAAGATTGTTGTAAAACTTAAGAACAAATGAACAATAAAAAGATTAAGACAAGAAGAATATAAGACAAGAGGAACAATATAAGATAACTTTCTTTCTCTCAAGTGTTCACCAAATCTTCAAGTCTATACAATATGAACCCTTATGCCTCTATTTATAGTGTAACATAGAGGCACACAAAAGGTTAGTCATAAAAATGACATTAAACATGAATATAATGGAGGAGGTTATGGAGGTGAATATTACAAAAATAATGATCATAAAGGTGGAGGTTATCTTCATAATGGAGGGAAGTAATGTAGTAACTTCTTAGTGTAGTGGACATCCACAATATATTATTTTATAATACTCCCCTTGGATGTCCATAGATAATATGCCTCATTAAAATCTTACGAGGAAATAACACTATGAGAAAAAATCCTAGTGAATGAATAGTAGTACACATATCTTTAAATACTCTTTGAATGTTGCATCACTGAAAACATTACCAAAAAAATCCAATTGGGATAAAACCATAATTAAGGAAAAGAGTACAATGCGTGTATTTCTCCCCTTGATAAAAGCATTACTTGATATCTCAAAACGAGGCATTCCAATCATATATCACAACTTCTCAAATATTGATGTTGGCAATCCTTAGTGAAAAAGTTTACAAGATTATCACTTGAATGGATCTTTGAATGTCTATCTCACCATTTTGATGAAGATCATGTGTGAAAAAGACTTTTGGTGAAAAATTCTTTGTCCAGTCTCCTTTGATTGTATCCCCTTCAATTGAGCTATATATTATTTTCATATATGGTGACTGAAATATTCTTCTTTTTTTTTTTAGAAAAAAAAAACACATATTTTCTGAATATGATAGATCATGATTCCTAGCAAACACATTCCCAGCTTACTTCATAGATCAATATTATTTCTGCATGATTTGAAGAAGTGGTTACTAATGTTTGATTCTTTGAATGTCGAGATATTGTTGTGCATCCATTGTAAATAAATAGTCCATTTGCGATCGAGCTTTATACGGATCAAAGAAATATTTTGTATCTACATAATCAAATCATTTCTGACTCGGAGATTGATCATTTCAATTTTATTGAAGCTCGTCTTTTCTTCTCAACAAAAATCACACATGTTCTATGTGTTGAGTCACTTGTTTTGTTAGTTTTTTGTCACAACATGAATGATAATATGACAATAATTTCACATAACTTTCGTTATGTATATCAAATAATTAATCTTATAGCATTTGTATAACCAACAATCTGTAAGTGTACCAATTGCACTAATACATGACATTTTAAATCATTTTCATGAGATAAAAAAGAGTATTTCTCTGTGTTAAGCAGTCTCAAAACCATTGTGTACTCAATGGAATTGCTTTAAGACCTTTTAGATCCTTCAAGGATTTTCATATAACATTCATCGTCTAGTTAGACATAATAATCATTCATTATACATATTCAAGTATTTAATCTATTGCCACATTGAAACAAGTCTCATTGCATCCACCACTGGAGAATATATCTCCATTTAATAATGTCAGGAATTTTGCAAAAATTTTTTATGCCCCGAGGCACAAACCGCAATTTATATCTTACGGTTATACTTTTGCACAATGATTCATTTGTACCACACTAACATTATATTTTGATCTATGAACTATAAGATCAAAAACATCACTTTTTTAAGTGAAACAAAATATACTTGAATAGTCCATTTATTTGGTCAATCATTTATCTCTCCATACAATATGGAAGATTCGAATTTAAGATCATCGTAACCATTTATAAAATTTAGTGCTACTTCATATCAAAGATACCATCGACGGTCATTTTTATATCAATTCCAATACGAAATAACTTATCGAGATTTCTTTTTTTCATCATTTTCAGGCACCTGCACCTTTGCCAAGGTTTTATGAAATGTTGTGTCATGGAACTCTTTTAAATCACTTGCCTCATTATGATGATCATTTTGATAATTTGCTCCTCTCCTTACTCAAGGAGTTTTACATTTGGAATCGATTAGTCTATCATGTTTTTAACGTACCATAGACTTTGTCCTTCAAGGACCATTTATTAGAGCATTTGCTGCATAATGAAAATATTGGGTCAGCAAATACATCTAGAAAATTATTGCAATATTTGCAAATGAATTATCTCTTGAACTTCAAGTTCATATTTTTTTTAACGAGGATCTAGATAATTTACCCCATAAATAATTTTCAGCTGTTAATCATATATCCCCCTAATATTAGAAAATATAACATTTACCCCCAACCTCACTTGAGGATCCATTTTTGTGCGTGATGGAGCAATAAAATCATATGTGCACACATCAAAATTTTAGATGAAAATTATTTGATTTCTGAATTGTTATGGGAGAACCTTATTGGCTTGATGCGTACATGTTAAATAAACTCATCTCATACCAAATTTAATTTGGGATATCTGTTCTTATAAAAAATGGTCTAGCTATAATTGGAGACATACAATTTCTATAAACCAACCAACATAATTATCATAATTTTATAGTTTGGAACTGTGTTCTTAGTTTAACAATTAGTATAACAACCTTACAAAAACAAATTCATAAGTTGATACAAATGCACATGTGACCTGATGAGTCCACAAATTGGACTCATTTAGGGCTACATTTTTATAGAATTAGTGTCCTCAAATGCGTAGTTTGTCTCAATATCTGATGAAAATCCTTAAGTTTCAGGTATTTGGAGTTTGAGGCAAAGCATGGACACATCTTGGCAAGAAGGAACAAAGCAGCTAAAAAGAACAAAGAAATGAAGGCCTGAGGATTGCCGAGCTCAGTTGGCGAGTTGCAGATCGGCCTAGAGATTGCCTTTTGTTCTAGTGTGCTGAGTCTTGGTGGGAAAGATCAAGTTGGCGATTATATGGATCAGTCGATGTGTCACCAAGTAGTTTCGCTAAACAGGCCATACTGCCCAACAACTCAAAGCATGAAGAGGCTGAAGGCTAAAGCAAGAAGGCGATGAAATCGACCAAAAGGTGGATCGCCGAGTGTATCGGTGAACCCGACTAACTGCGCCTAGTGATTCGCTGCAGCACAAATTTTCAAACACTATAAATACTTGTTGAAGTTGTTAGCTATCAATCAAGAAATCAAGTCATATATAATTATTATTCAGACTTAGAATATTTTCAATTCCAAGTTTTAGAGGGTTTTGGAGACTTTGTTCTAAGACCTTGAAGATTCAAAGGGTTTCAACTCCAAGAAATTGGATGTGGGTCTTGAAGATTCTTCACTCTTGACGTGTTTTAAGACTTAACTCTTCATACCTAGTTGATGGATACTGATATTGGTATAAATTTTATTTCTTTTACATGTCTAGCTAAATCCCCAATTCTTTGGGTGTGATTTTGTGAATATGGGTTAGATTATCTGTTGGGTCTTGCTTGTTGATGGTTTATTTGTTGTTTAAATGTGATTTTATTTAGTAGTTGTGTATGAACTTAATGGAATTGTAGTTGCAAATACAATTTCATCTTAGTGTTTTTAGTTTGCAAGAGAGAGAGGTCATAAAACTAAGACTACTAAATTGATAGCCGGTGGTATTGGGTCCACATGTTCATCTCGAGAGAGTGAATCCTAGTCCTTCTCCCACACATTTAGTTCAAGAGAGTGAATGGGCTAAGGCAGAGGCTATGCTTAATGCGAAAAGTCGTTGTTCGAGAGAAACCGAGTTGATTCGGGGTAAGTTGCTCGAGAGAGAATTTACCCCCACTATAGTCTAGCCTAGTCACAAATACTCAACAAATTTACTATCAAAAGCATGTACCTGATAGTCTAGTTTATCATGTATTCCTATCACATCCCAAGAATCTCGTCTCCATATCTTGTTTTCTTATATTTTTATTTTTTTAGTTGTTAAGCAATACAAACCCCCCATTGATGATTAATGCTTGCATCACCCCCTTTGATTTAATATGTTTTTATTCGATAATGTTTTTAGCTATGACTAATTAGAACTAAATTTTATTTTGCTATTAATTCTCAAAACCACTCCCTGTGGGAATGATCTCAACCCTTGGTTAGGTTATATCACTACACGCAATCGTATGGAACTTGAACCGAACTAATGCCAGTTGATTACGTCCTAAAACATCAAAATGGCGCTGCTACCGGTGAGTAGTGTTATTTGAGAATTTTTAGTTTAGTAAAATTTTTATTCTTCTAAGTCGTAGTTTACTTACTTAATTTTTAGTTTAGTTTTGTTTGTTTGTGTTAATATTTTAGGAAGTATGAGTGTGAACGACAGCAATGGCAACCAAGTAGGCCATCAAGATGACATCAGAAGTCTTAACGTTGTAAATGAGCATCATGTTAATGACCCCCATCTCATGGGTGATATTGGTGCTTTTCGCATGCTTCCAGCAGAAAGGAATGTTGTATTTCACATCACAAGTACCATGTTGCAACTCTTGCAACTAAAGGGGCTTTACAGTGGATTGGCTCATGAAGACCCTTATGACCATATTCGAAATTTCATAGATGTGTGCGGACCATGCTCTTTCAAAAATATATCCCAAGAGTCGGTTTGTCTATGATTGTTCCCATTCTTTTTTATGGGAGAAGCATGCAAGTGGCTAGCTGAACTGTGATGCGACTCAATCACTTCGTGGGGGGAGTTGGTCACCGCATTTAATGTGCAATTTTTCCCTCCCTCGAAGATGATGATTCTTTGGGACATCATCCAAAACTTTAAGTGTTTTAAGGGCAAGCCAATTCATGAGACTTGGCTACGATTCAAGAAGTTGGTGCTCCAATGCCCAACTCATGACTTGCCTGACAACGTATTGCTGTAATATTTCTACCAGAGCCTAGACTCGGTGAACAACAGCGTTACTGACCAACTTTCTCTAGGAGGTTTGATGCAACATCCTTACGTGATAGCAACTCAGCTACTAGATGGCATGACCACGATAAATAAGGCTTGGTACACCCGTGAAGATCAAGTCTCCCCTCTCACATTCAAATTGACCCAAGGAGCATATGAAGAAAGATCAAAAGAGGGACCAAAACATGGCCAAGATCATGACACAACTTGACATTTTAGCCAAAAATGTCATGGGAGTTGGTGCTCGGGGTGTCAATGTTGTGGGTATCGGGTGTACAAATCCAAAGGAGGCAAAGTTTGATGCTTTGTACAATGAAGAGGTGAAATTCCTAGCCAACCAAGGCGGTGGTTGTTCAAACTACCCAAGATAGGGTGGTAGCAAAGGTTGGGCAAGAGATGAAGGTTGGAAAGAGCATGAATAGAGAGACCATAATTCTAATTGGAAGGACGGGGAGAAGGATAGGTATGTGCCTCCCTACAAGCGCCAAAAGCCAAACGATTCGGAGGATGATAGGTCTGAGGATATGCTTTCTCGTATCCTCAACAAAGTTAAGGGGTCAAACAAGATATTGAAAGAGATGAAAGAAGATATGTCGACCCTTAGCCAGACCGTTACCTCCCATTCAGTATCAATCAAGCAGCTGGAGACCCAAATGGGTCAAATGTCGTCTCACCTAAATCCGAGACAAAAAGGGGGGTGCCTAATGACACTATGGTCAACCCCAAGAATGAGGCTTGAAGGTGGACTTGCGTCATGCCGCAACGTTAACTAAGGCACTATTTGGGAGGCAACCCAAAACCCTTTTTATTGCTTTTATTTGTGTTTTGGTAAAATAATGGTGTGTTGTTTGTACTGGTTGAAGTGTGGAAATTGTTCAAAAAAGTGCAGGGTGCCGAGCAACGCGTCCAGTCGGTGAGTTGCTGAAGAGGTAGGCGAACCCGACCTTATCTGCCTTTTGACTCAAGACATCTTCAAATTGGAGTCTGTACAACTCGGTGAGCCTAGGATATTATTGGCGAATCGCTGACCACGTCGGTGATCCCGACGAAGACCGCCATTTAGACTCCCACAACAACTGGAGGCCCTATAAATTCGGCGAGGCAATTGACCACCCGGCATGTCGTCAAGTGCTCGGCGAGCACGACTAATATAGCTGAGTGGGCGAAAACTGAACGGTTTTGCAAGCCAAAGGTTTAAAAGTTGCAAACTCATTGACTCTCCCTCACTTTGTATCTGCCCAAATTCACACCTGCACTCTATTTTCTATATTTCTTGTGTTTTTAGAGTATTATTAGTGCTGATTTGTGCTCGGGATTGGATTACATTGCCTCCTAACATTTCAATCTTCTCTTTGTCGACACTAAGGTTTGTTTTCTGTGCCCCGAGTTTATTTTATCAAAATTTATAACGATTTACAATAGCTTGAACTATTTGAAGTGTTCTGATCCTGCCTAACAGGATTAGATTGTTTACATGCATGATTTAATTTGATAATCTTGCTCGAGTAGTTGTGACTGTTGAGTTCCCAAAATTGCATGCCTTAAACTGGATTAAAATTCGAGGAGTTATGTTTTGGTGTTATGGGTCCTACCTTAATTGTACTAGTGCATGCTTAGATTTTGTTTTCGAGGTTGCAGGGTTGAATTCGAGAAGTTGGGTTGAAAATAGGCATGTTGGGTCGTTTGGCGAAATGGGTCGAGCTCACCGAACCACTCGGCAGTTCGCCTAATGTCCCCATCTCACTTTTAATTTCGTGTTTTATTTGATGATTGATTCTGTAACTTTTGGGGAGAAGTTTGATGTCACCGAAAGTCTTCTCTTTCGCCATTTATCTGCACCCTTAACTATTGTGCACTAGAACTTTTGGCAAGCTTGTACTTGTTCGCCGAAAGCCAACAACAACATGCTGAGTGGTTTTCCCATTGCCTATTTGCTGCAATTGTAGAGCTAATCCCTTCGGCGAGCTCGATCTAGCTCGCTCAAAAAATTTGGCGAGTCGCCCTCTAGTTTGGTGAGTCTGTCTGAAATTGTTCTCTTGTGCTTTTGTTTAAGTTTCTCTAACTTCTCTTCAAGATTTTGCAGATATCACTAAATCTAAAGCTACTAAAAGAATAATGCCAGCTCAAGAGAATTCCAAAGGGATTATGATAAAGGACGATGCAGTTAAGTCAAAAGGAAAAGCTTCGAAACTGCCCACAACTATTGGGAAATGCAAGGGCAAAAGGCCCACTTCTGCCAGGAAAACCATTACCTTGGACCCTAATATTCCTTCATGGGCCATGGGATTCTACAGGGTGGTGCATGTCTTTCTAGCAGACTCACAGTCAACAGAACTTGGTGAAGCTGACACTGCTGTTCCTCCTAAGGTGACCTCTGGCACTGATGCCTAGGCTCAGGGTGAGGCATCGGGCACTAATACCTAGGCAAATGGAGCGATTGCTTAGACAAGACTCCCTCTTTACCTCCCTCTCTGTCTTACCTTCTTTCACATTTGGATTTTGTTATTTGCATTTGAGAAAAAATGTTTTTAATTATGGTAGGATGTGGCCCACCTTTGTGTGCTATATTCTTGTTGGGTTGTGAATCATATTGTTGTGTTTTATACTACTTCCTGTGGATGTTTGAACTTGTGGCACCTTTTATTTTAATTGCAAATGATTTTGACCCTTCTGAAAAATTTTAAATTTTTGCCACCTCTTGTATGTACTTGATAGTGGTTGTTCTTTAGCAAATTTAAGTCTCGGTTTTGATCAATACCGATGACTTGAATAGTGCTCATAATTGAACAAACATGAATGTATGGCTATGATGAAACAACATGAAGTTGTATAGACAATATGTGAACTCTTTGCATCACATTGTGATTAGCCAATTATCAAAGTGATTCTCTTGCGATGAACGTTGCACACTAGTGAAAGTGTGGAGTCTTGTTTGAATTTAGTGTCGATGCCTTGTGTGATGAGCTTACTATGAACCATGCATGATAAAACCTAGAATTTGCCCCGTTGGTCCGATCAACTAAGTAAGGCTATCTGTTGATATGATCTTAGGCAACTTCGAAGAGTGTGAGCCCATTTGACATATACCTATTTTGTGGCCTACCTTGTGAGTGTGTGAACCTCTCTTGAACACCCCTTGAATCTTAACTTTCTTGAAAGAAACTTGATGACAACATGACCTTTCTTGACCCATTACCCTTAATCCTCGTGAATTGTGGTTGATTGAATAGCCAACTTATGCCAAAAGCCTAAGTTGGGGGTGTGCTAAAAAGAAAAAGTATAGTCAACAAGTGCAAAGAAAGTCTCCTTTAACCCATGGTGTTGAGAAAAATGGAACCCCTCCATACAAAGAAAAAGAGAGAGAAAAAGAGAAGAAAAGAATGAAAAAGAAATATTGTCGAATAAAGTACAAAAGAAATGGTGTTCCCAAACAATCAATGGGATGTGAATAATAGGATGACTTATGAGCACTAATGAAAATGATGAAGGAAGAGGAAAGGAAGTGTTGAGAGCACCAAATTTCATGAGGATGAAAGTCATTGAGCCTAGATGGCCATACCTTTGCACCCAGCCCATTACCAGCCTTGTAAAAACCTTTTTGATCTTGAGTGAGCTGAAACAAATGTCAATTGGAAAATATGGGCAAACCTATGGGTGAAAGCATGCAGAGTGTTTTTCTTTTTGACTGTGAGCGTTGCATTTGATTCCGTAGCCTTATATGATTAAATCATTATGTGTAAGTATGGAATCATCCTTTGTGTGAGGGCATTCAAATACTTTTGTTGAGCTTGAACTTGCATTTGAAGCAAATATTACGAGCGTGAGAATCTTTGGTAATGGTGTGTCACAACTTGAATATTTGGGTACACAGTTGATCCTAGCATGAGTAAATTGAGTTTTGTTGTGTACATTCATGATCGAGTATTGTGTAGAACTATTTGAGACATCCTTTTTGAACTGCTGAACTTGAGTTTTAGTTGAGGACAAGCAAAATATTAAGTTGGGGAGTGTTGATGAGTCCACAAATTGGACTCATTTAGGGCTATATTTTGATAGAATTAGTATCCTCAAATGCATATTTTGTCTCAATATCTGATGAAAATCCTTAAGTTTCAGTTATTGAGAATTTGAGGTAAAGCATGGACACTACTTGGCAAGAAGGAACAAAGCGGCTGAAAAGAATGAAGAAATAAAGGCCTGAGGATCACCGAGCCCAATTGGCGAGTCTCTGATCGGCCTGGATATCACCTTTTGTTCCATTGTGCCGAGCCCTGAAGGGAAAGATCAAGTTGGTGTTGAATGGAGCAGTCAGTGTATCGCCGAGTTGTTCCGCAAAGCAGTACCATATTGCCCAACAACTCAAAGTGCGAAGAGGCTGAAGGCTAAATCAAGAAGGTGATGAAATCGATTAAAAGGTGAATCTCCGAGTGTATAGGCGAACCCGACTAACTGCACCAAGTGATCCGCTGTAGCACAAATTTTCAAATACTATAAATACTTGTTGAAGTTGTTAGCTATCAATCAAGTCATAGATAATTATTATTCAGACTTAGAATAATTTCAGTTCCAAGTTGTAGAGGGTTTTGGAGACTTTGTTCTAAGACCTTAAAGATTCAAAGGGTTTCCACTCCAAGAATGGACATGCGTCTCGAAGATTCTTCACTCTTGACGTGTTTTAAGACTTAATTCTTCATACCCAGTTGATGGAAATTGATATTGGTATAAATTTTTATTTCTCTTACATGTCTAGCTAAAACCCCAATTCTTGGGGTGTGATTTTGTGAATATGGGTTAGATTATCTGTTGGGTCTTGCTTGTTGATGGTTTATTTATTATTTAAATGTGATTTCGTTTAGTAGTTGAATATGAACTTAATGGAATTGTAGTAGCAAATACGATTTCACCTTTATGTTTTTGGCTTGCTCTAGAGAGAGATCGTAGAACTAAGACTACTAAATTGATAGCCAGTGGTATTAGGTCGACATGGGTTCAGCTTGAGAGAGTGAATCCTAGTCCTTCTCCCACACATTCAGCTCGAGAGAGTGAATGGGCTAAGGTGGAGGTTGTGCTTAATGCAGCAACTCGGTGTTCGAGAGAAACCGAGTTTATTCCGGGTAAGTTACTCGAGAGAGAATTTACCCCCACTATAGTCTAGCGTAGTCACAAATACTCAACGAATTTACTATCAAAAGCATGTACTCGATAGTTTAGTTTATCCCGTATTCCTATCACTTCCCAAGAATCCCGTCTCCATATCTCATTTTCTTATATCTTTGTTTTTTTAGTTGTTAATCAGTACAAACCCCCATTGATAATTGACGTTTGTGTCACCCACTTTGATTTAGTATGTTTTTATTCGATAATGTTTTTAGCTATGGCTAATTAGAACTAAATTTTATTTTTCTATTAATTCTCAAAACCACTCCCTGTGGGAACGATCCCAACCCTTGGTTGGGTTATATCACTACACGTGATCGTACGTCACTTGAACCGAACTAGTGTCAGTTGATTGCATCCTGAAACATCATGACCATAACGTAGATGCATATATTAAATCATAATAGTAAGCAGTCCGTAGGCGGGACTGCCACTCAAGAACCATTACTAGCCCCAAATGAACCCTTGGCCTGGTTAACTACTCAGCAGAAGACTTAAACACAAGGAAATAGTCTCAAATGATGAACTAATGAAATAACTTATAATGTCTTAAAAGAAGCATTCAACTAGCAAAGATGGCAACTCAAGTCTCAAAACATAAGCCAATAACAAAGTAGTGACAAGTGAACTAACTAACTGTCTATCTATGAAGACTCTAAAACTCAGAGGGATGTCAGGACAAGACCCCCGATCATCCTAACAACTGAAAACTACTAAAGTAATGTAAATCGGGATCCTCCAAATAGCAAGGAGGCCCATTACAACTTGATCAACGAAGCACTAGATGTTGATCCTGGTTACCTGTATCTGCATCATAACAACGATACAGGCCAAATGGTGTCAGTACATTGAATGTACGAGCATACGAGGGGAAATATAAAACCAATTAAATTTGTGTATATAAGAATACAAAATACTTATGTGGGAGTTTCTCTAACCGACAACCATTAGTTAAGAGTTATTGTGATGATACAACGTTTTGCCTCATGCTGCCAGTGTCATCCTATACCTTGCCGAGGCTATAGGACCTGAATACTAAATTGATCCATTAGTATACTCTAAAAAGCACTAAGGAATAATCTAAAAAGTATGACCCTTTTCTACCCATGGTGGCCACATGGTTTATGGGGGCTAGGAGTTGTCTAAACTCTCCCCCATATATATTCTCAATACTACTCCCAAAATATACTAGCTTATATGTTGAAAAACATAAGTCTGTGGTTTGAGATAATTACTCACAACTAACCCGAAGGCTCACTTGGAAATCAATGTTTCCTCTCTTGCTTAATTATGAAAGCATTTACTCTTTACTGAAAACTAGCTCAAAAGCTCTTTTGGGAATCTCAATTTCATTTCTTGTTTAAATGTGAAAACATTTTACTCTTTGGAAATACATAGTCGTGATATACTCTTTTGAATAAATGAACTTCAACCTTTACTCTTTACTCAACTAAAAACTCAAGTCTTAAAACAAAGTTAAAACATTTGTAAAAGACTTTTGGAAGACTCTATGAACTTCTCTTGACTTGGCTCTTACCTTTCCTTGAATTTGAATTTATGGATTCAAGGATGGTGATTTGTGATAAAAAAGATCTGATGATGTTTAGAAGTGTTTTTAGATAGTTAAACATGAGAAACAATCAATAAATTACTGCCTGGAAGCAAGTCCGCATCGCGAAGATGAATTTTAATATTTGGTAGTGAAATAAATTTTGAGGCAGAAGGATTCATGACCACTCCACGACGAGGAGAAAAAATTTCAAATCCTGAGGAACAGGTCCGCGTCTTCTTCGTTTTCTAATCCCAATTCTCTTAAATTTGGTTCTTTTTCTCAAATTCTCTTTAAATTCAGATACCCAACATATGTACACAAGAACCGAATCAAACACAACTCTAAAATTGACCTTAAACTCTTAAGAACTCCTCAATCTCATCCCAAATTCAAGAACGAAAGCAATTCAAGAACACAACTAAAGAAACATCAAAGTCTCAATATTTTAGGAAGAAAATCATACTGAAATAAACATGTTTGGTGCGTGGGTGAACGAATCCAATGCTATGTGAACTCACATACCTCATAGGATTGAGTCATTGGCAAAATCCACAACCAAAATCACAAGAACTTGACGAACCATGAACTTTTCTTCTCTTGTCCTCCTCTTTTCTCTTCTCCCAAAGCCCTAGCGTAATTTTCAATTGTGTAAACTGAACTAACTCAGTTTAGACCCCAAATAATTTACTAAATATAGATTTAATTAATTGGGTAATGAAAAGACCAAAATACCCCTTTAAAATCCAATTTTGACTTTCTTTATCTAGATAGCCTGACTTCAAATGGGAATATCTCCCTCATACGAACTTGAAACTGATAAAACTCGGTGGCATTAGAAAGATAATTCAAAGATATTTCCTGAGGTACTTTGTAGAAAACCTAAATCATTCTGATCTGGGAGTTATGGTCTTTTTAAGTTGACCAATAACCCATACTTAACATAACCAATTTTCCAGATTTTTCTTTCTTTCCAATTAATGACTCTTTCTAACTAGCTCTTTCACTTTGAGAGATGTTACAATATCTCCCCCTTGGGAACATATATCCTCGAATAAGATTACTCTTAACAAGCGAATGGCGTAATATCAAATATTCAGTTCAAACACTCAACAATCAAATCTAACACATTAAGCATATCAATTAAAGAGTAAGAAGAAGAGAATTAGTACCTTGGTCTAGAATTTCTTGATGTTCAAAGAGATGTGGATAACTCTTCTTCATATTCTCTTCAGCTTTTCCCAAGTAGCTTCCTCAACAAATTGATTTCTCTAAAGAACTTTGACTTATGCTACTTCCTTGGTCCTCAACTTGCGAACCTGATAGGCTAAAATTTGAACAGGGATCTCCTCATAAGACAAGCTATCCTTGATACTAATATCTTCAGTTTATATGATAAGTGAAGCGTCTCCCATGCATTTCTTCAACATGGAAACATGAAATACCAGATGAACCGTTGCTAACTCTTGGGGTAGCTCGAACTCATAAGCTACATTATCAATCCTTTTGGATATCATGTAAGGGAGAATATATCGGGGACTAAGTTTCCCTTTCTTACCAAATATCATAACACCCTTCATGGGTGAAACTTTCAAGTATACCCAATCATCTACTTCAAACTCTAACTCCCTTCTCCTAACATCAGTGTAGGATTTTTGACGACTCTGCGCTATTTTCAACCTTTCTTCAATCACTTTCACTTTAGCTTGATGAACTATATCTGGTCCAATCAACCCAGATTCACCAACTTCAAGTCATCCAATAGGAGATCTGCATCTTCTCCCATAAGGAGCTTCATAAGGAGCCATATGCTACAATGGTAACTATTGTTGTAAGAGAACTTAATGAGAGGTAGGTGATCATCCCAATTCCCCTTGAAATCAATCACACAGGCCCTCAACATATCTTCTAAAGTCTAAATAGTGAGCTCTGCCTGACCATATGTCTGAGGATGAAATAGAGCACTTATGTTCACATTTGAACCCAAGCCTTTCTGAAAAGATTTCCAGAATGGTGCAGTAAATTGTGCACCTCTATCTGATATAATAGATACTGGAACCCCATGGAGTTTGACTACCTCTGTAATGTACAACTTGGCATAGTCTTCTGCTAAATGGGTAGTCTTTACTAGCAAAAAGTGAGCTGATTTTGTCATCCTATCAACAATCACCCAAATAGAATCATGCTACCTGCGAGACCTTGGCAACCCAGTAATGAAATTGATATTGATCATCTCCCACTTCCATTTCGAAAGTTCTATATTCTGAGTCATACCACCAGGCCTTTGGTGCTCTACTTTAACTTGTTGGCAATTCAGACACTGAGCAACGAACTCTAGAATGCCCTTTTTCATATTACTCACCAATATACTTCTCTCAAGTCACGATACATTTTTGTGGAACCCGGATGGATAGAATATCTGGATCTATGAGCTTCCTCCATGATCCTCTCTTGGAGTTCATCCACCCTTGGTACACACAATCTACCTTGATACCTCAATACACCATCTTCCCCTTTCTCAAGAGCTATTATTTTTTGCTTATGAACATTTGCCTTCAATTCAAGCAAAATTGGATCTTGGTATTGCTTCTCTTTTACTTCTAACACTAATGATGATTCAACCCCATTCATCACCACTACTTCTCATTCTATGGAATCCATTAGTCGAACTCCCAAGAGTGCAAGTCTATGCACATCTCTTGCTAGCTCTTTCTTATCTTTCTCAAAATGGACGGTACTACCCATAGACAACAAGCTCAAGCCATTAGCAACAATATTAGCCTTATCTAGGTGATATACAATACTTATGTCATAATCCTTGAGTAACTCTAACTACCTCCTTTGACTGAGATTAAGCTCTTTTTGACTAAACAAATACTGAAGACCCTTGTGATCGGTGAACACATTCACATAAACACCATACAAATAATGACGCAATATTTTCAAAGCAAATTCTATGGCAGCCAACTCTAAGTAATGGGTTGGGTAGTTCCTCTCATGAACTTTAAATTGTCTGGAGGCATAAGCTATAACTTTGTCATTCTGCATTAACACACAACCCAAACCAACTCGAGTCGCATCACAATATACCACAAAGCCTTGTGTACCTTCTAGTAAGGTCAATACTGGGGCAGTAGTCAACCTCTTTTTCAATTTGTGAAAGCTTTTCTCATAAGCTTTAGACCATTAAAACTTCAATGTTTTATGAGTCAAGTTGGTCAAAGGGAATGAAATAGATAAGAATCCCTCTACGAACCTTCTATAATAGCCAGCCAAACCCAAAAAACTCTTAATATCAGTTGGAGATGTGGGTCTAGGCCAATTCTGCACTGCCTCTATTTTCTCAGTGTCAACTTTAATTCCATCACCGAAAACAATGTGACCTAAGAATGCCACAGATTTAAGCCAAAACTCACGCTTGGAGAACTTGGCATACAACTCTCTATCCTTCAAAGTTTGGAGAACTATTATGAAATGGATAGCATGATCTTTCTCATTCATCGAATAGATTAGTATCTTATCAATGAATATGATAATGAACATATCTAAATAAGGCTTGAATACTCTATTCATATGGTCCATGAACACTGCAGGAGCATTAGCTAAACCGAACGACATACTAGAAACTCATAATGACCATAACAAGTCTTGAAAGTTGCCTTTGGAATATCACATTCCCTTACTCTTAATTGATGGTAGCCAGATCTAAGATCTATCTTAGAGAAACAAGTGGCACCCTGAAGTTGAAAAAAGAGATCATCAACTCTCGAAAGAGGATACTTATTCTTGATGGTAACCTTGTTCAACTGGTGGTAATCTATACATATCCTAAGGGAACCATTTTTCTTCAACACAAACAAGACCGGAGAACCCCAAGGAGAGACAGTTGGTCAAATCAACCCTTTCTCTAGGAGATCTTTCAACTGTTTCTTTAACTCTTTCAACTCTACTGGTGCCATTCTATATGGCGGAATACATATAGGACGAGTAACAGGAAGAATATATATACCGAAGTCTATTTCTCTCTTAGGATGGACTCCAGGAAGATCTTCTGGAAAGACTTCTGGAAACTCTTTTACTGCTGAAACTAACTGAATAGGATGTATCTCAACACTTGAGTCATTAACTAGGACTAAGTGATAGACACACCCCTTGGAAACTAACTCTCTTGCCTTAAGGTACAAAATAAAATGACCTTTAGGCACTGCTGAACTACTCTACCACTCTATAACTGGCTTATAGGAACCTGGAACTTGACAACTCAAGTTCTACAATCCACTGAGGCATAACAGGTATGAAGCTAGTCCATACCTAGAATGACATCAAAATCTACCATGACTAACTCAACTAAATCAGCCATGGTGCTATTGTGATTGACAGAAACGGGACAATCTTGATAGACTTTGTTTGCTAGAATAGACTCACCAATAGGTGTAGAAACACTAAAGGGCTCACTATGTTTCTTAGGAAGAACATCAAAGTTCATCGCAAAATAAGGAGTTACAAATGTTAAACTCGCTCGATCTAGCGAAGCATAAACATCAAAGTTAAAGACTTGGATCATACCAGTGACAACATCTAGCGAATCCTCTTGCTCTTGGTGAGTAGTGATAGCATAAAGATGGTTTTCTCCTCCGCCTGCGCCTGAAGTAGCTCCTCTAGATACAGCTCTATCTACTGGAGTAACCGAAGAAGATTAGGCTCAATTGCCCCCATTACCGTTACCCTTCTTGTTCTTTGGACACTCTCGCATAAAGTGACCATTCTGGCCACACTTAAAGTAGCTAGTGGAGCTATCACGACACATCCCTGAGTGGTTCCTATGACACTTAGCACATGCAAGAGGCTTACTACCCACTTATGCCATACTACCCTGAGAATAGGCAGGTTTAGCTCTGAAATTCTTACTATTGTACTCACTTTTGTTCTTTGGTGCAGGTGCACTAGCAGATGATGGAACAGGTCCCTTTTGTTTCTTTTGAAAAGTTGACCGATTAGCATTACTCTTCTGCTGTCCGGACTCATTTCTTGTCTTAGCTCTCTTATTTCGAAACTCCTCTTTGTCTTTCAGCTTTCCTTCCTCAACCTGTTGCACATAGATCATTAGCCTTGCTATGTCCATATCCCCTATCAGCATATCTGCTTTGCCTTCCTTGCTTAACAGGCGATACAACCCAACAACGAAAAAACTCATCCTGCTCCTTATGCCAGCAACCATCTCCGTAGCATAGCGGGAAAGTTGTGTGAACTTTAGACTGTACTCATGAATGCTCAAAAAATCCTGTTTAAGAGTGCGGAACTCTTGTACCTTTGCCTCTCTCAGTTCTCGGGGAATGAAACGCCCAAAGAAGACCTCCTCAAACACAAGCCCAACTCACAATCGGTTACGCACAAGCACGAGTTAGAAAGAAACTATATAGAGATGAACTATATCGTATGAAATGAGTATGAAAGATGTGAGATAGTTCCTACATGTTGCAGCCTCCTAATTATAGATGTGGCGTGCTTCACACCAATAACTAGGACTATACGAACATGGCTTCATAGACTCTCTAGGACTCTTGAACTCTGTGCTCTGATACCAAGTATGTCACGCTCCTAGCCCACATCCTTGGCAGGATTAGCACTCGAGAACCATTGTTGGCCCCAAGCGAACCCTTGACCTGGCTAACTACTCAGCGGAAGACTTAAACACAAGGAAATAGTGTCAAATGATGAACTCATGAAATACTTAGAATGTCTTAAAAGAAGCATTAAACTAGCCAAGATGGCAACTCAAGTTTCAAAACATAAGCCAATAACAAGGTAGTGACAAGTGAACTAACTAACTATCTATCTATGAAGCCTCTAAAACTGGGACGGATGTCGGAACAAGACCCTCGATCATCCTAACAACTGAAAACTACTAAAGCAATGTAAATAGGGATCCTTCAAAAAGCAATGAGGCTCACCATAAGACTTTGAATGCTCAACTTGATCAACGAAGCACTAGATGTTGATCCTGGTTACCTGTATCTGCATCATAACAACGATGTAGGACAAATGGTGTCAGTACATTGAATGTACGAGCATGCAGGGGGAAATGTAAAACAAGACATAAGCTTGAAAGGAACTAAAAGAAAAAACCTGGTCTCAACTCAACTCAATTGGACTGCACTCATTTCAATATAAAGCAGTATAAACAAGTGCAATATAGACAAAAGCTTGTTAAAACATGGGTATCAACTCTGTGTATTTAGAAATACAATAGTAATTGTGTGTGTATGCAAGGATACAATGTAAACTCTCAATGTATATAACACTACAATTAAATCTATGTATAGAAGAATACAAAATACTTCTGTGGGAGTTTCTCTAACCGACAACCATCACTTAAGAGCGATTGTGATGATACAACATTTTGCCTTACGTTGCCAAGGTCGTCCTAGACCTTGCTGAGGGTATAGAACCTAACTACTAACTGGATCCATTAGTCTATGCTGAAAAGCACTAAGGAATCACCTAAAAAGCATGACCCTTTTATACCTACGGTGGCTACATAGTTTGTGGGAGCTAGGAGTTGTCTAAACTCTCCCCCATATCGGTTCTCAATACTACTCCCAAAATATACTAGCCCATATGTTTAAAACATAACTCTATGGCTTGAGATAATTACTTAAAAACTAGCCCGAAGGCTCTCTTGGAAATCAATGTTTCCTTTCTTGCTTAATTGTGAAAGCATTTACTCTTTACTGAAAACTAGCTTAAAGGCTCTTTTGGAAATCTCAGTTTCCTTTCTTCTTTAAATGTGAAAACATTTTACTCTTTGGGAATACATAGTCCCGATACACTCTTTTGAACAAATGAACTTCAATCCTTACTCTTTACTCAACTTAAAACTCTGGTCTTAAAACAAAGTTAAAAATTTTGGAAAAGACTTTTGGAAGACTCTATGAACTTCTCTTGACTTGGCTCTTAAGTTTCCTTGAATTTGAATTTATGGATTCAAGGATTGTGATTTGTGATAGGAAAGATCTTATGGTGTTTAGGAGTGTTTTTAGATAGTTAAACATGAGAAACGATCAAGAAATAATTGTCTCGAAGCAAGTCCGTGAAGCGGAGATGCATTTTAATATTTGGTCGCAAAATAAATTTTGAGGGAGAATGGTCTGTGACCACTCCATGATGCAAAGAGAAAATTTTTCCAATTCTAAGGAATAGGTCCGCGACGCGAACCTGATACTCAGATTTGCCCGACCTGTTCCTTCTTTGTTCTCTAACCCCAATTCTCCTAAATTTGGTTCTTTTTCTCAAATTTTCTTTAGATTCAGATACCCAGGATATGTACACAAGAATCTAATAAAAAAAACTCTAAAATTGACCTTAAACTCTCAAGAACTCCATTACCAAATTCAAGAACGAAAGCAATTCAAGAACACAACTCAAGAACATCAAAGTCTCAATCTTTTAGGATGAAAATCATACTGAAATAAACATGTGGAGTGTGGGTGAACGAACCAAACGGTATGTGAACTAACATACCTTGTAGAATTGAATCCTTGGCGAAATCAACAACCAAAATCGCAAGAATTTGATGAAGCTTGAATTTTTCTTCTCCTTTCCTCCTCTTTTCTCTTCACTCAAAGCCCTAGCATACTTCTCAATTGCATAAATTGAACTAACTCAGTTTAGACCTCAAATAATTTACTAAAAATGGATTTAATTAATTGGGTAATGAAAAGACCAAAACACGCCTTTAAAATCTGGTTTGGACTTTCCTTATCTAGACAACTCGACTTCAAATAGGCATATCTCCCTCATACAAACTCGAAGCTAATCAAACTCAGTAGCATTGGAAAGATAATTCAAAGACATTTCCTACGGTATCTTGTAGCACACATAAATCATCTTTACCTGGGTGTTATGGTCATTTGAAGTTGACTAACAACCAATACTTAACATAACTTAACCAATTTTTCAGATTTTTCATTCTTTTCAAAAATGACTCTTTCTAATTCTAGCTCTTTCACTTAGTGAGATGTTACAATTCACCTTTTCATATTTTCCAAATAATTTTAGGGAACACAATCTAACCAAATCTGGCACAATGCTTATTTTATCATGAGAAAAAGCAACACGAGAATTCTTGAAGATTTTTTTTACTTCTTCAACATATAGTCGCATGAATTCTCAAATTGTTTTGCATCATAGTTGAAAAGAAATGACCAACCGGTTAAGACAACTGATATTTATTCTTGTAAACTTTCAGTTTACTTTTGTATGTGATTTCATTATCATGCCCATATTTATGTACAACAAACAAGAGGAAAAAGTGGGTAATCTCATACGTAAATATTTATAATCCACTTCGGTTGTAGTAATCTGAAGATATTAAATCTTCCCATAATTTATAGTCTCAATATAATTAAAAAAATCAATTCGTCCAAAACTTAAAAGTTTCTTTTGAGACTTATTACAACCCAATATTATGAACAATTTCATTCCTCTAAATCGTAACAAGTTAGCCTTTCTGAAATTCTCAATTAAGTTTGTGTACTGCCAAAAATTTCATAACACCATTCTTATGGCGACCATCTCCTTCAAGGAGAAAATTAGTATTATTTTCATGGTTAAAATTATTGTATGCAAAACTTATTTCTTGACAACAAGCGAAAAATTTGTGTTGTTACACAACAACATTTATTTTGATCATGACCAAAACTTTTATAAAAAAGATTTATTTCTTTCTTTTGTCCTCCAATCGTTCATAATAACACATGCCACAATATTTGGGATGTACTCAAAATCTATGACCAAATAATCATTTATGTCAAAATATTTCTTTTCAATCTCTCAAAGCTCTTGTATAGGTGAGATATGACATTTATCCAACCATACATGAACATATCTTTATCCATACTAACAGAAGTCATATTCTCTTTAAGAAATGACCATAATAATTTGTACATGCTCCATAAGTTATTATTAGTCATAATTTGACATTAACAAATTTATTTGACCCACCTCAACATTACTTTAAAAGTACTAAATGCACTATCACATTGTATTTCTTTATTTGGATGGAGGATTTACAAAACTTTCAAATTTGGTTGCACCAACCCAATGTGCCCAACAACCTTTCATACCACTTTAATGGCAAAAAATTACCTTCACATTTGAAGGACTATCATAAGAACCCAAAATGTTCTTCCTTTTAATTACCGCAATTAAACATTAGCATTTTACCACACACATATTCATACATATAACTACTTGTCAAATTTAGTCACATTATGTCCTGCTACAACATTTACATAAGTGAATGGAGCAAATCAATTGGACAAATTTCATGACTTTTATCAAGAGCATATCAATTTGCTCAGTCATTATTACATCTTCATTATATTATGTCGAGACTTGAACCCAACATTTTATTATCATGATGCACCAGGACTCTGACCCAATGTATTACCCTCTTGGTGCAATAAGACTTGAATCCTTCGTCTTACCCTCAATCAATGACATAATAAGCCAAATATAATAGGAATCACCATTGAGCCTTAAAAAAATATTTCCACTTTCTGATTAACATGCACAAATAAATGTAGAACAAAAGAAACACAATAAAAATATTCTCAACAAAGTATGTACTAATATCTTAAACTTGTCAAAACAAAGAGTTACATATAACATTACATTATATTATGTTTGGTGCACAATAATTAAGCTAGTGAATTACCGTTATAAATCAAAAAGTGAATTGCACACTAAGAAAATAATAATTTCACACGAAAATTAAACTGATCGCTACCACCACCCCTTTTTCAATTTCCAAGTGAACCCAAAATATTTCACACACAAATCAAAATAAATTAAAAGCTTATGTAATAACCAAAACAGTGAGCATAATCATAAATAAAATATAAAATATGCTTCACATACAAAAGAAAGTATATATAGTCGTAGGTGAAAAAATGTACTGTAACTATAATATTAATCATTCACCTTGGTCACAACTAAAATATAAATATACTCCACAATAATTTACCTTGTTCCTGATAGAAAAATAAACACAATTAATTTACCTTCTTTTATTTACTTTACTTCAATACTGGTAGATCATTCGGGCCGATAACGTGTTGTAAAAATTAAGAACAAAATAACAATATGAATATGAAGAGAAGAAAAATATAAGACAAGAGGAACAATATAAAATAACTTTCTTTCTTTCAAGTGTTCACCAAATCTTCAAGTCTATACAATATGAACCCTTATGCCTTTATTTATAGTGTAACATAGAGGCATACAAAAGGTTAGTCATAAACATGAACATAATGAAGGAGATTATGGAGGTGAAAGGTTACAAGAATAATGATCATAAAGGTGAAAGTTTATCTTCATACAAGAGGGAAGTAATGTAGTAACTTTTTAGTGTAGTCGACATCCAAAATAGATTATTTTATAACAAAGATATAATAAACAATAATTATATCACAAAGCTACTCAAAAGATCTTTTCTAAGAGAGTTTATCATTAATTTTGTCAAGCAACAGATAGATTTATAGCATCGATTTTGTTACATAATATCATGATTTCCATCTTTAAATACTTACAACAAATATGTCCAAACACACAAATTTATGAACGTTAAACATGAGTCACCCAAATGCCAATTTCATACTTTTTTTTTTTATCTCTTTAGTTATGTATCATAATTACGTTCATGGCTGATCAATGTATATATTAATCGTCTTTGATAATCTGGTCATTAATTTATTAGCATTGCTTATAGTGCACTTGTTTAATCCCCCCGTTGACTTTTATTTTCCATGTTGTACTATTTGAAAATCAATTTAACTAATTTTTAAAGTTAAATTAGATTACATTTATTTGATATTTTTTTTAAAAAATTAGATATTTAAAAACTATATGAAAAGTACTACAAACTACAATTTTTTTGCATACCAATATGATGAAAAAATATATCAATGTTAGTCAAGATTTTTATAGTTTGACTCTAAAAAAGGAAACTATGACAAATAGAAGTGGATGGAGGTTGTAGTATTTTATTCACAATATTTCAGTTTCTTCTTTCCGAAGGATAAGTTTAGCATCTGCACATAGAATTATTTACTAAAGACAATTATGTCTTTCCGCTTACCTCTTTGTGTAGAGTTTATTTATAAAGATAATAATTTGAAAATTACAGATATCATAAATTTGTAAGTAATTTTAGCACTTTAAAATAATCTTTAACAAATGAAAAAGCAAGCTACGCAACAAAGAGTAAAAACACCTTAATAAATTTATCATATTTTATTGGGAAAAGGGTCTGAAATCTATCCAAACTTAAACTGAAATTGCAGTAACGATACCAAACTTTGGAACGGACCTTTTACCTCTCTACACTATTTAATAGTGTATTTTAAAGATATATATATATATATATATATATACACACATACATATGCCCATGTGCACATCATAAATATTGCATAATTATAAATAATAATGTGTCCACGTGGATACATATATACCTTTTCAATACACTATTAAATAGTGTATGGGGGTAAGAGGTCCTCCATAAAGTTTGGTATCGAGCATCAATTTCGGCCAAAGTTGGAGTATTTTTCAGACCCTTTTCCCTATTTTACTTTGAGATATTATACATATACTTATATTTATACTTACTACCATAAAAGCATAAACTCCCTAACTTGAATGTTAAATTACTATTATACCCTAAAAACACCCAATTTAGTACATATATATATATATATATATATATATATTAATTCATTTATTAATTCATTTATTTCTTCTATATTATATTAAAGGATGAAACCTTTTTCACATTGATGGGTAGTAACTTTTTTGAAGGATTGTGATTTTTTAGATGCTTTATGACATTTCCGAAAATTTGTGATTTTTCTTAAGGGTTGTGACTTATATTATTGTAACGTCCTGCTCCCGTTGTTAAAGAAAATCCAACGAGGAAAAATTTTAGGCCGAAAAACTTTTTGGTAGTTACTTGGAATTTCGCAATCTAGTCCAGATTTGGATGAAATCGGAGTCAGTAAGGTCTAGGAAAATCTGGTAACAATTGAGTAATCTAATTATGATTGATCACATGACTAGAAAGCTAAGACGTTAAGGAATCTGTGCGACTTTATAGAATTGAGTGAGAGCAAGTAGAACTCCCAAAATTGATCTTAGCATGAACGGGTAGTTTCTGAGTGTATGGGTTGAAGGTGTGTTGTTAAATGGTGGTTTGGAATTCTTAATTAGACTTACTGTTTCCGTGCAAGCCGCTGTGGCGGGATTATTTTTGCCAGGGCAAGGCCGTTGTAGCAGGATTGGGCTTACCATAGCGAGATGAATTAATGTTTCAAGCACACCTCATATAATTCTAGGTGTCAGCGATCGTAAATCAATATAAAATCCAACAAATGAGTTGGGGTCAAATCCCACAGGGAGCGGTACATGTTTTAAATTCAGATAGGAAGTGAAAATGTGGTCTAATCTTCCATAGGAATAGAAAGTATGAAAAAAAACATTAATCAAGTAAAAGGGGTGACACAAATGTCATATGAGGGTTTTGGTTTTGATTACCAACTACACGCAGCCACAAAAACATCGAAATAACAATAAGGAAAGGGATTCTCGGGATGTGATCGATTATAGGCAAACTACGATATATGTATAATTGAAACTACTAGTAAACAACTAAAATCAGTGAGTAGGCTAGACTATAAGGAAGATATATTTCTCTCAAACAACTACCTCAAATCAGGTGATTTCTTTCGAACATCAACAAGCATGACAGTGAAAAACAATCCACACCTTAATTCATCAACTCTTTCGAGCTAGATGGGTAGAATTGGGCTTAGGATTTATTCTCTCAAGCTAAACCCAACTCAACCAATACCCACAAATCATTAATCAATAATCTTAGGTCTAGAACCTCTCTCTCTCACAAGCCAAGAACACAAAGATAGAAATGCATTTGCACCTACAATTCATAAATTAAATCACAATTAATGATTAAACTTACTTCAAAATAGCATTTAAACTAGTAATTAACAATACCCATAAACTTATTCAACCCATAATCATATGATCACACCCCAAGAATTAGGGTTTTAGACAAACATCATAAAAAGGTAAAAACAATTACTGAATCGATTATCTATCAACTAGGTAAGAGTGATTTAGTCATTACAATGCTTCATTTTGTAGAAAATTCAAAACCCACTTCAAAATCTCCAAACTGAACCTCTAAAATTCTTCAAAACTATGAAAAACTATAGAGAAAGGTGTTCTGAGCTAAAATCTCATTGTCCAACAATCAAAACTTAACTCAACCTCCTAAATAAATATTCAAAATCTAATGTATAGTCTCCAAAATTAAGCCAGAAAGGGCCGTTTGGCAAAGTAATTCGGGCTCACCGAAATACTCGATGAGCCGCCCTTTGACCTCTTCCGTCGCCTTTTCACCTCACTACTATATCTAATGTCAGGGTTACGTTACCCTTGCAATAGGCTTCTCTACCATCGCTGTAGCTCTAATGCCACAGTTTAGGCAACCGCTACAACAGCTGTCGTTGCATTAGTTCTATTGGGACGGTTATGACCGACGGTTATTATAATTGTAGCAGTAGATGGCCTTATTGCAATGGTTTCCAGATTAATAAATTGCCGACGGTTAAAGTTTTATTGGTACGGTTATTAACCGTTGGAATTAAGTTTTATGCCACATTTATTTTCAACCAATTGCAGACGGTTAACACCCTATTGGTACGGTTATTTACCGTCGCAATAGAGTTTTATGCGATAGTTCTTTGTAGGTTGTTGCTACGATTATTTTTAGCACCATTTCATTCTATTGCAACAGTTGTTATATGATAATGCATCAATTTTACGCTATTATAATTGTTGCTCAATGTCTATTGCTATGGTTATTACGGGTTAATGCAATAATTCTTTACGTTTTGCAACAATTAATATTAGGCTATCACAACATATATACTATTGGTTCCATATATATATATATATATATATATATATATATATATATTATTAATTGAGCCATTGTAATACTTTTATAACATAAAATACACATATAAAGATCATGCGAAGAAGTAGTTATATTTCATTACCAAAATTATAATCTAAGATCCATGGTTGGGTACGTACGTAATATATCGATAAAAGAAAAATATATAAACATTTTTCAACCATTCAAAAAGGGTGAAATGTACAGATGCCGCACCACATGGTTTTCAATTTTCAAAAATAACAGACTTCTAGAACATAGGTAAAGTTAATATCAACTCAATTCAGCTCCTATGTCAAGTCTTCAGTACTACTTTCATCTCCTTCTTCGATATCATCACCTACATACAATTAATGAAAATACAAACTAATTTAGCAATTTTGTTGCAAAAGTTCAATGACTAACAGAAGAATAATGACCCAGCTGCAAGAGCAATCAGAACAGTCCACATACAGGATCAGAAACAATCTTCATGAACAGGATAATTGTTACAACACTGAAGCTACTGGAAAATCTGATTCAGATCATGAGCCAAACACTAAAAGTAGGGGAAGAAGTAGGGTCAGAAAAAATGGGAGGAAACACAGAGGCCAACAATATCCAGTTAGATCATAGAAGACCAACAATATGTGGAACATATCAAGTATAAAATGTTTTAATTGGAGAAAACACAGAAGCCAACAATCTGATTTAGTTTTAATGATTAGTGCACTTTTTTGGAAAATAAGAGGTGTTAGATCATAGAAGGCCATGCATTCACAAGCTGAAAAATCAAGTCTACATCAACAATATTCAGTTTGTAGCCGGCCATTTTTGAACCCTTTGTTGGAAAACAAAAGACAAATTCTATGTTGTTGGAGCAATAGATTTGGTGTTTTTGGAGCAATTCCAATCTTGTTCATTTAATCTCGAATGATAATCAACATGTCACTGTCAACATGAAGAAGGCTTATGGAAACCAAGATCTCCTTGTGTCTGCTATATATGCTAAATGCACTGAGGTTGGATGAAAAAATCTCTGAAAATTTTTGAAAGAAGACAATGAAATGATTGATTTTGAATCCCATGGAAAAGTTAGGGGGAGAACATCATAGAATGGATAGGAGCTTGGGTTCCAAAGTTGTTTAGACAATTGTGGATTGAAAAATATCTCATTCATAGGCTCTAACTTCATATGGTGAAATAACAGAAGTCCAAGAAAGAGAATTTGGAAGAGACTGGATAGAGTTTGTATAATCAATAGCCATTGGGACCAACAATTTCAAAATACTACTATAAGACATTTTGCTAGAACAGATTCTGACCATAGACCTTTGTTAATGAAATATCAAAATTCTAACACTACTCATTTCTCTTATTTTAGCAATAGCATGGTACAATTTATAATATTACACTAATAGCATCAGTGCATTACTAATACTTCAATATATAGCTGGACATTTCTAGAGGCCCTATGTGTTGGGAGAATGAACTGAAATGGACAGAACAAATGACAAAGGGAGATCTCCTAGAACAATGGCATATAAAATAATGTTAGCTCACACTTAATAACTCATAGCCGACAAGCTTAATCCTAGAAAATACTCAGCTAACCAAATGACTGACAAGGCCGCAATCAAAAGAAATAGGCAATAACAAAATCGACAAGACTTTACTCAATAGTCCCTTATAACATAAATGTTACAGCAGTCCATCAGACATTAAAATGCTACAACGACAAAAAAAAAAAAAGGAGATCTCCTAAAACAGTGATATATGGAATGATGTTAGCTGATACTTCATAACTCATAGCCGAGGAGGTTGATCCTAGAAAATACTTAGCTAACCAAATGGCCGACGAGGCCACAATCAGAATAAATAGCTGACAAGGCCACAATCAGAATAAATAGCGACACTAACCTTGCGCGGTTGTTTGAGCAGAAGTAGCTTCTCTTGGGGAAGGAACTGACAATGCTGCTAGTATGTTAGGATCAATTAATCCTGCATGCTGAAGTTGTGCAACTACATCTGCAATAACTTCTTGTCGCATAGTTCTCCTTTGTTCTTCCATTTGTTTCTCCATTTTTTGCATCCTTTCTTGCATTTGTTGCACTACATCATTTGTTGCATTCAAAGTTGGTTCAGAATTGTCAACTTTCTTTTTCAAAGTTCTCTTTGTAACCCCCAATCCATATAGTATTAGACGTCTCGGATGTTCTGGACCCATGACGGCTGAAAATGCATCAACAGACTGACCATTTGTGCTCATTTGCTTTTCAATTTCCTCCATTTCAACCTAGCAAACCATATCCAACAAGCAGTTTTGTAAATTAAAATTTATAATAAATAATTTATCTCAGTAAAAAAATATATATATTGACAGTATTCGTACAATTTTACTAGTTGTGTTCTCATTCGATGCCTTGTACAAACGATCAGGTTTTCTTGTTCTTGTGACCACAAAGAGCTCCTTAGCGGATACAGATTCCTTTTCTTTTTCCTACTCACATAAAAATAGATATCAAGAATTGCTTAAATGATAGGTTAGGACTATAAAATAAATAAGAGAACACACCAATTTACTACGGATTAAAGCAAAAATATTTTTGCCTGCTGTGTGTGGATTCATCAGCTTTTTCCGATTCTTAATATTTGTTTCAGACATTTTCTGCAAATAAATAAATCAATAATGTTAACCAAAAGCATATGGGTGCTACATAATGTACTAGATGAGGTCAGTGTCTCAATATTTCTTTTTTAACAAATCCAAGTAAAGAATATGCTTTGTAAGTATATGAATGTTACTATCATATGAAGCTAAAACCAATCTGCAAACCTTAGTTTTGTAAGTTTCAAAGCTTGATTCATAACATCATCAAACATAAATAGAATCTGAGTCAAACAAGTTAACTTACAACAGAATCATCATAACATTACTAGAAAACTTAGCTTACAGTTGCATGAATATGCCAACATTGAAGTCTCTCTTTAAGGTACTCATAACAATTTGTCAACTTTTTATTCAAGCCAATTTAGTAAGCAAAACAGGTTAGCAGCCTTAAGATTAGTCATGAGTATGTTTTGAATTACAAGTCAAAAGCACCTAAAAAAAGTTTATCCAAAAGGGCACTTAGTTTAGTGAAACCTTGATGCAAATTTCAGCAATCAAACTTAACTAATAAATAAGTTCTTAAGATTTTTTCTTTTTGAGTAAACAGTTGAACAACTCACTTTATACTTTTTATTCTATTACATTTGTATCTTATCAACTTCTAACTGAAATTATTGAGTTTAAACTATTATAAATAAGAAGAATAGTCAGGAACACAAAGCATGTGGTTGTTAATCTTAGCTATACAGTGAGATAAGCATAAAAATCTGACTCAATGAACATTCTCTAAGATTGGAGCAAAATCCTCCGTTTTAGTTGTGACTACCACACTGGAGGAAGTAACAAGCTGCAGCAATATTTCAACAGATAAGAGAATAGTAGAAGAGAAAGTTAAAGAAAAATAAAGTTGCAGCAGCAACTATATCACAAAAGAGATCGGGAGAAGAATAAACTGGATGTTTTAGATTCTGAACTATATTTTACCTTGAATTTATCAGACTTCCAATATTTTAGGAGCTCTCTAAACTGACATTCTGGAATATGACCAGGTTTTTTTGCCATTCAAATTTCATCGTTGTCATATGGATCGTAATAATTTATCTTCAAGTCACTTCTATGCCTTCTCCAAGCATCTCAAATTGTTACCAAAGCACAATCTTTTGCAGCTTCAGGAATAATATATTTCTCCTACAATTTGGTGTCATTCAGTTCGCCAATTGAAGTAAAATAATTTTACAAGAAATTAAATATTGAAAACTCCAATCCTTAGTATAATCCCATAAATCCTTTTTAGAATCCATGCTCCTCCAATCAAATATATCAAATGGGCAAAGAGTTGCATTTCTTGCCAATGTACCTAGGAAGCTACTTAACTTTGTCACAACGTCCTCAGTAGGACCAACTGGCTGATTTAGACTATTCAATAAGATCAATTTACGCTCTTTTCGTGCATGTACATTATGCATTTGCGTTTGACCTCGTTTGTTTTTACTGGAAACACCTTCAGCTATAAGAAAATATAAGAAATTAGAATTCATAGATGAATTTAGTAAGTTTCTAATTTTATATATTACCTTGTTCTTCAGGTTATTCACCAGTTGGAGGAGGGACATAATTCATTTGCACTTGATCCTCTATAGGTTGCTGCTCTTGAGGCTGCTCCTCTACAGATTGTCCATTAGCTTCAGATTATGGTGCTACTGGTTGTTGTTCAATTAATTTAAGCAGATGTCCTTTCTTTGACTCTATAGCTTGAAATTTTTCATTTGTTGTCAATAACCGTCATTTTTTATTTGCCAAGAATGATAATGATCCAGGTTTAGCATATGCCTTTTTTTTTTTTGCTCTTTTGTTTCTTTTTGAAGACTCTTGTTGACTCATGACTATCCAAACTTGTGTAAAAATAAGACAGAAGAAGCCTCTTAGTGCAGAATTTTCAAATGTGAATAACAAAAACAATGAAAGTGAGAAGAACAAACAACAATAGGATTTGTACTAATATATCTATAGTACCGACATTAATTAGCAAGAAAATATTTCAGAACAAATAAGTAGAAATCAAGCAACTAGCAGTAGCAAATAGGCGGAAATCCAAATAGACTCCAATTAACATTCATACTTTATATGATGCAACTCAAAAAGGTATTTATTACTTACTACAAAAAAATGAAGAAGAGAATGTATTGAACAAGTTCAGAAAATCCTTTGTCAATCATCAGCCTCCATCCAATCCCAATCAGTATCATCAAAGTCATCCTCCTCTTCTGATGTTTCCGTAGTTACATCTTCTGAATGTTGTGCAAGGGTAGGCAGATCAATGATATCAACAGGGATATCTTCTCTCGACCATCTAACATCTACATCGAGTATTATTTCTAATGAACCAATGTCATCGTTAGTCTTTCTCCAAAATGTTTCTTCAATATTAGGACAATTCTCTTCCTCCAAATCATACAAATCCACTGGAACTTTATGTCTTGCATAATATACATTTTTCTCAATTGGATCTTCCACATAAAAAACTTGATGCACTTAAGATACCAGTACAAAAGGATCATTCGTGCTACATTTTTTATTGAAGTATACTCGAGTCGATCTATATTCATCAACTTCGTTATGAAACCAATCACATCTAAAAAGTATAACACTAAAGCAACCCCAATAATCAATCTCAATTATATCCTGAATAATTCCATAATAGATAACCATTCCATCGATAGGATTTTGGTCCCTAGCGCTAGCAAAACTATCTGTTGTTGTTGACAAAGTCACTCCACTATTCTGAGTCATGCAAGGGACATCCCGTGTCTTTGTATGAAATCTATATCCATTAATGAAATATCCAGTATATCTTTTAGCTACAAAATTAGGCCTTTTAGCTAGCCATCTTAAGGATAAAACTCCTCTAAAAGATACTCAATTTATGGAGTTCGTGCGGAATTATGGGCATGAACGACTTGGCTCAAGGATCTCAATAATAATGTAGACTCATGAGTACACTATTCTCATTCTCATACTCACTTACTCGAGTCTTGAAATAAATTAAATAATTGTATAAGACTCCTTGAAAAGACTCAAAGGGACTTTCTCAAACTCTACTCGTACTTTACTCTTAACTCAACCTTGAATTTGAATTATGAATTCAATGATCACAATTAGGATATATAGGATTTCTCAGTGAGTAGAAGTAGTTTGGATAGTTGATAATTAGAAACGAGCGAGCATACAACTTGGAGAAAAATGGTGCGATGCAGAGAGGGATTTAATTTTTTGTCGCAAAACTAAATTTTAGGACAGTGAAGTCTGTATCCCCTCCGCGAGGTGGAGATGGGATACTTTTCTGGGGACTGAATTTCAAAGCGTCTCCACAACGCGGACCAGAGTGCGTATATTTTCCCGATCATTTCTTCCTCTCCCAAACTTGATTCAACTCATACCCACTTCAATTTTATGGTCTAATTTCACAAATCTAGAATGTTTTCAGCGAAACCCACACAAAACTCAATCAAGAGACTCAACTATATCTCAAGAATCTCACCACAAGGATTTTAAAGACCTCAATTATCAATTAAACTAATGAACTTCTCAAGAACTCAATAATAACCTTCAAGAATAAATTCATGGGTAAAATTTTACATGATTGGTATGAGGGCGGATAAGCCCAATACTATGAAAGCTTACATACTTATGAGTAAGGGATTTCGACTCATTTAGGGCTTAATATTCAAAGTTTTAGTGTCCTCAATACGTATTTAATGCTCTACACTGATGTTAAAGTGCTAATTTGCAGCAATGAAGGCAAAAGAGCATTGCAAGGATATTACCAAGCAAAAAAAGAGTGAAAAATCTTAAGAAGTTTAAGGAAAGCAATCCTGGAACTCGCCAAATCCACTCGACGATTCGCCGAATAGATTTTTAGCTCACTTAAAGTTTCAGAAAGCCAGCCCATGAACAATACCAACTTAGCGATATGATGGGTATTTTGACAAGTTGCTAAAGAGTTTGGCGACGCTAACTTAGCCCACAAAAATTAACAGTGTAAGTGGTGAAAGGGCAAACCAAAACGGTGAGACGAGGACCACGTGGCGCATCACTGATTAGGTTGGTGAGCCCGGTCTTGATATCCTAAAGTTACAGCAAAGAAAGGGTAAAAAGTCAAGACAAGAAGTCGATGAAAGGGGCACTCGGCATATCACCAAACAGGACGGCAAAGCCAGACTTATTTCGCTGAGTGACTATGAAGCTGAACTTCTGGGATCGTATAAATGCAATTTTAAAAGCAATTTTGGCAGTTCCCACATTGTCCAGTTTTGGGAACATTCCAAACACTATTTTTACACTTTGAGTATAGATTTAGGGTTTTTTTTAGCTTTAATTTGGCATTTAAAGGGTCGTAGATCGTTACCTAATCCGATGGAGAACATAGTTGGTCACGATTTCTTGTTTTTTATGATGTTTGGATAAAATCCCCATTCTTGGGGGCGTGATTATGTGATTAAATGTTTCATTTAGCTTATTGGGGTTATTGTTGATTTGAAGTGAGTTCAATTAATAGTTGAGTTTTAATTGATGAATTATAGTTGCAAATGCAATTCTAGTTTAACATTCTAAGCTTGCTTGAGAAAGAAATATTAGAGTTAAAACTATTAGTTGATGAATGTAGTGATTGGGTTGTTATAGACTTAGCTTAAAAAAGTGGTTCTAAATTCAATCCTACCAATCTAGCTTGAAAACATAGATTGATTGAGGTATTGGGATGTACATAAGTGTTATGCTTGTCGAGGTTCGAAAGAACTCGCTTGATTCGTGATAGTTGATTGATACATGACTATTGAACCTAAAGCCTAGCCTACCCACTACGATTTAACAACTTCTAGTAAATAATAATCACCCATTTTACGAAATTGGCATTCAATTGATCACACTCCCAAGAAATCCTCTCTACTTGTTTATTCCCAGTTGTTCGTAGTATTTATATATTTGTTTACTATAATCCCTCCATTTGACATTAATTATCAACCCTTTGTTTTTTATTTTATTGTTTCAAAAATGTCTACATCTACAAATGATTAGACCACCATTTTACTTCTTAATCAAATTCTTTACCCTATCACTCCCTGTGGGATCGGCCCCAACTCTTAGTTCGGTTTATAATTGTTACCGACTGCCTACACTTAGAATCGGATGAAGTGTAGTTAAAAGTTATCAAAAATGGCATCACTGTTGGGGGTGGTGTTTAGAATTCTTTTAGTGAAGTTTAGTTGTGAACTAATCTTGTTGTTGTTGAATCGACTTTTTTTTTTTCGCTATTGGCTGCTCTTAATTAGGTGAAGATATGAGTGTTAACTGGAGCAATGCTAGTCAACTGTGTCAGAATGACAGAATTAGTAATTTGCACAATGTCAATGAAGATTAGTTGGGAAGTGCGGGTGTTATTTAATTGTCTCTGACTATGGGCAACACGGTGTTTCATGTGACCAACACTAAGTTGCAGTTGTTGCAAATGAAGGGTCTCTTTGGAGGTCATGCTACTAAGGATTCCAATTACCACATTTGGAACTTTATGAATGTGTGTGGTTCATTTTCCTTCAATAATATCCACACAAGAATCGGTCCGACTTCGGTTGTTTCCCTTTTCTCTAATGGTGAGGCAACGAAGTTGTTGGCCGAGTTGCCAAGAAAATCAATTTCTTCTTGGGAGGAGCTCACCGAGACATTATATGTAAGGTTTTTCCCTCCCTCGAAGATGGTGAAGTTGAGGGACCATATTCAGAACTTTAAACGAGTGGATATGGAACCACTGCATGAGACATGGTTGAGGTTTCAGAAGCTGCTACTCCAATGTCCAACTCACGAACTCCGAAATAATGTGTTGTTATAATACTTCTAACGGAGCCCCGACTCAGTCAGCAAAGTTATGGATGACCGGCTTGTTCGAGGAGGAATCATGCAATGACTATTTATATAGCATCTACTTTTCTTGATGAGATAACAAAAATCAACCGTGCTTGGTACACTAGAGAAGATCAAGTGTCTCCTTTGAATTTTTGAATTAAAAAAGAGCACGTGGAGAAAAACCAAGAGCGAGATTAAAACATGGACAAGATTTTGTCCCAATTGGAACACGCTTAGGGAGGATGGACGGAGAAGTCACAATCAAGATGTGTCTAACAAAAATAACTTTCAGAGGAGAGAAGATGACTACGATACGTGTTACATGCACATGGGGGATAGCCCAAGTTCTAGGGACAGTTCTGGAAGCTTTCGGGTGGATGATTTGTTATCCCGCATTCTGAAAAACGTTGAAGGATCCAACAAAATACTTAAAGAGATGAAGGCTGACTTCTCATCCTTGAATAATAAAGTAAACTCTCACTCAAAATCTATCAAGCAACTTGAATGTCAAATGAGTCAACTTTCAGCCCAGTTAGAGTCCAAGCCGCTAGGGAGGTTTGCAAATGATATGATGGTGAATTAAAAGGTTAATCATGATTACCAAACTCCTACAAATTATGTTACCAGCCTTATAGGTAATAACTCTGATAGGAGAATCAGATAGGAGAAATATGCTTTGTCTAATCTCCTTTGATTGTATCCTCCCTTCAATTGAGCTATATATTATTTTCGTATATGGTGGCTGGAATATCCTTTTTAGAAAAAAAAAAACATAATTTTTTAATATGATAGATCATGATTCCTACCAAACACACTCCCAACTTACTTCATCGATCAATATTATTTCTGCATGACTTGAAGAAGTGATTACTAATGTTTGATTTTTTGAATGTCATGATATTGTTGTGCCTCCATATGTAAATAAATAGTCCATTTGTGATCGAGATTTATGCGGATCAAATGAATAATTTGCATCCACATAATCAAATTATTTCTAACTCGGAGATTAATCATTTCAATTTTATTGAAGCTTGTCTTTTCTCCTCAATGAAAATCGCACATGTTCTATGTGTTGAGTCACTTGTTTTGTTAGTTTCTTTTCATAATGTGAATGATAATATGAAAATCATTTCACATAATTTTCGTTATGTATATCAAATTACTAATCTTCTAGCATTTGTATAACTAGAAATCTGTAAGTGCACCAATTGCACTAATACATGACATTTGAAATCATTTTCATGAGATCAAAAAGATTCTTTATTTGTGTTAAGCAGTCTCAAAACCATTGGGTACTCAATGGAATTGCTTTAAGACCTTTTAAATCCTTCAAGGATTTTCATATAACCTTCATCGTCTAGTTAGACATAATAGTCATTCATAATACATATTCAAGTATTTAATCTATTGACAGACTGAAACAAGTCTCATTGCATCTACCACCGGAGAATATATCTATCTCCATTTAATAATATCATGTTTTTTGCAAAAATCTTTTATGCCCCAAGGTAAAAACCGCACTTTATATCTTACAGTTATACTTTCGCACAATGATTCATTTGTACCACACTGACATTATATTTTGATAAATGAACTATAAGATAAAAAAAAATCACTTTTCTAAGTGAAACAAAATATACTTGAATAATACATTTTATTTGGCCAATCATTTATTTCTCCATACTATATGACAAATTTGAATTTAAGATCCTCATAACAATTTATTGCATTGGGTGCTACTTTATACCAAAGATACCATCAACAATCATTTTGATATCGATTCCAATACGACATAACTTATTGAGATCTCTTTTTTTCATCATTTTTTAGTCACCTGAATCTTTGCCAAGGTATTATGAAATGTTATGTCATGGTGCTCTTGTAAAGCACTTGCGTCTTTATCATGATCATTTGGATAAGTGTCTCCTCTCCTTACTCGAGGAGTTTTACATTTGGAATCTATTGGTCTATCATGATTTTAATGTACCATAGACTTTTTCCTTCTTGGACCATTTACTAGAGCATTTGCGGCTTAATTAAAATATTAGGTCAGCAAATACATCTCACAAATTATTTGCAACATTTGCAAATGAATTATCTCTTGAACTTCAAGTTCATATTTTATTAACGAGGATCTAGATAATTTATCTACAGATAATTTTTACCTGCTAATCATATCTCCCCCTTATGTTAGAAAATCTAGCATTGTCACGACCCAACCCACTGGGACGTACGAGCACCTACATACTACCACCTAAGTAGGAGAACCCTCTTATCCCAATAGTTACAGCATGCGAAAATTAAATAAAACGGGAATAAATATACTAATGAAAGTTTATAAATAAGAACTTTTCATGCATTTCACCAGGCCCGTGAAATGAGTTGACTTACAAAATTCAATCAAATTGGGGATATCAAAAGAAAGGGAGTCTCACTAATTCTTTTATTGTGGATATGAATATGTAATTTTCCTCCGAATATTAATGACGAAAGGTTGGTTTGTTTACTTACAATTGCAAAAATCAATATATATTTGATCCATTGATATGCGTTTTTTCTTTCATCTGCTATAGCTTATGCGTCGCGAAAGTTGAAGGTGCATGAGAGGAATTATCAAAAAGATGATTTGGAGTTGGCAGTGGTAGTGTTTTCCCTTAAGATCTGGCGGCATTACTTCTATCGTGTCAAGTGTGAAGTGTTTACTGATCATCGTAGCTTGCAACATGTTTTCACTCAAAATGATCTAAATGTGAAACAGCAAAGGCGGATAGAGTTACTCAAGTATTATAATGTGACCATCCAATATCATCCGGGTAAGGCTAATATAGTGGCAGACACGCTAAGTCAAAAAGCGGTGAGTATAGGTAGTTTGGCTTGCTTGAGTGCAACTAAGTGACCTTTGTCTAAGGAAATCCAGACCATGGAGCCTAAATTCATGCATTTGGGCATTTCAGAAAAAGGTGGGATGTTAGATAGCATTGAGGTTAGGGCCACATTTATTAAGGAGATCAAGGCCAAACAGTTTGAGGATGAAAATTTGAATGAGCTTAGAAAGAAGATTGTGATTGGTAAGGCACAAAATATCATTCTTGATGTAGAAGGTGTGCTCAGTTTTAAAGGAAGTATTTGTGTTCCTCGAGTTGATGACTTGATTTAGAAATTGTTGACAGAATCCCATGGTTTGCAATATTCCGGTCATCCGAGTGTGACCAAGATGTATCGAGATTTGAAATGAATTTATTGGTGATCGGGCATGAAGAAAGATATAGCGGAGTTTGTGGCTAAGTGTCAAAATTGTCAATAAGTAAAGTATGAACATCAAAGGCTGGAAGTGGGGAAGGATAGCCATGGATTTTTTGGTCTTCCCAAGACTTTGGGGAAGTTTGATTCTATTTGGGTAGTGGTTGACAGATTGACTAAGTCAGCCCATTTTATTCCATTCAGAATAGATTATAATGTCGAACATTTGGCTAAGATTTATGTGGAAGAGATAGTGAGGTTGAATGGGGTTCCCCTCTTTATCATCTCGGACCGTGGTACATAGTTTACCTCCAAGATTTGGAGGAAGTTACAGGATGAATTGGGTTCACAACTCACTTTTAGTACAGCCTTCCATCCACAGATGGACAGACAGTCACAAAAGACTAAGAAGACATGTTGAGCGCATGTGTGATTGACTTTAGGGGACATTGGGATAAGTTCTTACCTATGTGTGAGTTCTCCTATAATAATAGTTATCACTCCAGCATAGATATGACACCGTTTAAGGCACTTTATGGGAGGGGATATAAATCATCCATAGGATGGTTCGAGGCTGGAGATGTGAAACCTTTGGGGGTTTATTTAGTGAAGGATGCTTAAGATAAGGTGAGGAGTTTTCAAGCTAAGCTTTTAGTAGCCCATAGTAGACAGAAGAAGTATGCAGACCATAAGATAAGAGACATGACATTTCAGACTGGTGAAAGTGTTCTTCTAAAAGTATCACCAATGAAAGGGGTGATAAGATTTCACAAGAATGGCAAGCTAAGTCTGCGATACATTGGTCCATTTGAGGTTCTTGAATGTGTACGGATAGTGGCTTATAGATTGGCTTTACCTCCTAATCTATCAGGGGTTCATTTGATATTTCATGTGTCCATGTTAAAGATATATCATGGTGACAGGGATTATATCATAAAATGGGACTCAGTTGTGTTAGACAAGGACCTTCAGTATGAGGAGGAACCAATTGAAATTCTTAATCATGATGTGCCTAAGCTGAAGACCAAAGAAATTATGTCTATGAAAATACAATGGAAGCATCTTCCAGTTGAGGAATCTACTTGGGAAACCGAGAAGGACATGCAAGACAAGTATCCTAGTTTTTCGTCCATTCAAGTACTACTCTATTCTTTCTTTAGCCTATTTTTCCTAAGTTTGTCACTCGGGGACGAGTGATGGGTAAATTGGTATCTATTGTAACGACTGGTTCCCATTGTTATAGAAAAGCCAACGGGGAATTTGGGCCAGAAAACTTTTTCGTAGTAACTTGAAATTTCCCAACCTAGTCCAGATTTGGATGAAATCAGAGTTAGTAAGGTCTAGGGAAATCTGGTAATAATTGGGCTACCTAATTATGATTTTTATCACATGAGTAGATAGATAAGACATTAAGGAACCGTGTGACTTTACGGAATTGAATTTGGGCGACTAGAACTCCCAAAAACGATCTTAGCCTGAACGGCTAGTTTTTGAGTGTCATGGGATGAAGGTGTGTTGTGAAATGGGGGTTTGAAACTCTTGAATTGACTCACTAGTTCCGTGAAATCCGCTATAGCGAAATTATTTCCTCCAGGACGACACTGCTGTGGTGGGATAGGGACCGCCTTAGCGGGCCAGTCGTGAATTAAGTCGAAAATAAAGCCCAAAAATATTCTATTCTGTATTTTTTGACTTTGAGAGCTAAGGAATGACCCCAGGTGTTTTCTTGATAGTTTTCCACCATTCTTGAGGCTAAAAGTAAGGTTTTCACTCCCCGAACCTATTTTTCAATCCATAGAACTTAGTTTAGTGGGTAATTATTGTAGGGGAAGGGTTTTGGAACTGTTTGGATGGTGGAAAAAGCTCTAATTTGGATATTGGGGATCATGGGTTTGATCTAGGGTTGATAGTGTTGACTTTAATCCAAGCAATTAGACATCGTGTATTGATTCCCGTGTTATATTAATTGTTTTTAGACCAAGAACAAGCGAAAAGAATTCGAAAAGGGAAGAATAAAGTTTCTTAAGGAATTGAAGCTTTGTTCGAGGTAGGTGATGGTTCTGATTTCATGTTATGAGATATATGTTTGTTCTTGCTTCATTATGATACATGTATGGATGTGAATGTTGCCTTATTAATCACACTAATCATAAATGAGGATAGATGAACAATTGAATGTCATGAATCAAAACTTGATTGTACGATTATGAGAATGTACTTTGTGATTATGATTATGGCTTGTTGAATGAATCGAGTGTTGCGTTCCTACACACTAACTGAATCGGTTTCCATGTACCGGCATAAACATTGGAACGGTTGTGACAATCCAACACATAACTTGGAACGGGTACCATGTACCGATACGCTAATTGTTTAGGTGTGAGTTCCATCAGAATACCATTGACTTGACATAACTGTATACCTTGAGAATTGTGAAATTTTATGTTGTTCGTAAATGATGTTGATATTGTATATGTTCGGTGTATGCATGTTATTATCATGTTGTAATGGCTTATGTAAGTTGTACTTAGTGGGATAGCTGCATGATCCTACTAGAATATTGTGGTTGTGTACTTATATTGCACTTGCTCTTTCTTTGTTGAGTACAGGCCATCTTCAAGCGGCTGCTTACAAACCTCATTTAGAAGATCAGTGATCCTCATTGATTTCAAGGGTGAGCCAGTTCGTCCGGGCTGCCATGAGTTCTCTTTTCGTTTATGTCTCCATTTCGGACTTAGACTTGTTGAACTTTAGATGTTTTAGTACGTTGACTTTCAGGTTCTAGGTATTATTCCGCATTTGTTTGATTACACGTTTGGAGTTTATGGGAACTCTATTTTTCCTTTAATATTTAAACCTGCTTCCGTAACTTTAAATGCTTTAGTTTTGATTAAGTTGTGTAATTCTTTCGTTAGCTAATTAGTATTAATGGTTCTCCCACCGGAGGGTTAGTGTGGGTGTCAATCACGATGGTCTGGGTTGTGACAACTATCCTTTGTTGCCTATAAATAGAGACGTTTACTCAAATTTTTAAACTACAAATTTTGTAAGTTTTATACCATTCTTCTTAAAACAAGGAAGATTGTGAAGGTTGTTCAATTATTCAATTACAAATTTTTTTGTGGGTAAACTAGATATATCAACAAAGACTGATTCAACAAGGAGAATCTAAATACTCAACATCAAACGAGAAGACTCTCTAGATATTAATATGCACTCATTTTCATAGGCATAAATATCTTTTGCATTAACTTATACTTGACAAGAAGTCCAATGATTATTTGTTGCACAAACTACAACTTGGTGTTCAAGTTGTGCAAAGTCTCAAAGTATTGAAGAAAAAGGATTTGATAAAAAACTTGTTTGAAGAGTCCAAACTAGATTTAATAGGTACTCCTCCATTTCCAATTTATTTGTTGTACTTTTATTTTTATTCAGTTTAATTAGAATGTTCTTTTCCTTGGGGCTCGGGGGAACATCTTTAAGACTAGATAGCTAAAAGACATTTTTATATGTTCGACATATCCTTAAATTAAAAGTATTATTTATATTCTAAAATTTCATATAAAATTAAAATTAGACTAATCTATATCTATCTTTTTTTATATTTACTGCCTTAAAAGAATGAACTACCTAGCATAAATGTTAAATTACTATAAAACCTCCAACTTAAAACAACAAATTTAGTATACTTCTATATTTTAGATTATATTATATTTACTTATATTATATTATATCAAAAACAGTCTTCTTTTCACATTAAAGGGTTGTGACATTTCCAAAGACATATAACTATTTTGATTAGTTGTGACCTTTTCGAAGTGTTGTGACTTTTTACAGGGTTGCGACTTTTTCGAAGAGTTGTGACTTTTCCGAAGGGTTGTGACTTTTTCAAAGAGTAATGACTTTTCCGACGAGTTGTGACTTTACTAAGGGTTGTGACTTTTTTTTCTCAAATTATTAAACTACAATTATTAAAAGTTTTTCATTGTTCTTCTTCTTAAAACACCTAATTCAATATATCTTCTATATTTTATAATATATTTATTCTTAATATAATATATTATATTAAAAGAAGACTTCATTTCACATCGAATGGTTTTGTATTTTCTAAAGAGTTGTGACTTTTTCGATGAGAAGTGACATTTTCGAAGGGTTGTGACTTTTATGATAAGAAACAATATGCACATACTCATACTACCCTTTGTTAACAATAAATGGAGGGGCTTCCTCTCATTTTTAAATTACAATTTTTTAATATTTATATTCTTGTCTTCTTCAATACTCAAGTTTGATTTACAGACGTTGACAATCTCAAAGTTCAATGAAATTTGAACACTCCCTAACATGAATGTTAAGTTAATATAATATTCCAACTAAAACATTCAATTTAGTATATCTTCTATATTTTATATCAATATTTATTTATATTATATTATATTAAAAGTAAGAACTCCAAAAAGGGATGGAGGAGAAAGTATATTTAAGAGGTGTAACTGAGAGATTTAAGAGTAACTAACTTCTAGTAGTAATCATAAGAAAGTTTACATCCACTATTCATAGGAAGTTATACTTTATCATTCATTTTATAATTGTTTACTTAATTTTTAAATTTTATAATATTTGATTTGATATTCACGTGCAACGCGCATCAAAACTTGTAATTTTTAAAAACATCACTTATCTAAACCTCTTTATATATTTTTTCAACCTCTTTTCTCAAAGTTTGAGATTTGCATTTCTAATATATTCTTTTAGAGAAAAAAAAAAACATAATCTGATCACAAGTAAGTTAAAAACAAAAAATAATTTGTTGAATTTTAAAATAACAAAATAAAAATGGATAGAGAATTGTCGGGACATTTTTTTATAATTAATAAAGATACAATGTACAACTCATTAACAAGGATAAAACGTGCAACACAGGGTCCCAGAGCCTAATATATTGATACACTCGTATTTTATTAATCAATGATTTTGGACCATAGTGTTGAGCCCATGGTTTTAGCCCATTATATTGTATAAAAGTGGTTTATTTTCTATATAAGTCTTGCTTAGTCATTGAAATAGTGGTGGTAAAATAATTTTCATTTGTGGTGTAAAGTTTCAAAAATTGACAAAACCCTAAAAGGTTTCTCTTCCTTTTTTTTCCCTCTCAGCCACCACCACCATCACTAAGCTTCAAATCCACCAGCAAAACAATAATCCCCAACCAAAGCACCTCCATTTTCATAGTCTTCGACAAGCTTCTACTAAGCAGCCACCACCATCTAAAGACTATTCCTCCCTTTTGTCTCCTTCTCCATCAAAACCCACACCCATCAATCCCTAAATAACTTCGGCAACCACCAAAACTAAAATTCTCTTTGTCTTCTCCGGTAAAGTAACGACGTCGGAGAATAGCCCACCTGAAACCACCTCAATTCTATCACAAAACCCCAACCAAACCGCAATAAAACCTTCATAAATAGACCCACACCACCACATTCTCCCTTTCTCTTACCCCATTTTCGTGTCTTTTATTTATTTTGTAGGCAGTCCGGCATGATCAATTTGCAGCATAGCTTTTGTATACAACAACCAACAACATCACACTGAGCAACTAGACTCTGCTGCAAATACCATCAGTAAACCATATTCGGCTCACTGCCTTGGTTTCCTCTTCTTTGGTGACTCTTGTATCTCTATTTTACTTTTTTATATTATTTTTGCTGCTAAGTTTGCACTTCAGCGTGGTGTTTCTCCAATAAACTCCATAAAGGTTGGGTACCTTGATTTTACTCGTTCTATTTTAGATGTTATTTCATTCTTGCTGTGTTGTCGTATGACTGATTACTGTTGTTAGTAGGTTGGTTTTGCACAATTTCTTTTTCCATTAACTATTTTGTCATTCACCACTGACTTAATAATTTTTCTTGGTATTTTGAACTACTATAATTCTTTTTATTTAACTCTGTGCTTAAGTTTTCTACCAAATATGTGTCAATGCAATTATTTGATTTTGTCTTATTACTTTGTCTAGTTTTAAAATTTTATTATTATTATATTGCCATATTTTAATCTCAAAAAATGTGTATATTGTTTTAGTTATGTTAATTTCCTCATTATTTATCAGTTTTTACTCGATTTTATTCAGAATCTTGTTACACTTTGATTTAGTGCATTTCATCGTGGGTCATTTTGTTTACTGTTTGTTAGTGATTGCATGTTATTTTAACTTTGTTAATTTTATAAGGGAAACCTATCCACATATGTAGTCATCTACTGTTGCTTCACATCTAATGTAATTGTACCCATCACAGTCCAAACTGATAAGTTTACATCAAAGGATACAACAATAGTCTCAGCAAACAATAGGCTCACTGAAGCAGCTATCACAAACATGGTCTCCATAAAAGGCTAACACTGCTCCTGCATTCCTCAGGTATGCTTGGATTTTGTACTAATTTGAATTCAGTTTTTTATTAATCTTCCTCTTCCTCTTGTAGCAACTTTCTTCTCTTCCAGATGGATAAGCTAATAACTACAAGCGAATTGGATCTAGAGTAGGTCGTGGTGATATACCTTCCCTTCATGTTCTTGATCCACTTTCATCAGCTCGTGGGCAAGAGCTAGCACCAAACGGAAGATTTATGGTATTTATGACGAGGCCACATGAAACACTACCTTAAAAGACTGAGGTGGTATGTAAATAAAAAGTTGGTGGATGTTATTTATTGCTTCCCACATTGTTCTAAGCCACCAAACCTTGGACATAGAAACTTGGAGAGTTGCAACCTCAAGTAGGTAGGATCTTGTTACAAAATGAATAATACAAAAAAAAAAAAATTCTAGGTTAATGGATGAACATTACCATGATTCTACCTACTTGAGGTTGTAGTTCTTAAAGTTTCTATGTTTGTGGTTTGCTGGCTCGGGAAGTCATGGGAAGCGATAATAACATCCACCAACTTCTTATATACATACTACCTATGTTTTAAGGTAGTGTTTCACAAGGCCTCAACATAAATATCATACTCTTCCATTCGGTGCTAATTCTAGCCCACAAGTAGATAGAAGTAGATCACAAATAGGAAGAGCAAGTATACCACCACCACCTTCTCTAGCTAATCCAACTCCCTTGTAGTTATTAGCAGGAAATCCAATCATATCTGAGGAATGCAGGAGAAATGATACTTTTACCAGAGACCATGCTTTGTGATATCGGTTACAATAAGCCTTGTTGTTGCCAAGAGTGTTGTTGTATCCTTTGGTGTAAGCTTATCAGTTTGGCATATGATGGGTATAGTTACATTTGATGTAAAGCAACACTAGATTGCTACATATGTGGATAAAATCCAAATAAGCACAAAATCAAATCATGCTTGATGAATGTAGGAACACTGTCTGCTTGAGGTTTACCAAACTCAGCTTCATTAATTACCAAACTCCTACAAATTCTGTTACCAGCTTTACAGGTAATAACTCTAATAGGACAATCAGATAGTTAAGGTTGCATTTCCATCCTTGAAGGCGTAGTCCTCTCTTCCATGGCTATCATTTCTCACTTCCATTCCAGAATTGACATTCTCTAAAGCAAACCTGAAGGCCTTTAATGCTTATATTTTACTTGTTTGCAATTTTGACACTTAGCCACGAACTTCGCTATGTCTTTCTTCATGCACAACCACCAATAAATTCGCTTCAAATCTCGATACATCTTGGTCACACCCGGATGAATGGAATACCATGAACCATGGGATTCTGTCAAAAATTTCTGAATCAAGTCTTCAACTCGAGGAATACAAATCCTTCCTTTAAAATTAAGCACGCCTTCCACATCAAGAGTGGTTTCTTATGCCTTACCAATCACAATCATCTTCTTAAGTTCATTCAAATTTTCATCCTCAAATTGTTTCACCTTGATCACTTCAATGAAAATGGCCATTACTTCAATGCTAGCTAACACCCCACCTTTTTCTAAGATGCCCAATTTCATGAACTTAGACTCCAAGGTCTGAATTTACTTAGTCAAAGGTTGCTTAGTTACACTCAAGCAAGCTAAACTACCCATACTCACCGTTTTTCGATTCAAAGCGACTACCACTACATTACCCTTACCTAGATTATATTGAATGATAACATCATAATCCTTGAGTAACTCCATCCACCTTCATTGTCTCAAATTTAGATCTTTTTGAGTGAACACATGTTGCAAACTATGATGATCAGTAAACACCTCACATTTAACACCATAGAGGTAATGCCACCAGATCTTAAGAGCAAATACTACCCCTGCCAACTCCAAATCATGCGTTGGATAATTACTCTCATGCACCTTCAATTGTCACGATGCATAGGCTATGACATTTTTATCCTGCATTAACACAGCACCCAAACTTGAATAGAAAGCATCACAATAAACAATAAAATCCTTACCTTCCACCTGTAATGCTAGAATAGGCGTTGTAGTCAAGAGTCATGAGATTTTGAAAGCTCTCCTCACATTTTTCAGTCCATTCAAAGGATACCTCCTTGTTGGTCAAATTTGTCAAGTGAGTGGCAATAGAAGCAAAGTTCTTCACAAATCAACGATAGTAGCTAGCAAGCCCCACAAAACTCCTAACTTCCGTAAAAGAGCTAGGACGAACCCAATTCTTAACCACCTCAATCTTTTGGGGATCTACCATTGCCCCTTCTTTTGAAACTACATGCCGCAAAAATGCAACCGAAGTTAGCCAAAATTCACACTTAGAAAATTTTGCATACAACCTTTGTTTCCCAATAATACCCAGAACAATACGAAGATGGTTTGCATGATCTTCCTCACATTTCGAATAGACCAAAATATCATCAATAAAGACTATAACAAACAAATCAAGAAATGGTTTAAACACACCATTCATCAAACTCATAAAAGGTGCGGGTGCATTAGTCAAATCAAAAGACATAGCTAAGAACTCGTAGTGCCCATAGAGGGTTCTAAACATCGTCTTGGGCACATCCTGAGGCCTAATCTTTAACTAATGGTAGCCAAACCTTACATCAATCTTAGAGAAAAGTAATGCACCTTGTAACTAGTCAAAGAGGTCATTTATTCGAGGTAATGGGTACTTGTTTTAAAGGGTGACCATATTCAATTGTCGATAATCTATGCACATCATCATACTACCATCATTTTTCTTAACAAATAAAACTGGGGCACCATATAGGGAAGCATTAGGACGAATAAATCCTTTACCAAGAAGTTCTTGGATTTAAGCCTTAATCTCTCTTAATTCTGTCGTAGCCATGCGATATGGACGGATAGAAATGGGATGAGTACCAGGCTCTAAATCAATCTAGAAATTTATATCTTTATCAGGAGGCATACTAGGCAAATCATTAGGAAACACTTCTCTAAATTCTGACACCACATGAATAGACTCAATAGATGGAGACTCAACCTCAACATCTCGAATATGAGCCAAATAAGGCAAACAACCCTGCCCTACCAGTTTCTTAGCCCGAATGAGGATATGATCTTAGCTTGCTTAGGCTTGTACACCCCTTCCCACTCTAATTTTTCCCTTCTAGGAATTCTAGAGTTACAGACTAAGTATTAAAATTAAGCATAACATAATAGTGGGACAACCAAGTCAAGCCTATGATTATGTCAAAGTCAGTCATATCCAAAATCACGAAATCAGCCCAAGTCTGATAACCCATAAACAAAATAGGACAAGCACGATAGACATGGGTGACTATGACAGACTTTCCAACATGGGTAGAAACATGGATGTGGGCATCAAGTATATCACAATCATAGCAAATGCTGAGGCAAAACGCACGGACACATAAGAATAAGTCAAACCCAGATCAAATAACACATTAGTTATCTGGTCACAAACAAGAATAGTACCTACGATCGCTATGTCGGACACCTCCACCTTGGTGTTGTTTGGAAAGGCATAACACTGAGCCCTATCATTAGGATGGGCGACTTCCCTGCCTAGTTGCGTTGTACCTCTGCATGCATTACCATTTCCCCTACCTCCGTGGCCTCATTGATTTTCTCTTCACCCACCTTGTAGATGCCTCCGACCATTATTACCATTTCCTACGGGTACCACTGCTCTAGTCTGCTATTGTGCGGAATCCATCACGCGTGGGTGGGGACAATCTCTCCTTATATGCCCAAGTTCTCCACAGTTATAGCAAGTAAGATCAAAGGATGGCCTGCTTCCCGCCGAAGGTGCGACTCCCTAGCTATCCTGAATCAAATTATGAGGTGGAGTTCCTGAGTAATTACCTGTAGAGGCGGCATAGCGATCGACCGCCCGGCCGCAAGTGTTCGCCTCCCTAACCCTTTGTAGTAAGAACCTTGAAAGTTACCCGAGTTATTGGCCCTCTTAGCCAATGCCTTAGCCTGATTGTCTCACCTCACCCACTCCACTTTATTCACAAAGTATGTTACCTCATTAAAGCTCCTCCCTGCAGAGGTCATATGAAAAGACAATACCTGCAACACAGAATTTAGTCCCTTAATAAATAAACGGATTCTCTCTTCCTCAGTAGTCACCAATTGCATAGCATATCTAGACAATGCATGAAACTTGGCCTCATAAGCAGCCACATACATAGCACCTTGCTCCAAAGCCATGAACTCATCTTTCTTATGATCTCTCAATGTCCGAGGCACGTACTTCTTTTAGAGCATGAAACTGGGTGTAAGTAAGTGGGGGTAAAACTGAAGATATGCATTCCACATAAGCTCTCCACCACTTCTTAGTCTTACCTTGAAGCTCAAAAGTCACAAACTCAACCCCATGCTGATGGACAATTCCCAACTTATGAAGCCTCTCATAGCCATCTAAGATGAACTCATATGCATCCTCACTCTCGGAACCATGGAACATAGGCGGTTTCAACTTTAAGAACTTAGTCAACATCTCATGCTCATTACCCGTCATAACAGGACCCAACAAAGGATGGAATAAAGCATCATTACCTCTAGTTACACCTACCTTGGGGACAGTGATAGCAATAGGGGGGATTGGCGGGAGCTTGAGTTTCTTGAAAAGTGGGAAGCACTCCAAGACCAACCAATCCTTTCAAGATATCATGATCTGTTAAGCTAACACTGGGTCTAAAGAAGGAATACCTGTAGTCTCAGCCTGCACTTCTTTCTCTTGGGCAACATTATCTTCATTCTCAACCTTGATATTCTCCTCTACCTCTTCATGATGCATAGGAGGGGCCTTATTCCTGGAAGCATTTTCAACCTGTGCTCCATCCCTAATAGGCGTCACCCTTCCTCGTCCTCTACCCCTACCTCGACCGCGACCTCTCGCTCTAGATTCCTCAGCTAGAGCATTGATGGGAACTACGGGCCTGACACCGTTGACCCTAGTGTTAACCATCTGCGGACAGAAGAGTGAAGGAGGTTAGATACCAATCCGAATTGTCAGATACTAATTGAAATCAAATTATAGCACGAAAGGAGAAAAGAAAAAATAGAAAGATTTCCTAAAGTCCTATAGCCTCTAGAACAAAAGTACAGACGTCTCTGTACCATTCCGCAAGACTCTACTAGACTTGTTTTGGTAAGTCCAGATCAACGAACCTAGGCTCTGATACCAACTTTGTCATGACCCAGACCATCGTCATTGGCACCCACACTAACCCTCCGGTGGGAGAACCATTCATACTAATTAACTAACAAACTAAATCAAAATACTAAAGTATTTAAGGTTATGGAAGAAAGTTCAAATGCTAAGGAAAAGAAATAGAGTTCCCAAAAACTCCAAAAGTTTAACGAAACAATGCACAAATAACTCCTAGAACCTAAAAGTCAATGTACCAAAACATCTAAGGCTCAACCATAAGTCTAAACAAGAAGGGGTACAACCCCATACTAAACATAGGAAATCTAAAGAACTAGTCTAAGTCCAAAATGTGGACATAAACAGAAAGAGAACTCATGGCAGCCCGGAAGAACTAGCTCACCGTTAAATTTGAACAATCACTGATCTTCTAAACTAGGTCTATCAATAACCTCCTGAAGATTCCCTATACTCAACAAAGAATAAGCAATTGCAGTATCAATACACAACCACAATGTACTGGTAGGATCACACGACTATCCCACTAAGTGCAACATATATAAATCAATAGAACATAATAATAACATGCATACACCAAACATATACAATAGCAATATCATTTACGAATAACGTTCAATTTCACATTTTTCCAATATCACAGTTATGTCAAGTCAATGGTCCTCTCATGGAACCCACACCCAAACTGTTAGTGCACCGGTACGTTGTACCCGATCTAATGTTTATGCTGGAACATGGCAACCAATCCCATGTTTATGCCGAAATGTGGCAATCGATCCTAGTTAGTGTGTCGGAACGCAACACTCGATCCATTCAACAAGCCACAATCACAATCACAAGTATATTCTCAAATTATACAACAAGTCATGATTCATGGCATTCATCATTCATCTATCCTCATTTACAATTAGTGCGATCAATAATGCAACATTCGCATTCATACATGTATTATAATGAAGCAGGAACAAACATATATCACACATCATGAAATCACAACCATCACCTAAATCCCCTAAGAAACGTGATTCTTCCATTTCCGAATTCGTTCCGCTTGTTCTTGGTCTACAAACAATTAATATAACATAGGAATCAATAAACAATATCTAATTACCCAAATTACCAACAACTCTAATAACCCTAGATCAAACCCATGATCCCAATATCCAAATTAGGGCTTTTTCCACCATAAATTCCATATCAAAACCCTCCCCTATTGATAATTACCTTCTAGATTATGTTCTACAGATCGAAAAATGGATTTAGGGAGTTAAAACCTTACCTTTAGCCTTAAGAATGGTTAAAAATCGTCAAGAAAGCACCTGGGGTCGTCTCCTAGCTCTCAAAGTCAAAAAGTGCAGAATAAAACGTTTTTGGGGTTAATTTCTGACTTAAGTCGCGACTGTCCTGCTATGGCAGCACCTATCTCGCCACAACGGCCCCTCCCTGGTGGGAATATTCCCGCCTTAGCAGCTAGCATGGAAACAGAGAGAAAATTTAATAATTTCAATACCCCCATTTCACAACACAGCTTCAACCAATGACACTCAGAAACTACCCATTCACGCCAAGATCAGTTTCGAGAGTTCTACTCACCCGAATTCAATTCCATAAAGTTATACGGGTTCCTAAAATTTTAGCTATCTACTCATGTGATCAAAATAAAAATTGAATGACCCAATTTTTACCATATTTCCCTAGACCTTACTAACTCCGATTTCGTCCAAATCTGGACTAGGTTGGGAAATTTCAAGTTACTACAAAAAGTTTTTCGGCCCAAAAAATTTTTTCGTTGACTTTTCTATAATGACGGGACCCGGTCATTACTGTACTATAAACTGCAATTTTTTTCATACCAATATGATGAAAAAATACATTATATAATGTTAGTCAAACTTTTTATAGTTTGACTCTAAAAAAGGAAACTATGACAGTTAGAAGTGGATGGAGGTAGTAGTATTTAATTCACAATATTTCAGTATCTTTTTTCCAAAGGATAAGTTTAGCATCTGCACATAGAATTAGTTATTAAAGATAATTATGGTTTTCCTCTTACCTCTTCATGATGAGTTTATTTATAAAGATAATAATTTGAAAATTATAGATATCATAAATTTGTCTTAGCACTTTAAAATAATCTTTAACAAACGAAAAAGAAAGCTACGCAACAAAGAATAAAAACATCTTAATAAGTTTATCATATTTTACTTTGAGATAATGTATATATACATATACTTACTACCATAAAAGCATGAACTCCCTAACATAAATGTTAAATTACTATAATACTCCAAACTTAAAACACTCAATTTAGTGTATATATATATATATATATATATATATATATATATATATATATATATATATATATATATATATATATATATATATATATATTCTTTATTAATTTATTTATTTCTTCTATATTATATTAAAGGATGACACATTTTTCACATTGATGGATAGTAACTTTTGAAGGGTTGTGACTTTTTCGATGTTTTATGACATTTCTGATAAGTTGTGATTTTTCTTAAAGGTTGTGACTTATCTAATAAGGCACAACTAAAACCTTTTCATACTATTCTTTGTTGTCTATAAATAGAGACGTTAACCCAAATTTTTAAACTACAAATTTTGTAAGTTTTATATCATTCTTCTTAAAACAAGGAACATTGTGAGTGTTGTTCAATTATGCAATTAAAATAACATTTGTGGGTAAACTAGATATATCAACAAAAAATGATTCAACAACGAGAATAGAAATACTCAACATCAAACAAGAAGACTATCTAGATATTAATATGCACTCATTTTCATAACCAGAAAACCTTTTGCATTAACTTCTACTTGAAAAGAAGTCCAACGATTATTTGTTGCACAAACTATAATTTGGTGTTCAAGTTGTGCAAAGTCTCAAAGTATTGAAGAAAAAGGATTTTCTCAAAAACTTGTTTGAAGAGTCCAAACTAGATTTAATCGGTACTCATTCATTTCCAATTTATTTGTTGTACTTTTATTTTTATTCAGTTTAATTATGTTCTTTTCCTTGGGGTTTGGGGGCACATCTTTAAGACCAGATAGTTAAAAGACATTTTTATATGTTATACATATCCTAAAATTAAGAGGCTTATTTATATTCTAAAATTTCATATAAAATTAAAATTAGACGAATCTATATCTTTCTTTTTTATTTTTACTGCCTTAAAACAATGAACTACTTAGCATAAATGTTAAATTATTATAAAACAACAAATTTAGTATACTTCTATATTTTAGATTATATTATATTAACTTATATTATATTATATTGTATTAAAAACAATCTTCTTTTCACATTAAAGGGTTGTGACATTTCCAAAGACATATAACTATTATGATTAGTTGTGAACTTTTTGAAGTGTTGTGACTTTTACAGGGTTCCAACTTTTCCGAAGAGTTGTGACTCTTCCGAAGGATTGTGACTTTTCCAAAGATTAATGACTTTTCCGATGAGTTGTAACTTTTTGAAGGGTTATGCCTTTTCTATAGTGTTGTAACGTTTTTTTCTCAAATTATTAAACTAAAATTATTAAAAGTATTTCATTGTTCTTCTTCTTAAAAAACCCAATTTAGTATAACTTTTATATTTTATATTATATTTATTCTTATTATAACATTTTATATTAAAAGAAGACATAATTTCACATTTAATGGTTTTGAATTTTCTAAAGAGTTGTGACATTTCCGAAGGCTTGTGATTTTTGTGATAAGAAACAATATGCACATGCTTATACTACCCTTTGTTAACTATAAATGGAGGGGCTTCCACTCATTTTTAAACTATGATTTTCTTTATATTTCTATTCTTGTCTTCTTCAAAACTCAAGTTTGATTTACAGATGTTGACAATCTGAAAGTTCAATGAAATCTGAACACTCCCTAACATGAATGTTAAATTAATATAGTACTCCAACCAATTAAAACATTCAATTTAGTATATTTTCTATATGTCATATCAATATTTATTTATATTATATTATATTAAAAGTATGAACTCCAAAAATACAATAATAACTAAGTAATGCACTATGAGGGATGGAGGAGAAAGTATATTTAAGAGGTGTAACTGAGAGATTTTAAGAATAACTAACTTCCAGTAGTAATCATAAGAAAGTTTACATCAACCATTCATAGGAAGTTAAAATTTTATCATTCATTTTATAATTGTTTACTTAATTTTTAAATTTTATAATATTTGATTTGATATTCACGTGCAACGCACGTGCTTTAAAACTAGTAATTTTTTAAAACATCACTTAGCTAAACCTCTTTAAATATTTTTTTAACCTCTTTTCTCAAAGTTTGACATTTGAATTTCTAATACATTCTTTTAGAGAGAAAAAACATAATCTGATCACAAGTAAGTTAAAAAAAAAAATCATTTGATGAAGCTTAAAATAATAAAATAAAAATGGATACAGAATTGTTGGGCACATTTTTTGTAATTAATAAAGATACAGAATACAACTCATTAGAAAGGATAAAGCATGCAATACACGTTCCCAGAGCCTAATATATTGATAAACTCATAGTTTATTAACAATGATTTTGGGCAATGGTCTTGAGCCCATGGTTTTAGCCCATTATATTGTATAAAAGAGGTTTGTTTTCTATATAAGTCTTGCTTAGTCATTAAAATAGTGGTGGTAAAATAATTTTCATTTGTGGTGTAAAGTTTCAAAAATTGACAAAACCCTACAAGCTTTCTCTTCCTTTTATCCCCTCTCAGCCACCACCAAGCTTCAAATCCACCAGAAAAACAACACCTGAAACCCTAACCAAACAACCTCCATTTTCATAGTCTTTGACAAGCTTCTACTAAGCAGCCACCACCATCTAAAGACTATTCCTCCCTTTTGTCTCATTCTCCATAAAAACCCACACCCATCAATCCCTAAATAACCTCAGCAACCACCAAAACTCAAATTCTCTTTGTCTTCTAAGGCAAAGTAACGACATCGAAGAATAGCCAACCTGAATCCACCTCAATTCTATCACAAAACCCCAACCAATGCCAGCTAAAACCCCAATAAATCCATCAGAAATAAACCCACACCACCACAGTCTCCCTCCCTCTTTCCCCATTTTGTGTCTTTTATTTATTTTGTAGGTAGTCTAGCAAGATCAAAGATGCAGCATATCTTTGTTGTACAACAACCAACAACGTCACACTGAGCAACTAGACCCTGCCGCAAATACCATCGGTGAACCATATCCGGCTCACTGCCTTGGTTTCCTCTTCTTTAGTCACTCTTGTATCTCTATTTTACTTTGTTTATATTAATTTTGCTGCTAAGTTTGCCTTTCAGCCTGGTGTTTCTCCAATAAAATCCATAAAGGTTGGGTAGCTTGATTTTACTCATTCTATTTCAGATGTTATTTCATTCTTATTGTGTTGTCGTATGATTGATTAATGTTGTTAGTAGGTTGGTTTTGCACAATTTCTTTTTCCATTAATTATTTTGTCATTCACCACTGACTTAATAATTTTTCTTGGTATTTTGAACTACTATGATTCTTTTTATTTAACTCTGTGCTTAAGTTTTCTACCAAATATGTGTCAATGCTATTATTTGATTTTGTCTTATTACTTTGTCTAGTTTTAAAATTTTATTATTATTATTATTATACTGGCATATTTTATTCTCAAAAAATGTGTATATTGTTTAAGTTATGTTAATTTCCTCATTATTTTTCAGTTTTTGCTCTATTTTATTCTGAATCCTATTACACTTTGATTTAGTGGATTTTATCATGGGTCATTTTGTTTACTGTTTGTTAGTGATTGCATGTTATTTAATTTTGTTAATTTTAGATAGGAAACCTGTCCACATATGTAGCCATCTAGTGTTGCTTCACATTGAATTTAATTGGACCCATCACAGTCCAAATTGATAAGTTTACATCAAAGGATACAACAATACTATCGGCAAAAATCAGGCTCAGTGAAACAGATATCACAAAGCATGGCCTCCAAAAAAGGCTAATATTACTCCTGCATTCCTCTGGTATGCTTGGATTTTGTGCTAATTTGAATTCTGTTTTTATTGTTTTTCCTCTTCCTCTTGCAGCAACTTTCTTCTCTTCCAGGCAGAGAAGCTAATAACTACAAGCAAGTTGGATTTGCTAGAACATGTGGTGGTGGAATACCTTCCCTTCCTGTTCGTGATCCACTTCCATCAGCTCATGGGCAAGAGCTAGCACCAAATGGAAGATTTATGGTATTTATAACAAGGCCTCATGAAACACTAGCTTAAAAAACTGAGGTGGTATGTAAAGAAGATGTTGGTCGATGTTATTTCTCGCTTCCCACAATGTTCTAAGCCACCAAACCTTGGACATGGAAACTTGGAGAATCACAACCTCAAGTAGGTAGAATCGTGTTACAAAATGAATAATACAAAAAATTTTCTAGGTTAATGGATGAACATTACCATGATTTTTCCTACTTGAGGTTGTAGTTCTCAAAGTTTCCATCTCTAAGGTTTGCTGGCTTGGGAAATCGTAGGAAGCGATAATAACATCCACCAACTTCTTATATACATACTACCTATGTTTTAAGGTAGTGTTTCACAAGGCCTCAACATAAATATCATAGCTCTTCCATTTAGTGCTAATTCTGGCACACAAGCTGATGGAAGTAGATTAAGATTAGGAAGGGCAACTATACCACCACCACCTTCTCGAGAAAATCCAACTCCCTTGTAGTTATTAGCCTCTCCATCTAGAAAAGAAGAAATTTGCTATCAGAGGAAGAGGAAGAACACTAAAAATAGAATTCAAATTAGTGCGAAACCCAATCATACCTGAGGAATGCAGGAGCAATGTTACCATTACCGGAGACCATGCATGCTTTGTGATATATGTTACAGTAAACCTTGTTTTTGCCAAGAGTGTTGTTGTATCCTTTGGTGTAAGCTTATTAGTTTGGAATATGATGGGTATAGTCACATTCGATGTAAAGCAACACTAGATGGCTACATATGTGGACACAATCCAAATAAGCACGAAATTCAACCATGCTTGAGGAATGTAGGAGCACTGTCTGCTTCTGGTTATCTTTTTCATTTGGATATTGATTTTGACTCAGATGAAGATAAATGTATAACCTTTTAGCATAACCTACAGAAGCATTTTCCTCCCAAGGAAAAAAGAAAAATAGAAAATAAACATCAAAGCTGAGCACCAGAATGTTTGTGTATAATGGCATCATTCTTGGCATAAACACCTAAAGTTTCAATCCACCTTTGAGGTGAAATTATTAATATTATTCAACCAATATTACTAAGATACTAAGTTTAATGAATATATTCAATCACAAGAAACTTAAATCCAGTAAAGAAAATAGAATCTAAAATATATTAGAAATAATAAATAAAATAATTTTCTCAAAGAAGAAAATCGAGTCCACTGAATGCACAGTGTCCTTAAGAAAATTATTCCCTTCAAGTATCCGAGGTTAATGGAGTGTGTCCTCTCAGAATAGAATTATTTTACTCACCGGTGTATTGGTACCTCAAATTGTGGTGTCAGCAAATAATCAACAATAGTAAAGTACATTGAGAATACTAGATTTAGTAGAAAAAGAAGAAGTCCAAAAAGTCCTTATTCGTTATTGAAAAATAAGAGGAAACCCTTCTATATATCTACAACAGAGGGTAGTGTGAACAAGTACTTATTATGCCTGAGATGTGAATTGAGTATCCTTATTTGATATGATAGTGACGAGTACTAGATTTCCACTCATTTGAGGCCTTTTTAGTTCAATAAATAGTGTCCTCAATGCTTATTTATGTCCTATTCTAATGATATTTTGATGTTTGCAGCTATGAAGGCTAAAATACAAGGAAAGGATGAATACATGAAAAAGAGGTCAAAAACATTGAAAGGAGTACAAACTCCCAATGGGGGGTCTCCTAAACAAAAGGGTGGATTGCCTAATTGGCCTGACCTCACTGAAGTTGACGATGTTCACAACTAAAAATATTTAAGGCAGGTCAATGAACTAGAGTTGAAACAGTGATTCATCGAAGTAGATTGGATGAGCTAAAGTTCTATCGTCAAAGGTGATAGAATTTTAAGTAAAAATGAAAGTTTAAAGGGCAAACATGGTGGTAGTCGGTGATCCACCGAATCTGAAAGGCTGACTCAAACGAGTTCAACAACTGAGATTCAAACACCTGAAGCCTGAAGCAAAAGAAGGGCGAGCTAAAAAGAAAATGAAGATCTACCAAACGAGTTAAGCGAGCCCCACTAACGTCACCAAGTGAGTTGCATATGGAATCTTGGGCTAATTTTGGGGCAGCTACAAATTGCCCAAAAGTTAAAGAAAATGTATGTTGGGATCTGGTACAGAAAATGTTTCCCTAATTTCATAGTTAGTTTTTGGATATTGAGAAATACTCTTTTCTTAGTTTTGAGGTTTTTCAAATACTCTTGTAATTGACAATTGTGAGTAAAACCCAATGTGAATATTAAAGATTGTTGCTGATTTCTAACTATTTCATGCATGGTAACGTCGTCGGTATACTTTCTTTTCTTTTCTAATGATTGGCTAAACCTCAATTCTAGGGGTGTGAGTATGGGGTTAGGTGTTGATTAATGTAGTGGGTCTTGTGCCATGCTCTGTTTTATTGTTGTTCATCGATAGGTTTAGGTTACTTAGCATGGGGTTATTTCATGGGTTAAGATTACAAACTTACTCCTAGTCTAGATCTTAGATTGATGCTCAAAAGAGATCAATTGAAGTGGGTAAATAACTTGATGTATGCAACTTAGGTTTTATTTCCATGGTTTATTTGAAAGAGAAGTTATGGTTCATTAAAAGTTGCCTAATTTGCTCGAAAGAGAGATTTCACTAAGGTAATAGGCTGATTTGTAATGCAAATAGATAAGACCGAAAGAAGATTCTATGATATGATGTTATGAGATCGAAAGAAGATTAGTGTCATTGAAGATGACTTATCCTATCTGTGTTTGTCTAGCACTATTGAGCAAGCACTTGTACCCCTATGTGACATCAATGCTAATACCACACCCGTAGATCATCTCTTACTTATGAAATCCCTACATTTTTAATATCATTGTGATACTTGATTACAAAAACTCTTTTATAAATTTGTTGGAATCATCCACCCAATTTCTCTAAAGTGCTATAATGAATTGGTTTGCATTCTTAATTTCCTAGTTGAATTCTTATCCTTAAACCAATCCTTGTGGGATTCGACCTTGACTCTTTGTTGGGTATTTTTATTACTGATGACTACTTACTCTTCTAATTATTTTTAGGGTAATTTGAGTGTTATAAGAAATGGAGTTGTTGCCGGGGAGTGGTAGCTAAGAATTCAATTTGCGAAGTTAGTTTATAAATTTGTTTAGTTGTAGTAGATTGTTTGGTGTTGTTGTTTTGCCCATTTGCAGGTAGAACTATGAACGAAAATGGTAATTAAGATGCTAGTCACTACAGGAAAAATGGTCAGATGGGTGACATGAATGACATACATGTGAATGTTCATTAAGAGCAATGGAGCCATTCGGTTACCTCCAACTATTGGGAGAGCAATGTTCTGTGTAATAGGAATGATGCTACAATTGCCCTAAATGAGGGGAATGTTTGGGGGACTTGCTCATGAAGAATCCATGAACATCTTTGAAACTTCGTGAATATATATGGGTTGTTCGTCTTCAAGAACATCTCACAAGAATCTATTTGGTTGAGATTATTTCCATTCTCCTTAATGGGGGAAGCTACTACATGGTAGGACGAATTGTTGAATGGTTCTATCACTTCACAAAAGGAGTTGATCAAATCATTTCTTGAAAGATTCTTTCCTCCCTTGAAAATGGTAAAGCTTAGGGACAACATCTACAACTTCAAAAGAGTGGCTGGTGAACCTCTTCACAAGACATGGTTACGGTTCCAAATGTTGTTATTACAACGTCCAATACATGGTGTTTCAGATAATTTGTTGTTGCAATACTTCTATTGTAGCCTTGATTTGGTCAACAAAGGTTTGGCTGATCAACTTATTCAAGATGGGTTGATGGGACAATCATTCGATGTAGCAACAAAGTTGCTCAATTATATGATAAAGATAAGTCGAGCATGACATACTCAAGAGGATCAGGTATCTTCTATACATTTGGGTAAAAACAAGGAACAAATGGAAAAGGATCATGAGTGTAATGATAACATGGCTAAAATGATTACCCAGCTTGACTTGATATCCAAACATGTCATGGGAGGTGGATTCAAGATGGTGAATGCAATTGGAACAAGCAGCAAGCAATGCTCGGAGGATGCGAAGTTTGACGCATTGTATAATGAAAAAGAGAATTACATGGGGAACCAATTGGGGAGTTCTCATCCAAACTATCCAAGATCGGGTGGCAACCAAGGTTAAAACAAGGATATGGATAATGGTTGGAGATATTAAAGAGATCGTGAACCTGAAAAAGATAGATATATCCCACCTCATGATTTTTCCCTAATCCACAAGAAGCTCAACCAAAAGAAAACCAAATTGATAATATGCTGGCAAGGATATTCAACGAGGTTGAAGGTCCGACAAAGTGTTGAAAGATTTAAAAATTGACTTCTCTACTTTGACTCAAACAAGTATTTCTCACCCCGTGTCAATTAAGTAACCGGAAACTGAAAGGTGCTAGATCTCTTCCCATTTAAATCCAAGGCAAAAAAGAACATTGTCTAGTGACACCATCCCTAATCCCAAAAATTATTGTTGATGAGGTAGAATTGTGTCATGCCACGACGTTAAATAAGGTGCTTACGGGGAGGCAACCCAAGTTTATTTTATTGTTTTCAATAATGTGTACTGTAAGTACAGCTTGAAACAAAGTTAAAAAGTTGAAAAGGATGCATTAGGCAATGCATGTACCAATTGGCGATTAGGTGGATATCTTCTGAGCCAAGAATTTTGAAAAATGATATCATCAACTTCGGTGAATAGGGATCTATTCGGCGATCCACCAAATTACACTAGGTGAACTGAATCGAGTCCGCCAAGTTGAACTTTATGTTTGGTATTTGTTCAGGCATCATTGGTGAGCTTAAGCTCCTTCGGCGATTCACTAAAGACATTCGGTGACTTCAGTCGCAAATCGTAGAATGTGCCTGAAATAAAAAGGTCAAGAGTCTTTTCAAGTTTTAAAAGAAAACTTTTAATCTTTTTGAGTTCTTTCACTCACAATACCCTTGTTTACATACTATTGTGTCCTTGTGTGCATGATTTTCTTTGTTGGAGTACGTATTGGTGCTTGAGTCTCGATCCCAAACCCTTCATCCCTCACTTTAGTTGTGGTACTTCTCAAAGGTTGTTTTTTCTAAGCTTTCATTGTTATTTTTGTCTAAATTTGGTGCCAATGAAGTGGGCTTTGTGATATATCTAGTGCTATGTTGTTTAATTTGTTTGGATAGTACTAAATGTTATTGATTAAACTATGCCCATGAAATAGGATAGTTAACTTGGTGCTTGAAATTGTTAAAATTGACTGTGAAGGTTAAATGTTGGAATTTATTAACAAGATTTGTTTGAATTTAGTATAGGTGAAGTCTGTTTATTCAGTGTTGTCCTGATGACTTGTATTTGCCCAATGATGGATAGGGTGACGTCTTTCTTAAGGGTAAATCATTAATTTAAGCAATGCTTTGTGAATTTTAGGGGAAGTCTGAGTACCTAGGGATAGATTAGCATGTGGATAGCTAGTAAAAGTGATTAGGTAATGGGTATTGTTTCATGTCAGGGTTAAATTTGTAAAAAATAGGCATTGGGATGAAATTACCTGTTCAATGAGCTTGTCTTAGCTCGCCAAGGTGATTAGGTGAATCAACGAGTAAGCCCCAATCACCTTCCGAGTTTTAATATGTGACTTAGGTATTGTCACATTCGGCGGGCTTTTCTTTGCTTGTCAAAACCAACTTACCGAATCATTGAAGTATGGAGTGGACATTACCATTCTGCATGTTCTTAAAAAGTTTTGCACCATCACTTTCAGTGGACTTGTCTTAGTCCATCAAAACCAACTCGGGGGATAGTTGAGTTGGAGTAAACATCGTCTTTCATGCCTGAGTAAAATTAATTTTATTTAGTCAACTTCAGGAGCTCGCTGAACCTGTTAAGTGAATCAGCTTTTCTACTGGCGAGCCTCAGAACATGTTTTTAATTGTGTTTGTTTTGTAACTTTTTTCAACTAACCTTCACCCAATTTTTGTTTTGACTTGTTGTGCCTTGCAATAAATGGCTAAATCTAAAGGGAAGAAAGTGGTATCCTCATATTCAAAGCACGAGTCTCCCCATTCACCCCCTTTATGGAGGAATATGAGGATCATTATTAATGAGCCCTCCGAGGTTCCTCAACAACAATCAACTTCACACTATTTTATACATGTAGGTGAAGCTCTAAAAAAGCTAGTGGCTAAAAGGAGGACGGACATCCGGTCCAAAGTGCCACAAACTTTTATGACCCAAAGTATATCTAAGGTGTAACATGGCGTATAGAACCTCGAGAGGCCCTACACAAGCCACTTAGCATACATTATACAAGATAATAGAAATAAAGAGTTCAAACTGATAAAATTTCATATTTCAAAAGAGTTCGACAAGCAGAAGTCTAACATAAGTCTCAATGAGTCATCTAATACATCATAAGGATAGTGATTGAGACGTTACCCATACATCACATACAAAGTCAAAAAAAATGGAAGTAAGGAAAGCAATAATAGTGTCATAGTCCTTGGAACATGAGGATTCACTAACCCTTGATCTTCCAATCATTAATGAGATCAACTAGCCACGGGTATGGGTGTAGCAGCAGCAGACCTTACATTCGTGAAACAATGTAGGCATAAGTATGTATTAGTACATGGTATGTACTAAATATGGGGAGATATGCATAAAATAAGCATGATAGAATGAATGACTTAAAACATGTAAGCATGATCACTCTTTAAACATTTCAAGACTTAAAGAAGAAATGACATGTAAATCTGCAATATGGTCAAATACACTAACGTAAGGGACATAAGAAAAGCTTTGAAGAAAACAATCATTTTTTGGGATATTAGCTTTAACCGACAATAAGACCATGAGAGTTATATCATGGAATTGGTATATCCCTCATATCAAAAAAGGAGAATCTACTTCCCAAGGTAGAATCCGTACATATCATCTTTTGCTGAACTAGATCCACTAGCTAGGTCATTTAAGACAATACTATGGGGCACATAGTTTGGAACAAGAGGTTGCTACTAGAGACTACCCTATTTGAGTCTCCACATCAAAGCCCTCTCGGTGCTAGGTATAAATCCCAATGAAATAGATAAAAGTAAAATATTACTATAACATAGGAAATATAATGATCAATACCAATCCACATCTTTCAAGATCAAAATATAGATTAGCGCCTTAAACATAATTCAACATAGATGAGAAAATCTTTCACCAATGTGAATCCATTTATTAGAAATACCTTTCGCAATCATGATCATAATAGCATGTGAGAAAAACATTTCACAATAATATCTATACTTTCCTTTCAAAGCATCACAAAATCATTTATAATAATTTCATAAAAACATGCACATCTTCATAAATTCATAGTTCATAGGTTCATGAGTTCATAGTTGAAAATCATAATTTAGGAATGGGTCAACATGATTTCAACTAGATATCATGTATTAGCATCAGAACCTACATTAGAATACTTACTTAACAATAATCAATCACAATTAAATGAAACCCATAAGGATTGTATTGAAACCCTAACTTAAACAATTGAATTTGAGATTGAGAAATTGGAACCTTTGGTGACCCTTGGAAGAATGGACTCTGTGGGTGAATACTCACATACCTTAATACTTGAAGCCCAATAGGATTAGAGGATTTATGAACTTGAGTTAACCCTAGATTCTTCTCCTTCCTTAGTCTTGAGAAAATTTGGGGAGGATGAATTTGGTTAGGTTTTGGGATATTAGGAGAATGGGGTTGAAGTGGGTAGTTTTAAGACCTAAAAGTTTTATGGCAAAATGACATACTTTTGATTTAAACAATTAGGGAAAAGACTCAAAATCCCCTTAAAATAACTATTGAAGCCCATATACTGTTGGACATAGGGTTTGTAGAACTTCCTATGGACTGTGCTGAACAATCGTAGAAAAGTTCAGAAACCATAATTCGGAACCAAATTTTGATGGACCCTGTCTATGGCTCGTAGGTCTTCCTACGATCTATAGTCACCAACTGTAGAAACCAACTTTATCCCTTAAAATATCACTAAGTCTGGACCTACCAACGAGACCAATCTACAACTCAAACATAGGCAGACAGGCCATCCTAGTGAACCTTAAAAAAGGGGTACTGTATTTGATTTTAGAAAATTATTTTCCCTCTTTATATGGTTGACATCTATGACCCATAGAAAGCTTCTACGGTTCATTGTTGGGACCTGTAGACGCAGCCTGCAACACAAAAACTTATTTTCTTTCTTTTCTAAATTTTGAGGTGTTATACAAACCTCTCAATCTCATGCCTGTCGAGTTCTCCCAATCATAGCTCTAAGAGATCTCAATAAGCTTAACGTAGTAGGAGAACAGACTATTTTAGAGGAGAGGTGACTATCCACTGACGGGGTAAAGAGTGAGTACCCGAATATATGGGACATTATTAAGTTCCACCGGTTTAAGAGGTTCACAAGACTCGACCCCCAATATCCCAACTTGGGTATGAAAGTTTTACTCAACCTATGTAAAAACCTTGCTAAAAAAAGAATAGGTGTTATGTGGAGACCCTTAGATGAGGTTAGGGTTTGAGGAAAGATGGTATAGTGCCATCGAGAAGCGATAAATGACACATTGGGTACAAAGGGCAACAAAGCTGAGTTGTACAAGTTGCGTATAAAGCATGAGTTGGATGTGTTGAACGGATGGCTAGTACCTTTGATCTATGATATCATTCCTCTGTGGATGGCTGACAAAGTTAAGAAAGAGAAAAATTACATCAATATTGGAGCTTGGTACCAGTTTATGTTCATTAATATAAAATTAATATCATCAGAAAATAAGTCCATCCTCTAGCATATAATGGTTGTATCAGCGAGCATAATCATCAATTGGAAGGAGATCAATATAGGGGTTATTGTTGAAGAAGAAATAATTATGTGAGCCCTCTAGGAGCTGACCTTGTTCTCATTCCCAGTCTTGATCACACAGCTATGTGACGCTGCCGGAGTGCCTTATAGAGAGAGGGCAGATGTTCAAGTTACCCCTATCTCTTCCAAGGGCATTTAGAGGATAAACGTAGACTATTTGATAGATGATGTGGCTAGGAGGAAGACACTACTCTAGTAGTAGATCCCATTACGTTAAAGATTAATGTTGCTCATCATGCTCCTTCTGTGGAGCCTTCAGGCACCATTCCACCCTCAGTTGTTCCTTCAACTTCTTCAGCACTAGCTAGTTCTTCTACACCTACCCCTAGATCTTGGCCTCCCTTGACCTAGGCCTTAATATACCACATGGGAAACCTTGTCTGTTCTGCGGATACTAGGGTGTCTAGGTTAGAGAGAGAGTTGCCTAAGACTATTGAGAGGGCGGTTGAGGTGTCGATGTGCCCTGTTAGGGCTTATATTATCCTGCATAGGACCACTCTAGCATCGTATAGGGAGATGTTGGATATTCTCACTGCTAGAGTAGAGAACAGTGAGTGTTTGTGAGGGAAGCTCTACTGTGCTAACTAAGTTGAGAGGTGGCATAGATACCCTTAGGGCTGATATGGACCACCTGAGGTCCACAATATCTCCATGTTGTAGGGTGAGGTTCGCTTGCCGGAGATGCCCGAGGTTGTTCCCCCTTCTGAGGATGAGAGTAGATGCACCTGATAGAGTAGCTGAGCAGCCAACTAATGTTGATGATAAGGTTGGTGATGATGATGATGATGATAAGGAGAATGATGAGGATGAGTTATTGAGAGCCAATGAGTAGGTGATAGTTGAAACCTTGACAAAGCTACAGGATATCGAGGAGTCGATAGTGCACGCGATTATGGATATATCTTGTCTAGAGACTTTCATAGTTAGCACTAATGGGGCTTCTTCATAGTTTATTATTCCTCTCACAGATGTGTAGGGCACTGATGCCCCGATTGATGTTACTATGCAACTTGTTGTTTCAGTTTTGTTGGGTACTTAAGCTAGAGATGATGACATCCCCTCTAAGCCTCAAGATCAAAGTACTTCACAAGCATAGCTTGCCAGGGGGTCTTTTTCTCATTCTCCTCCGTACTTACTTTTGATAGCATTGATGACATTGCTACTTATTTTTGGTGGGGTAAGGGCACATGTGCCTATATTCCTCTTTTTGGATTGTATTTTGTTATTTCAGTTTTATTTTGATATATTGTAGTATTTTGGTTTTCTTTATGACATTTCATTTTAAAGATAGTTGGTGGTTTTGATTTCATGTTTTCTCCCTACCTATTGCCCCATGATTTTGGAGTTTTGAAATGATAGAGAATGCTTTTAAATACTTCGAAGCCATATGTCAACCTATAACCACAACAATAATCAACCATAACAAAATTACTGGCTTAATAAGACACCTTGATAAAAAAAAATATAATTATACGTAAGAAATTTACATAAAATCCCAACATTTAACAATACCAATTTTTTTTATTAGAACTTAAAATGTTAATTTTTCTATACATATATACATATATAGCCATACATGAAAACCCAACAATAAAAATTCAAAAAGATATATTGAAATTAGAACCCAAAAATACTGATTTTGGACACATGCATACAATCAAATATATATATATAAGAGGATCCTTGAACCGCCTACATGGTGTCACCCCATACTTTCACCTCACTTCTTTCCTTCACAACGACACACCCCGCCCCAACAAACACCTCCTTCCCTTTAACCAGTTCCCCAAATTACAACACCGCTCCATAAACGCCGCACCATCCCTAACAAACACCTCCTCCTCTTCAACCTCTACGCCTACATATATACTTTCTCCCTATGTCTCCCATCCTCCCCTCCATAACCTCTTTCAATATAAACACATCCTCCGCATCTACCTAATTTTTCTCTCACCCCTGCAATTGAGACACTCCCACTTAAACCAGGTTTCCAATTTTAATTAAATCTTCTCACTGCACTATTAAATGTATATCTTCCAGCATTATTAATAACCACGCTAATTCTCCACTAAGCTTGCATGCCCCATTCAAATTGTGCTTTCTTATGAGTCGGGTATTTCAACTCATTCAGGGCTTAATATTTAAGGAATTAGTTTCCTCAATGCCTATTTTATGCTCATAACTGATGTTAAAATGTTAATTTGCAGCACTGAAGGCAAAAGAGCAAGGCAAAGACATTACAAGGAAAAAATGAGTGAAAAAGCTGAAGAAGTTGAAGGAAAGCAAGGCTGGTACTCGCCAATGCCACTTGGCGAGTCGCCGAGTGGACCTTCAGCTTGCCTTAAGTTCCAGTAGGCCAGCTCATGGACAAAATCAACTTGTCTATAGGATAAGCATTTCGGTGATTCACCGAAGTGTTCGGTGATGGCACACTTCAGCAACAATTCAGTGCAAAATCTACTGGCCAAATATGGAGTTAGACATAAGGTAGCCACGACTTATCATCCTCAGACTAGGGGGCAAGTAGAAGTGTCTAATAGGGAAGTGAAGCATATTATGCAAAATACTGTGAATGCACAAAAGAAAGATTGGACTGAAAATCTAGATAATGCTTTGTAGGTGTACAATACTGCATACAAGACACCGATAGGGACTTCTCCTTATTGAATGGTGTTGGGAAAAACATGCCACCTTCCAGCGGAATTGGAGCTTAAAGCATACTAGGCTATCAAGATGTTGAATCTATATCCTAAGTTGGTAGGTAAGAAAAGGATAACACAACTGCATGAGCTAGAGGAATTCAGGCTCCACGCATACGAAAATGCCAAGCTATACAAAGAAAAGATGGCATGACAAGCATATTGTGTCACACACTTTTGAGTCGAGCCAATTGATGTTACTATTCAATTCAAGACTGAAGTTGTTCCCTGGGAAACTTTAGTCTAAGTGGAGTGGACTGTTTGAAGTGGTAAGAATGACCCAACATGGAGCTGTGGAGCTAAGAAACAAGGATAAAAGCTCCACTTTTCTTGTAAAAGGGGAACGAGTGAAACACTACTTCGGGAATGATGTTGATCGGGAGCAAGAATCGCTCACCTTGACTGACGAGTGAGTCATGAGCTAGGTCATGCCGCAACGTTAAATCAGGTGCTACACGGAAGGCAACTCGTGACCCCTTGTAACAATTAGGATTTCTATTTTTTTTTTTTTTGTTTTGTTATTTAAATTCTTAGGAATTAGAATATAAAAAAAAAAAACAAAAAAAATGTATGTGTAATATATCAAGAAAAATACAAAAATATGAGTCGTGCCACGAACAAAACTAAGGCATTGGATGGGAGGCAACCCATTGGGTTTGGATTAATGGGTGTTGTTTTTGAATTGTGCAGGGAACAATATTCTACACCCAGAGCGCATCGCAGAGAAAGGGCAGAATTTCGCCTTGCTAGGAATTAATTTTTCCAGGGTTAGGCAGAACACTCCTTAATCTGCGCGAGTCACAGAAAGAGCTTGGAATTTTGTTTTCGACGAGAATTATTATTTGTCATCGAAAATCAGGGATTCTTGTATCCATAACACATCGCAGAGCTAGGTAAGAATTTTGCCTCACTAAGAATAAATGCCCAGGTTGATACAAAACTTTTCGTAATGAGCGCGTGTCGCGGAGCTAGGCTAAAATATTTTTGATTTCCTTGGGAATTAAATATTTTCGCGAAGATAGAACCCTATGTAACCAAAGCGCGTCACGGACCAAGTGAGTTCCATTTGATTTTCATTAAAATGACGGGTTTTACCTGTCTTCTTTCAGAAGACCCGACCCAAGAATCCCTTTTAACCCCTATTTTCGCCCCAAATCCACCATTTTTTCTCCCCTAAGACACGTTTTTCCCCTACCCTTGTCCTTGTGAGATTTCTTTGCAAGCATCAATCCGTAATGCGAATACGATTCCACATGTTCATCTCTCTACTCTCATCTCCTTCACCATCACATGTATGTATTGTACTCTCTTCGCACTTAATTGGTGGTTTATGCTGCAAGTTGATGGAGTTATTTGGTGTATTTGTTGTGTGGGAAACATGGGTATGATTGTTTGGGGGTAGAAGTGATGTTTGTTTATGTTTTCATGGGTATTTCGAAGTCTTGAGTAGAAATTACTGAATTGTTGATCTTGTGTGGGCATCGGGTAGAATGGGGCAAGATGACCATAGTAAAGTTACAAATTTAGGGTTGTTGATGCTTAAGATTAATTGTTTCATGAATTTGGAGGGTATTGGTGTGAATTCTTGAGTAACACTGACAGTGTACCATTGTCTGAACTAATGAGTTGTTATATTCGGGTCCTTGGATTGAGGTTGTTGTGCTTGAATATGTTGTGGTGTTTCAGCGTGAAATGTGAATGTGGTGTTATGTTGATGTGTTTTAGTTGTGGGTATGTGTGTTTCCCTTTGGGAAGTCTAAGTATTAAGGTTAGGGCATATATGGAATAAGTGTGAGGTGGTGTTTGTGCATCACCCATTTTTATCCGTGTTTTGTGATTGGTTTGGGATGGATTATATTATGTTTGTAGGAAATCATATCAGGAACCCAGAGACCCTAAAAGGAAGTAGCAACCTCAAGCCAGAGAAAGCGGGTTCAGAGTGGGGGAAATGTACCTCCCGCACCCGCAGTCCCATGGGGGCAAACTAGGAGATGCGGGTTGCGAGTTGTGGTTAAGGAAGGTAAACTATAGTGGAAAAAGCACACAGAGGCATGGTATTTCTCTGATGTATGCATTGAAAGAGATAGTCTAGCACGAGAGTTTCCCAGAATCATGAGGCGTATCCAAGAACTTCAGATGGAGTTCATTTTTTATGAGCCAAGTGAGTGCAACCTGCACATGGTCTGAGAGTTCTATGACAACTGGACGATGGAATCTAGATCTCATTTTGTGAAGGTGCGGGGAGTGGATGTGACTCTCACTCCTGCAGTTCTCAATGACATAGTTGGCACTTCACCTGATGTTGATCCATTGGTTCTAACAGGGCTCAACATTCGTCCACCTTACTAGTCTATTTGACACACACTTTATGGACCCTAGTCTATGGTGCAGTGAACTAAGCACAGCGCGAAGACGTTTCACCAATCTCTTCCTTATGTGCACATGATCAGGGAAGCTCGAGTATGGTTAAAAATTGTGATGAATTTCTTCATACTTGGGCTACATTACACAGATATCACCCGGGATAGAGTATACTTGGTTTATGCCTTGATGATTCCCACTAAGTTGAATATTGGTGCTGTTTTGAAATTGGCTATGAGGAAGGCCCGGGTTCATAAAGGGTGTAGGTACTCTTTTGAATGTATCATTACTAGACTTTGTCGTGCTACACGTGTACCGGAGGAGAGCTTGGACTATATGTCACCACTTTTCCTAACGCCGGTGGATATAACGAAGACAAAGGAGCCCGATAATGTGTTAGGCCCAACACACACTACCACATAGCGCCATATATGTGATGAGCTAATTATGGCTCAGATGTATGGGCTGCAGATGTTGCGCCACCAAAATGGTTGTTGGGCATCGACTAACGAACAATTAGGGCAGGTGGAGAGGCGATATCCTCTGAATGTACATGTGAAAGCCCTACTTGGCATTGGTCCTGAGTTCCATGAGCTGGTGGATGATGATATACCAACCGATGAGGATAGGTTGTGCACTGGTTCGGATGTGGACTCCGATTCTGAGACGGAAGAGGTTGACCCTACTCAGGTCGGTGATGAGGCTTACAGTGGAGATGCCATGGAGGACCAATCAGGGAGTGATTTACCTTACCTCTATACTATTTTTGTGATTTTGTGAAGCACTAGGGATAGTGTTAATGTTTTAAGTGTGGGGTGGGGTGAAATTCTCTCTGCGTTGTATATATAGTGAACATTGGTAGTGTCGTATGTCTGTCTTTTATTTTATGTTTTTATTTGGGTTCCTTGGAAGTTGTTTTCAGTTCTCTGGCCAAGGAGAGTCCCTTTGAACCGTACAAAACACAAAAAAGATTTTTGTCTTTTTAGGATCGAGTCAGTCGTCGTAGTTGAGTCACATTGGCCTATGATAGATGGATGACGACCGTCTTAAGGGCAATTTTCCTCATTGAGTCGTAGATATGGTATATGTTGAAGCTTGAAATTCCAAAAGGATATTATATGAAAGAATGTGGGCAATTTATATATTAATGCATTTGAATTCTTGTACTGGACTTTAATGATTGTAACTTACTCTTAAATAGAACCTTTGCATGAACTGATTGTGTTGCATGTGATTGATCCATCTTGAGTAGAACTTGTGCCATGAGTAGTGAGGTATTGTAGTATCCATGTAATTCATCTGATTCTAGAACTTGCTTAGTGTGTTATTGAAGTGTTGCTTTGTGTAGAAAATGATAATAGGCCTCCTTGAACATGTTCAAAAAGCTTAGCCTTTGCAGATAGTATCACTTGTAGCCTTGTTGAGCTTGTAGCTTTTTATTGACAACCGCATTTTAACTTAATATCACTTTATTAAATCCCTTAGTTGTTTGCACCCTGCTTGCCTAAGCACTGTAGCATAGACTGTGTGGATTGAGTAGAACTGTAAGTGAAGAGGTAGCCCAAAATAGACACAAGGTACTAGAAGAAAACCCTCAGTAAGAGAATATAAGTGAATAAAAAAAAATGTGGCTAAAAAAACAAAAAAAAATTATTATTTAGGTTGGTTCTTGGAATAAGAGATGAGGGGGCAAATTGAGAAGTATGTAAGTCATATGCGATAGAAATGTTGAGAGAGGGCTGATAAATGCAGGAAAAGATGATGATGTCTTAAAAAGTTCAAAGTACTTAGGTAAGTGTAAGTCACTATTATATACTTATTCCTACCCACCCTTTACCCGACATTACAACCTAGAAAAGCCCTATTTGATTATTTGCAAAGCACGCTTAATTAGTGCAGATGTACATAATGGTCAAGCTTATGGTTCTCAGAGCATGCATATGTGATGTCCTTTTTGAGTGAGAGTGTTCTATGTTTGTTAAAGTCCTTAAATTATATTCAAGTTGTTGAGTTGAGTGTGCGGACTATTCTTTTGAGTGGAGGCACTTGTTTTATGAATGATAGGTATGGTGAACATGAAGTTTAATGTTTTGGTTGCGAAAAGTTGTCGAGTTAGTACTTGAGATATATGAAAGTGGTTAAGGCTAAGTGTAAATGAGAACATGCATACTTGAATTTTTAAAAGATCCTTGAAAGGAAGTGGCGGATGCACAAATACCGGTATTAGGGAGTTTAGGTCTACGACTAGTTTAGTAAGTTGTTCGAAGACAAACAAATCTCTAAGTGTGTGGTGGTTATCTTAGGCGTATTTGTATGCCTGAGAACAAAATAACACCCGCATTTTGGCCAAGTTTGGAATCATTTTCTATTAATTGATAGTAGTTTCGAGTCATTTGAATTTATTTATACTAACCAAGATGATTAGTTGTGTAGGTGAGTGTAAATGAAGAGACAAGCACTAAAACAGGCATTGGGAAGCACTAAAGGATCCAAGTATATGAGCAACAAGAAAGAAGAATGAAAAAAATGAAGACTAAGGAAGATTCGTATCCTCTCTGTGTCGTGTAGAGGGATTTAATTATTGGTTGTGAATTAGAAGTGGAAACAGGAACAGTTCGTATCGCAGAGAGGGATTTCTGATTTTGTTTGTGAAATAGCGTTTGAGATAGAACGATTCGTGTTGTGGCCGTGTAGCGGAGAAGAGAAGAGATCCTCAAACTAAATTTTACGAGCCCCTCCACATCGCACACACATTCCAGATTTGGTCATTTCAACTTAATTATAAATAGACTCATATTTTATTTTATTTATTATTCTTTTTCTTGGTTTTGAAGAACAACGACTTTGGGAGCTTTTTCATCTGTTCTTAGGGTTCATTCCTAAAATCTTTTACTTTTGATCTCTTTATGTCATTTAAGCATGGCATACTCGAGATTCTTGCTATGAGTAGCTAATTTCCCTAGTTCTAGGGCTGTGGCTACATGATGATTGTATATTATTAAAGTTTTATGGATTGACATTAACTATCATATAAATGAATCTTTTGTTCATGTTTTTCTTATTTCGTGCTTAATCAATATTGAAATAAATATCTTGTCTGAATTGAACTTGGGAGAGGGATAAGAGGATAGAACGTGGGGCAAAAGGAGCATGATTTTCTCTTAAGATCTAGAGTTAATTGGTATCTAGGATAGGGATATACCTAGAAATGGTGCTTGGTTATTAGACAGGATGAAATCATAATACTCGTTAATTGGTCCAGCTTATCCCCGCTCAACGATGTAGTTAGGCTGCCTATTATCGTAGGCGATTAGAGGTCGGGAGACCATAGTCATACATTTAACCCTGTGATCATTCAATAGTTGATAAATATCCAGTTAACAAGATAATATGCACAATTTTTTATGTGAGCTACAACCCTGGACTTTACCCAATAATTGTTCAAACCCTTTTGGAATTGAATCGCTTTAGTTAAGTTTTAAATTATTTTTTAGATTATAAAAACATTCACCTCTTGAATCTTGATAACACTTATTTCTAATTGAGAATATTGGAAAGATCGAATTGTCCTAATCTTTAGTCCATGTGGGTATGATATTCAGCTCTTAATAAGAGCTACTTGAATACTTGAACGACCACGTACACTTGCGTGTGCGATTGGACGCAACAAAATGTCTTTCTAGTTTAGTATTGTAAGCTTGTTTGAGAAAGAAGTATTAGAGTTAAAATTATTAGTTGATGATTGTAGTGATTGTGTTGTTATGGATTTAGCTCGAAAAAGTGGGTCTGAATGCAATCCTGCAAATCTAATTTGAAAAAGTAGATTGATTAAGGTATTGGGCTGTTAATTTGTGTTTTGCTTGTCGATGTTCAAAAGAACTCACTTGATTTGTGATAGTTGGTTGAGAAATGGCTATTGCACCCAAAGCCTAGCCTACCCACTTAGATTCAAATGCCTTTAGTAAATAACAGTCACCCATTTTGTGAAATAGGCATTCAATTTATCACAGTCCAAAGAAACCCTCTCTATTTGATCTCCCGATTTTTCGTAGTTGTTAATTTGTTATCCGAATCCCCCCCATTTGACATTAACTGTCAAAACTTCATGATTTAATTAATTATTGTGAAAATGTCTACATATAGAGAAAATGGTCTAAAACCCCCCCAATCTATACCCGAAATCCCAACTACACACTCTAACTTCACGGGTGTCCTATCACCCCCCTAAACTATTTAAAACTAAATTATTTTAATAAAATTTCCACGTGTCAAACGCGTGCAGTTCCACGTGTCAAACGCGTGCATTTCACTTATCAACATAAAATGTGGTTGTGAATTTTTAGGTGTGTAATTATTTCAATTTTTAATAGTTTAGGGGGGGTGATAATTTAGTTTTAAATAGTTTAGGGGGGTGATAGGACACCCGTGAAGTTAGAGTGTGTAGTTGGGATTTCGGGTATAGATTGGGGGAGTTTTAGACCATTTTCTCCTACATATACAAACGATTAGGACACTATTTTACTTTGTAATCGAATTCTTTACCAAATCACTCCCTGTGGGATCAACCCCCACTTTTAGTTACGTTTATACTTGTTAGCGACTGCCTACACTTAGAATTAGATGAAGTTTAGTTGAGAGTTATTAAAAATGGTGCCACTCTCGGGAGTGGTGCTTAGAATTATTTTATTGAAGTTTAGTCATGAATTGATTTTGTGGTATTTGAATCAACTTATTTGAGTTCTTTGTTGGCTGCTCTAAAACAAGTGAAGAGATGAGTGTCAATGGGAGCAATGCTAGCCAACTAAGTAACAATGATGACGTTGGTAATTTGCATGATGTCAATGAAGATTAGTTGGGAAGTGCATGTGCTATTTGATTGCCTTCGACTATGGGTAATGCGGTGTTTCATTTGACCAACACTATGTTGCAGCTATTGCAAATGAAGGGACTCTTTGGCCGACTTGCTCATGAGGACCCTCATGAACACATCCAAGACTTTGTGGATATGTGCGGGTCATTTTCTTTCAAGAACATCACTCAAGAGTCGGTACGACTTCATTTGTTTCCCTTTTATATAATTGGGGAGGCAACGAAGTGGTTGGCTGATTTACCAAAGGAATCAATCACTTCTTAGGAGGAGCTCATAGATGCATTTTATGTGAGTTTATTCCCTCCCTCAAAGATGGTGAAGTTGAGGGATAATATTCGGAACCTTAAGCGAGTGGATGGTGAACCTATTCACGAGACATGGTTGAGGTTGCAGAAGTTGTTGTTCCAATGTCCAACTCACTGACTATCAAACAATGTGTTGTTACAATATTTTTATCTGAGCCTTGACTCGTCAACTAAGGTGTTGCAGACCAGCTCATTTGAGGAGGAATCATATAGCAACCATTTGACATAGCATCTACCCTTTTTGATGAAATGACAAAAATAAATTGAGCTTAGTACACTAGAGAAGATCAGGTGTCTCCGTTGAATTTTGGGATGACAAGGAACAATTGGAAAAGAACCAAGAGCAAGATGAAAACATGGCCAAGATGATGACCCAAATGGACCTATTAACGAAACATGTCATAGGAAGTGGTTCCAAGGCTGTGAATGCGGTTGGAATTAGTGGAGTGAATACTGATGAAGCACACTTTGAGGCAATGTACAATGAAAAAGTACATTTGTTGGCAAATCAAGTAGGTGGTTCCCGTCAAAACTATCCAAGGCAGGGCGAAAATCAAGATTGAAATAGGGATCGCGACGATGGTTGGAGAGACCGAGATATGTGCCTCCCCATGAGTGTCAAAATCCAAAAGAGCCAAGGGCTTATCTTGAGAATTTCTACACCGAAGATATGCTTGCTCTCATTCTCAACAAAGTGGAAAGATCGGACAAGGTGGTAAAGGAAATGAAAGATGACGTCTTTTCTCTGAACCAAACACTCACTTCACATTCAGTATCTATTAAGTAGTTGGAAACACATATGGGTCAAATCTCAACTCATTTGAACCCAAGACCATAAGGGAGTTTACCGAGTGATACCATGGTTAACCCAAAAAATGAAGCTTGAAAGCAAGTCTCCGTCATACCACGACCTTAAATAAGGTGCTTCTTGGAAGGCAACCCAAGTTTTTGTTTTTGTTTTTGTTATTTGAATAACGGTTGTTAGATGTGCAGGTTGAAAATTTAAAATTTGGGAGAAATAGGCAGATGTGCAAGCTTAGGAACCATTCGCTGAATCAGTGAGAGGGTTGGCGAGCCCGATATGGATCGTCTTGTTGACCAACCAAAGGGTTAGAGTTCTGGTAACTTCGATGGGCAAAAGTGTCATTCGGCGCATCACCGAATGTGTCAGCAACATAAGTGGAGACCGCTGATCGAGGCGCAAACTGAAGGGTCAAAAGAGCTTCCAACCATTTTAAATTCAAAACTCTCCTTTATTTTGCATTTTTCAACTTTTGAATCATACACTTTCAGTTTAGATCATATTTTGCTTCAAATTTTTGTGTGGGTGTCATTGCTTGGTTGGAATTTGTGTCTATTTTTGTATTTTTTTGCCTGTGTTTTGTGTCTAACTGCTACTGAGGTTGGTGTCCCGAACTTGCTTTGATTTCTTACCATTTCCTAAGCATGCTCGTATAATTATTAGATCTATTGAATAATCATGTATACTTGGTTGATTTTAGACTTTGAGCTATTGATTGATCGGTTAAATTTCATGTTAAGCCCCCTATATTTTAAAATTCGTGATAAAATTGCTTAAAATTGCAAGTGTGTGGTTGTAGCATGTTGGGTTGGTGTGAGTGAAGTCTTAAGTAAACCAAATTGTATTGATCAACTGAATTTTCCCAATGATAAAGCGAGTGATACTTAAGGGCAAAAGACGTTGATTGGTCGATTTTAGATAAAATGGGGGAAGTCTGGTTGGTAATGATCTGGGGTAGGTGTTAATTGCATAGAATAGAGCGTTAATTTTGTTCTCGTAGGCTGTGCATTTAAAATTAGGGGTCGGGCTAGAAATCTAGCATGGGAGGCAGTTCGGTGAGCTTAGTCGAGCTTACCGACTAACTCGGCGATTCGCCAATTGATCCCTCGAATCACCCTTTTTGCCTTGAAAATTAGTTGTTTGCCTCTCTAACATTCAGCGATATGCTTGCGCTCGCCGAATGTCTTTCTGATCGCCCTTTGTCAGCCCAAATTTTTGAAAATTATTCTATGATATTCTGTGAGCTACCCTTAGCTCACCTATTAGGTTCAGCAATTTACCGATTGACCAAGACTTGGCCGCGTTGTATTGATTTCTATACATTTTTATTCTGTGAATTTTGGCTAGGCCTCTAAGGTTCGTCGAACTAGTCGGCAAGTTTTTCTGCAACTGTCAAACATGATTTTTCACTAACCTATTTCTAATGCATTCGTTCGATTTGTATTGTCTTGCAGATATGACTAGACCCGAAGTATCCAGAAGAAACCAACCACCCCGAAAGAGAACACGAGTTGTGGTCATTTCTGAGGAGGATGCCCCTCCACAATCAATGAAACCCAAACTTCGGGGAAAGAAACAAATACAAGAAAATCACCTGCTAACCCGAATTCGATTGACTCGAGCTCTGATAGCATGGGTATACACTCCACCCACCTCACCACTTTTGTGTCTGATCATGAACAAAATTCTAGGTCTAGATTTGGCCTTCTAGTCTGAACTCGATGATGATCAAACCTTTCAGAGGATAATGGCTGAGTTGCACTCCAAAGCCCTACGTGATCCGACTAGATTACCAGTCACTCTGATACGTCCTCTACCTCGTTTGATGAATAGATTTAAGGCTTCCAGGTTACATACTATTTTGGAAGAGAAGAGGTTGTCCACCGAAGGGGCAGTGGACATGTATCCAGATGTGTGGGACACCATCCGGTTTTGCTAATTCGAGAGGTTTACACAACCCTGAGGCTCTTATATACCTTCCTAGGTCCGGAAATTCTACGCAAAGTACACGAAGGAAGGCAAGAAGAAGGCTAGTTTATTTGTACCTGCTGATCATGTAGTAATCCGAGTAAAAATGGTGAAGTGCAGCAGTTCAGACATCAATGAGGCATTGGGGTGCACAGTAAATTTGATACATGTTTTGGCAGATAAGATTTAGAAGAGGATCCTAGATGACCTAAAGGGGTGGTTGGCTTATTTGATTTATGACATTACATCGTTATGGATCTTGAGCACTGATGTGGCTAAGAGCCACCTTCATAGTCAATTCATTAGGGTTGTCACCTTCTAAGAGCCAGGAGTCTAGATTGAGAAGAAGGACTTGAATGTAGCAGTGAGATACTAGTTCAGATTCATTAGGAGTACACTGATGCCATCATAGAATTATTCTATCCTCCGGCATTCGAAGGAAGCTTTGTTGGGTTCCATTATTAACCGGGATACACTAAATCTCAAGATGATCATTGAGCAGGAGATGGCCATGAGGGCCAAGCAGAGCCAGACATCATTTCCATTCCCGGTGCTGATCACAGAGTGGTGCCAGCGAGCTAGAGTGCCCTTAGTGGCAAAGACGGATTATGAAGTGACGCCCACTTCCTCTGCTGACATTCGGAGGATTGAGGCCGAGTACACCAGGGATGAGGTTGAGTGGAGGAGAGCAGCTTCGGTGGACACATCCCCGACTGTTGAGGTAGATATGCTAGAGGCAGACACAACTCCTTCCACTCAGGCTGGTGAGCCTTCAGGTACTCCTAGTTTATCTACTTATTCAACATCTGCTCCCACTACTGTTGTTGCTACTGCTACTTTCCGCCCCCCGTTGACACAGGTGACGCTTTATAAGATGGGCCATCTAATCTAATTTGTTGATATGCGTGCTTCTCGGGTCGATGCGACTATTCTAGGACTGATTGAGTGGGCCATTGCTGCTTCTCTAGCACCTATCTGAGCCGAGTTGAGAGAGCATGAGAGTTTATTACTGCACATGGCCTAGCCTTGGACTCCCTCACTGTGCGAGTTGAGGCATGTGAGCAAGGAGGTCGCCAGTCCCATGATGTTACGACTTTTAGGGCTAATATTGCAGGATTGAGGCGTGATGTGGATGAGCTCAAATCCATATATTTTTCCACTTTTGCTTCCGCATCAATATATTTTCACATTTGTGCATTACCTTACAAAATCTTTTTAATATTCCCAGAGACCCTTACAACTTTCCCATTCTTTCTTCCCATCATCTCTACTGTATGACAGTACCGTATTTATACCTAATATTAATCTGCATTGTACGGACAGTAATGTTTCATTGCCACTTACTATATTAACGTCTCACGATTATTATCTCCATTACAACAATATCTTACTACGCCTTTGCTTTATACATACATGTCTCGCCTTTGGCAACTTCGGCTTCAATACTTGATGGAGAAGCAAGCACAACTAAGAACCATAATTTACAGAGGAATTTGACAAAACACACTGTCCACTCAATCAGTAGTGCCATTCTTGTGGTATATGTACAACAATAATGTTATCTCATATATGACTTTGGAATTACTATTAGATTTTTAAGCATAATAAAATGTCCGGATTTTCATTTTGTTCTTTCTGCAAACAGAACTCCCGTGACAATTAACTTATACTCTATAAATGCTCATGCTATAATTTTGCCAAACTTCATTTGTTTGATTTGTCCTTTCGTTACATCATATTTTACACAACAATGAGTCAATTTATAAACTATGCGTATGAGACTAATTACATCCACGAGAACCGCTAATGAGAAGCTTCAATAGGACAAATACCCCTCATTATATTACATTAGAATGGGTAATTGAAAGTTACAAAAATGTCATGGCCATATTTGACTGCGTGCTATGGTACAATTTTTTGGAAGAGTTCGTAGAACCATAGGTTATCACGGAAGATCAATCCATCAAAACATTTAGTTCTGATTAAACTGGCACCTCATGCACCAACACGCTAAAGAACGAATAGCCGGATACAGTCTCCTGTCGGTAGCTTGCTTATATAAAGAACATACACCACAAAAAGGAAAATTGGTATTGTTTCATTGCAAGCTAACCTCACCCAGGAGGCTACTAAATGAGTAATTCCTACATAAAAAAAACTATCGGCCATATTTCACAAGGTAAAATGGTACTATTTTTCAAAGAGTTCTTACAGTCAAGTGTCATCACTTTTAGTTCTGATTAAACTGTTGCATACTCTAGCAACATGCTGAAGCACCAAATGCACTGAATGGGTTGATGGCACGAGCTTGCTTATATTGCATTAAAGAATTTTGAGTGTGTTTCTTTGTCATGTAAGACTGAGGAGGACACTAATGATATTGGTGATGACTAGCGCAAATGCGATTATTTGCAGTGCAGACTTATGTTGCTGATGTAAAGATTCGTGTAAATGTACACCCTTAGATTATAACATGGTAACATATATATTGCCTGGTCAATTATGTTTACCACAGGAAAATTAAACTATTTTGATCAAGTTTGTTCATCATTCGCCTGATGTATATGTTTTGTCAGGGTAAAACAAAACTATCTAAAAACTCTTGTTTCTAATTGTCTACATTGATCGACCATTAATATTTTTCCTTTCTCAATATTTATCTTCTCCAACATATGACTAGAAATAAAATTCATCATTGGCGAGTGACTACAGTGGAGAACAACCTTACATAAACAAGCAACGCCACTAACATGATTTTCCACAGTAATTCATTTTCGACAAAAATGCCTATAGTTATAGTGCAGTCTTCTCTTCTTCAAGTCAAGTATCGTGTACATATACAACATTCGATTATAAAATGCAACATACATATAGCCTGAACATGACCAACTCTATGCTCAAAGCACTAAGGCATATGCCTTAGCCCTAATTTTAGGGGCGCAAATTCCTACCAAAAAATAAATAATGTATTTTTACATACAAAAATTTATTATTTATGTTAAAAATAAATTTGAACAAAAGGTATCTTTTTATTCTATTAAATCTCATTCATATAGAAGCAATCCAAAAAAAAAAAAAAAAAACAAATTTCTTATATTCTCTCCATTAACACTCATATTATTTTATTTTTTTTAAATCCTTTTATACTCACCTTCAACTATTTCATAAGTTAGAATACTAATACTCTATCAAAAATTTCAAAAAAAAAAAAAAGCCTAAACGTGTTCAACAAATTGAATTGTAAATTGTTTTCTTATTTCTTCTAAAATTTACAAGCCTTACCACAAGCATAATAATGTGGGCATATCAAGTTATAAACTTCTTAAATAAAGATTCTATGATTTTAACTCTTATGTTTACTAGAAATTTATCAACTACTTACCTATAGAGTTATATTAACAATTCATATACTGATTATATCAATGAACAAATGTTTTTCAACATTGAATTGATAAAATCTTATCTAAAAATTATAATTGAAAAAATAAATCAAATAAATCATTTATAAAAACATACGTAATAATAAGCATTTAAAATTGCAAGAATTTTGTAAATAAAATAAATATATAAGAAGTTTATTTAAATTTTAGGCTCCTAATTAAAATTTGTGTTCAAGTCTCCGATAATGAAGGCCACATATTAAACTGATTTGATTCCATCTTTTCAATGACCTAGCACACCTAACCCTTGAGACTACCCCAACAATTGTGCTTCTTTACAATACGCCGCATACATGCGTCACGACGTTTCCCAACAACTGTGACTATTTACCAACCGACGCATGCTTCACATCCATAATGCTAGAATATTGTATAAATATCTACCGTCGAGAAAGTAACCATCAACATTCTAATTTTTTCACCTCCCTATTATTCACATATTAAAATAAATTAAATTTATCTTAATTTTTCATAGCAATAACCAATATGGAACATTCACTTCTCTCTGAGTTGGATACAATGAGGGATGACTAGTTGGTTAGGGTTCGTGTTTGCAGGATGTAGAAATTTAAAAACTACAAATGAAACAAAGACGTGATTAGTCTAGACATGATTCTTATTGATGAAATAGTAATGCAAGTTTGGTATTTTAATACAAGTCACATTCAATGAAGTTATTGTGAAGTACTAACTAAATTCCTTCCAATAGGGTAGTTTGATGCACGCAATAATCTAGAAAAATCAAATCAACAGGCTTTACGAAAGATTCTGCGAAGGCTCTCCCATCATTATTAAGAACTTCAAGGTTACAGAAACTACGGGTGAATATAGATCGCTTTCAACACAGTTTAAAATCATCTTCTTTCAGATAATTGTTGTCCACAAACTACCGGAAGAGAGTGTTCCTATCCCGAAAAATAGATTCTAATTCATCCAACCAGACATGATTCGTTCAAGGGTTAATAAAAATACCCCCTTATTAGGTATCATAATTCGAAGCATTATTTTGTCCAAAATCTCCCTTAACAATAATTAGTATTACCCAAACTAAACTCGCAGATATGGTCGGTTGCTTATGCAAAATTGGTGACATGGAGAGTGTTGACTCAAAGTGAAAAAAAACGCGACATCCACATTCTTTTTGAATCGTAATCCACTATAAACTTCTCATCTGAACGTATTTTGATACATACCTTTTATGGAAACAATAAAATTAATGTGGGCTTATTTATGCAATACATATTTGACGACTTCATTTTAGAAATACCATTCATGTTCACACTCTAATATAATATGTTTAAATTTTTATGGGGGCAATTATGTGAAATCAAAAATCATGCTTTGGGAGGAATTTGGGGAAATGTTTTACCCCTATTTATATTCTACTGAGTCATTCCCTCACATAGTCATCTTAACCGCAACAACCGTAAAAGAATTTCGAGGTCCATATTTTGAAAAGATATTTTACTAGCATTTTATGCACTCTGAAGGTATCTTGTATTTGAAAAATGTCTTTAAACATAACAAGAGAAGTCAATTTTGCTACCACAGCCGCAAGCAAAATTTATGTTAACCTTAAAAATGATTGCACAACCTCATTGCGTTAAAAGTTCTCATCCGAAGCAATTGGGTTTCAAACTATTGCCAATGCTCAAGACAATAACATTCCCATTGAGGAAGGCATGTTTGAGAAAAGAATGATTGTTGCCAACTTACTAGATTCAGATTGGAGCTCGGACGTACATATAGTTACCTTTTCAACAACTACCCACCATTTAAACATTAAAAGCCTTCTTCATGCTTTAACGATTTACAACTATTTTACATGTGTTAGGAACGCACTGCTACAATAAAGGCCCTAATAAGTGGAATAGATAACTCCTTTGAATGGTATTACGTCTGATGCCATTTGTGCTTCCAAAAAATCAAACCTATAAATGGTATCTATACATGCCCTTACTGCGCAAAATAGTATGACTTTCCTTTGGTCAGGTAACATATCATTTAGCAATGTAACCACGTCTTATATATGTTCAACTGTCCAGTAACATTTTATGCATTCAAGTCAAGGACTGCACTAGAGAGACTACTTTGGTCCTTTTTTATAGAGTGGCTGAAAAGTTGCTTGATACTTCAACATCCAAGTTGGTCAACATGTTGTCTTCAATTGATACAGCTGTACCCTCACACATTTAAAGCCTTACGGGCAAATAATTTGTTTTCAAGCTTAAAGTAAATGCTTATAATTGAAAGAGGGTCTTCAAAATTTTACGATTACAAAAGTATTTACTCTATATGAAGTGTTGGAAGAGCACTACAACAATAAGAAGCAAAATCAGGTGAAGTACTATAGTCTGAATCATTTTGGACTTGAAATTAAATATTGATGTACTTTATTACCCTTTCAAATTTCAAGCTACGCGAAGACCATTAATTAGAAAGGCTTGCTTATATTATCCACTATAGGATACTGGCACTGTGGAAGCTACAACTGAAAACACTAATCGAGATGTAAAGGGATTTGAAAATGTTCTTCCTAATGCCGAAGATATTTCCATGTGCAACTACAAACATCAAAAAGAGGAGAAACCTGATCATACATAACGATGAATATATCACTAGACTTGTCAAAATAGAGTCACAACTTGACATTTCAGATGAGGAAGTGGAACCGACGTACAACATTCACCCAAAATCGATGGTCAAGTAGTATAGTTTAACCCACTGTGGAGCACATATTTAGTGGACATTTACAATAATAAACTTGCAAAAAAACAGAAACCCTTATAGTGTTATTAATGTTTGAGTTGTATTACATTTTCTAGGGAAAAGGACAAATGAAAGAGAGAAATGAACCCAACTACTGGAAAGCAGAAGGATCTAAGACCAGAGATTCTCGGGAAGAAAATCAGGATGATGGATCTATGCCATTTTGAAGAGAAGAGTTTTTGCTAGAAGACTTAAGAAGAAAAGTAGCCTATACATAGACGACGATGAAGAAAGATTTTCTCCCACCAAAACAAATGCAAAATAGAGCATTTCCCTACTTTAATGTAACTACTATTAGTTCACCCAAGAAGTAGTTTATTTCTGGATGTGTATTGATGTATGTTTTAGTAACTCTAATAATGGTTTTCACTAATCGGAATGTTGAATATATAGATTATTAAATGGAATTATGTAACTTGTATTGTTATACCAAACTCAATCAATAACGTGAAGTATATACTACATACACTTCCTTCAGCAATTCAATTTGTGAGTGGTAATGATTAGCCACATGGGCATTTAAACAACTTTCCGTTAAACACATCCTCCCCGCTCCTTCTAAATGTAAATGAAATGCCGACAATTACACATATAGGACACTACATAATCAAAAGTTGCAAGTACATAATGCAGTCCTTACCTAACAAAGATACCATACTAATACTGAATAACCATGGATGAGCAAACATCATTAACATCAATTGTTACACCTGACACAAATCCATTGACTTTCACCTTTAATCACATTACCTTGATAAATGCTGTTGGAAGAGTCGCCCAAGACTACAAATCCAAAAACATTACCGATTCACATTGTGATGGCAGTTAAGGGTCAATTATATTGGCTATAGAAATAATTGGGACTGCTTATATGTTCTTGGTTGTCAAGGTCACTGCAAAATGGGCATTCAATTTCACAAACAGTCTTATCTATGCTCGGTCTGTAAGATCAAAAGGACATGTCATTGTGGCCTGGATACAAATGTTGCTGAAACTATTTTTGGGCTTACACATCACATACACCCCTATACAACTAGTACCCCTACCAAGTAAAATAATTAGTGGATACCAATGGAACTAGGAAATGAATCATTTATTATAGACTCAGAATTAAAAAATGACCACGAAATTGCCATAATAAAATAATTTCATACCAATTTGAATTAATAACTTCACATACAAATTTCACATAGCGTCGATAGCACCACCTCACACCACCGACACCCACCACGTCAACCCCAAAAACTAAAAAATTCACAACCCAAATATGAAATAACAAACAATATTGTCGATGTCGAGCATCAATTACAACCCCTAACGGCTCTAACACTTATAAAAGGGGAAAAAATTATTCCCCTCTGGTAAATTCAAGAGGTGTGTACTTTGGCATAAACAGAAACTGCCGCATGTCAGTTAATTTGTTGACCGTTACTTTTTTGAAAAACAATTTAAATTGCACCTCACTTTGACAGTATATTTACAAACAGTTGAAACACCAAAAAAATGTGTGCGATTAAGTCACTGATCATTCCTGTCGCTACATTCAACCTAAATATAATAAAAACACAGTACGCAGTTACTTAACCCAATTATACTTCTATTACAAACGCCTGCAATTACAACTGTTGAAATTCTATCTGACCCTTACTTCAAAAACACACCATCCATTAGTGTAGTCAAATGGAAATGATCACTGACATTATTAGAGATTTCAAAGACACTCTTAATATACCCGCAGAGATTATATTACTTCAACAACTACTATCAAATTTAGCGTTGCGAGTTAGGATGCTGGAAAGAAGATTGTCAAGATTTCAAAACCAAATGCACTATACTCGAAAGATAGAGGAATTAAACCATATCAAAAAATCCAAGGGCCATTATGCCAGATTGAAGAGAAAGCTCACATTAATTACCCACAAATACAAATATCAACGAATTAAGAAAATACAACACCTACTACAATTTGTGAAAAGCTTAACCAATTTGATGAAGTTATCAAACTGCACGCCGGGAGAAATGATGCACCAGATGAATGGTAAACTGATATTTTATGATATTACTATATCTTCAATGCCCCAAAACGTATAACTGACATTACTTGTTTTTATAGAACCATGTAGAACACTTATATATATAGCAAGTCATCGGACACCTTAATCTTAAATTATTTGCCCAATTGTTACACTACTCAAAATGCACAAACTGTCGTAAGTTATGAACCATAAACAGGGTAACATAGTTAGTGCAAAATGAAGTAAACAAACATTGCTTACAACCTACATGCATGTACTAAATGAATACATTTACGATAACACTTTTCCAGTAACCAATGTGGCATGCCATCTGAATAGCCCATAGGGGAAATAGGAAGAAGCTCAGTTTCTATCTATGATTGGATTGACCGCATCAGTCTAATTATTGATAAGAATACATGTACGTATCTTTTGCCTTGGACAACATCCACATACCCATTACACATTATTGGGTATAAAAATTACTATTACTGTATACAAATCTTCCAATTGATCGTAAACTTAATTATGTGGTAGATGAATATTCGACACCTTTGAAGTTGGGACCTCCAACATACAACTGCCAACATTGTGGCGCCATTTTATGGTATGAGGAATGAACAGACAAAGGTAAAAATACAAGACAACCAAAATTCACTTTTGTTGTATAGAAGGCCGAGTACAACTATCATTACTGAGCCAACCTCCAATCTACCTCAAAAATCTATTGGGCACAGAGTCCGGCCAACTGGGTATAAGTTTTAGAAATAATATTAGAGTGTATAACTCAAGGTTTGCATTTACATCCATGAAAGGCCAAGTAGACAAATAAATCAACCGTGCGAAAGGACCTTATGTATTCAAAATAAATGGTCAAAATTACTATCACATTCTCTCTCTATTACTGAACCAGAAAGAAACCCTCAATTTTCCCAGCTCTATATATATAATACTGACAATGAGATCAATAATAGAATCAATAGTCTGAAGCATGAGAAAATTGAACCACAAATTGTTCGAGGAATATCAGAAATGCTTGATGAGCATAATGTTTTGGTCAAATCATTTTGTATGGCAAGAGATAGATATAGAGAACAACCAGAATCCATACTTTGCCTGCGCCTCCTATCAGAAAGGAGCAACGATGGCCGACAATACAATATACCAACTGCTTCAGAAGTGGCAAGATTAATAATTGATGAATTTACAGATGCTAACTTTTAGCGCGATGTTATTGTAGAACATCGGAAAAATGAACTACAAAGAATCACAAATTTACACCCATCTTTCATGGTGAAGACTTACCCATTAATACACCCATATGGTGAAGATGGATATAGGCTTGGAATTTGGTTGGTGGATGTACATAACAAATCATTTGCGAGGAACAACTTGATTCATGAGGCAATATTATTGCTTCTGAATACAACAACAACTTAATGAGGGACACACTCTTCTACAACCTGGAAGGTTGTTGAAGCAATACATTGTGGATGGTTATATGGCAATTGAAGAATAAAGATTTCGGTATATCCGAAATAATCAAACAAAACTACGGGCAGATCTTTTTGGGGGGTTGATGGATGCTATTGTTCGGGGAAATTCTGATTGTTCTAGGGTTGGGAAAATAATTATACTACTTTCATCGCACACTGGTGGACCACGATATGGGACACAAAATTATCAAAATGCAATGGCGATATGCAGGTGGGCTAGTTACCCAGATTTGTTCCTTACTTTCACTTACAACCCAAAATGGCCAGAAATAAATGAAATGCAACGCTTAATATCATAAGAGAACGATGGTAGCCGGGTGGACATCATATGCAAAGTTTTTCAAATCAAGTTGTTTCAACTAATGCAACATCTTAAAAAAAATAGAAGCCCTTTGGCAAAATTGTTGCATGTAAGTATCATGTATTACATATTTTAAATTACATTCCAACTTAGTCATAGAATACCCAGCCTCAACAAGATATTACTACAATAACACAAACTATGCATTCCATGATACATATGTATATTACTTTAATTCACAACCGTCCAAATCATTTAACAACACACCTTTATATGTAGGTATGTAAACAATTAAGTTCAAGAAAACAGGATTACCACATGTGTACATACTGCTCTTTCTTCATGAAACATTAAAAATCCGATCACCAGATCATATTGACAGACTAATATCAACAAAAATCCCTGATGCTGTAGAAGACCCGGATGGAAATAATGTATTCAAAAACTTTATGATTCATGGACCATGTGGAGACTTGAATTCGAAATACACATGTATGAAATAAGGAAAGTGCACAAAACATTTTTCAAAGAAATACAATGACCGCACAATTTTGATACAGATGGATTTCCTATTTATAAGAGAAGGAATACATGTATTGAAGTTACGAAAAATGGTGCTAAATTAGAAAACAGATATGTTGTCCCATACAATAGGAACTTGCTTGTTTAATTTGATGCACATATAAATGTCGAAGCATGCAATTACTCAAGGTCAGTGAAGCACCTATTCAAGTATGTTCTTAAAGGGTCCAATAGAGCAACCACAATAATAGAAAATATCTAAAGTACAACAGACAATGATGAGATCAACAAATATTTAGACTACAGATATATATCTGCTATAGAAGCTTGCTGGAGGATATTTGAATTTGACATATATCACAGAAACTAGCAATTGAGCGACTACATTTCCATTTAGATGGATAAATCACCATAATATTTGAAGAATCAATGCTAGTTGAATGCTAATGAGTAGGCATGATATAGAAAAAATAAAATTCAGAGAATGGTTTGAGGCAAACAAAGAAAATGTCGATGCTAGTGAGATGACAAATTACGATTTCCCAACAAGATGGGTATGGAATGCAAGAGACAGAAAATGGACCATGAGGCAGAAGGGAAGAGCAGTTGGAGAATCAACTTTGCCCACCCCGTCAGTGGAGAACGTTTTTATATGTGAATGCTGCTTAATTTTGTCAAAGGGTGCACTTCCTTCCAAAGCATAAGAAGAGTCAATGGATTAAATCATAAAACATATCGAAAGGCCTGCTACACATTAGGATTATTAGATGATGATAAAGAATTGAATGACTGCTTGGTAGAGGCTTCAGGTTGGGCCACTGGAAATGAGTTGAAACATCTCCTTGTAACGATTCTTATGCACTATCAAGTGTGTGATGCAAGACAACTATAGAAGAATAAATATGAAATATTATCACAAGATATAACAATAATTCAAAGAAACAGATTGCGCATAAAAGATTTACAATTAAATGAAAAGCAAATTGAGGCGTACACATTGGTTAAGATTGAAAACATCTTATTAAAGATGGGAAAAGTTTGAAAAACATAGATGGGATGCCACTTCTAGATTCTTCATTAATTCGTAATGTAGGAAATCCCCTCATAAATGAGGAGCTCGACTATGACAAAGATGCCCTTAAAAGGGAGCATTGCAAAGTTAAATTGTTGTCAACACCAGGCATATGATGCGATAATAACATATGTACAGAATGAAGAAGGCAAATTAGTATTCATTCATGGCCAAGGTGGTATGAGTAAGACCTTTCTGTACAAAATTTCTCACCTCCGATCACAATCAAAAATAGTTCTCCCCATTGCAACTTCAGGTATAGCAGCTTTGTTAATACCAAATGGAAGGATGGCTCATTCATGATTTCATATTCCTTTGGTTGTCTCTAGAGACAACCTGTGAAATAAAACAATGGAGCCAACTAGCTGAACTTCTAAAGAGAACTTCCCTAATCATTTGGGATGAAGCGCCCATGGCAAATAAATTATGTTTTGAAGCCTTAGACAAGACCTTGAGGGACATCCTCCGAGACAGATATGAAAATAGCTCGGATAAACCTTTTGGGGGGGCTAATAGTAGTATTGTGGTGGCGATTTCCAACAAGTACTACCAGTTATTTCAAAGGGAACTAGATCTGACATTGTTGACGCAGCCCTGATTTCCTCTCACTTGTGGTCTTGCTTCTCAATTTATGAATTGAAGGAAAATATGCAACTTAGTCGTGGAAAAATAAGAGGTACTGAGGCAACAAAAATATCCACATTCGAAAAATGGTTGTTGCAGGTCAGAGTGGGATCAAATTATGATGCTACAAAGAAAGACATGATTAATATGCCACCTGATGTCTGCGTTGAACCATCCGTCGATCCTATCGGATCAATTGTGGATGCAGTATATCCATCGCTCTTACAAAAGTACAACGACCCGGCATACTTGAAAGAAAGAGCAATACTCATGCCTAAAAATGAATTGGTGCATAAACTAAATGACATAATTATAAAGATGATACCAGGGGAAGGAAGGACATATTATAGCTCAGCCGATGTGTGCAAAACAAGCGTGAACACTGATGAAGAAGATATATTGTACCCAACTGAATTTTTAAACAACTTACGCTTCCTAGGGATCCCTAACCATGACATACACTTAAAAGTAGGAATTCTGATTATGCTTCTTAGGAATCTAAACCAAACAGAAGGCTTTTGCAATGGGACAAGAATAGTCATCACACATCTTGGCATTTGATCTGTTAGCGCAAACATCATTTCAGGTAAGAATCTTGGTTCAAGGGTCGCAATTCCAAGAATTATTATGTCGCCTAAAGAATCAAAGTGTCCATTCAAGCTAAAAAGGCAGCAACTTCCATTAGCCACATGTTACGCTATGACAATCAATTAAAGCCAAAGACAAACACTTCATCGGGTAGGACTGTATCTACCAAAACATGTGTTCACATATGGACAACTGTATGTAGTCATATCACGAGTAACAACAATAGAAGGATTAACTATCCTAAATGCGGATGACGACACAGAAGACCCAACATTCATTAAAAACATTGTTTACGAAGAAGTTTTCTAGAATGTATGGCTTAGAGTGGTAGAAAGAGACGGGGTATTCTTTAAAATTCATATTTTTCATGTGTTATCAACTAATACCATTATGATATACAATTTCATAACAACCATTTCACAGTGTCGTACATTCGGAGAACTAGAGATACAACAAATGAATCATGATGGAGATGGCAGCCAAATAACGACTGAACACAAGCTTTGCACTCCAACACCATGCAAATTTACACAAAAGTGTGATCGCTGTGTCGATGAACTCAAGAGCCCACACACTTTTCAATATAATGTAGACCTCATTTAAATAACGCTCCATATCTTTATCGAGCAACCAATACAAACATATAACATCAGACATATGAGTTGTATTTTTGGTAGGTCATATAAGACTTTATTAAAATATATAACTTGCACTTGCTGGGAAAAATTATGTCCACTTACAGTGCCATCATTCTACAAACAGAATGTTTGATTATTAAATATATTATTTAAATACATGTTGAGTCCGACGTCATACTATTTTACTGCGTATGAAGAAGCACATAAACAATTCAAACATACTCTATATAACTCTAATCAGATTGAGCTGAGAATTTCAATATACAAAAAATGTGGCCACATGTTCCCCATCTTTAGTATAATAGACAAGTCTAAACTTAATGGAAATATACTATTTTCCGTATAACCTCGGCCATTATTTAATACAATTGAACCTACACTTACACATTAAACTAAAGGGCATGTGCTTATACATCATAAATAACTCTGTCCGCAAAAGAAAACTTCCCTGACATGCATAACAATTCAACAATGCATAGATATTACATTACTCCCATATGATGATTACAAAGTTTACACATAAATTGGAAAAGATAAATACAGAAAAAGGAAAATCTAGTACTCACCACTCAATATACTACAGGAAAAAAATCAAATTACACCCCCGCGTGAAGCACGGGCTCATTACCTAGTTCTAAATAGAATCTCAATATTTAACAATACAAAAACAAAATATTGAAATTAGAACCCTAGAATGTTGATTTTACTGAAAAGTCCTAATTTTTGAACTAATTACCAGAAATCCTAATACCCATGCATGCATAAGATGAAGAATTTCATAATAATACATTTAGTTAGTAAAAAATTCTTATTGTAAACTGAAAGTTTAGATACTGCAAAAATATATTATTATTCATAGAGTTTGTACAATATTTATAGGAGAACAAGTAAGATCAAATAAACTAATCAATCCCTAATTCTTGGGAGATCCTTGAATCAAGAGATTTCCTCTAAACTACTTTCCTATAACAATATATTCTATCCATATTTATTGCAGCAAATTATAATCAAATCTACCAGCCTATTTGTAGCAAATTACAATCAAATATGCCAGCTCATTGATGGGGCAGATTGTGACTAAATCTGCCAACTCATTCTACACTCCCCCTCATACACTCCCCCTCAAGTTGGCATGTAGATATCGAACATGCCTAACTTGCTCACAAAGGACTCAAAAGTAATTCTGAAAAGCTCTTTTGTGAAAATATCTGCAACTTGTTCAGTTGTTGGAACAAAAGGAATTCACACACTTCCATCTTCAATCTTTTTTTTTAATGAAGTATCTGTCCACTTCAATATGCTTTGTTCTATCATGTTGAACTGGATTATGAGCAATGCTTATGGCAGCCTTATTGTCACAATACAACTTCATTGGAAAACTAGCAGGTCTTCTTAGTTCTTCCAAAAATCTCTTGAGCCACAACATTTCACAAGTTTTGTGTGTCATGGATCGATACTCAGCCTCAGCACTACTTCTAGCCACCACATTTTGCTTCTTACTTATCCATGTCACTAAATTTCCCCAAACAAATGTTCAATATCCAAATGTAGACCTTTTATCAATAGATGAACCAACCCAGTCCGCATTTGTATAAGCCTCAACACTTTTTTGCTCATTCTTTTTGAAGAACAACCCTTTCCCTGGAGAACTCTTTAGATACCTTAGGATTCGATAGACAGCTTCTTGGTGTTCTTCTCGTGGAGAATGCATGAACTAACTGACTAGGCTCCAACAAAGGAAATATCAGGTCTAGTATGTGACAAGTAAATCAATTTGCCTACCAATCTTTGATATCAATTTTCCTTCCTTTACAAATTTCAGATTTGGATCAATTGGAGTTTCAGTTGGTCTACAACCACTCATTCTTGTTTCTTTTAATAGATCAAGAATATACTTCCTTTGTGACACTATAATTCCTTTCTTCGATCGTGCAACCTCCATGCCAAGAAAGTACTTTAGCATGCCCAAGTCTTTTATCTCAAATTCTGAGGCAAGACGCTCCTTTAGATTTTTTATTTCAACCACATCATCTCCTGTGAGGATGATATCGTCGACATACACTATAAGAACAATTGTTTTTCCTTCTAGTGAATGTTGAGTAAACATCGTGTGAGTTGCTTGTCCTTGCACATACCCTTGCTTCTTCATAAATTGAGTGAACCTTTCGAACCAAGCCCTTGGTGATTCATTTTAGACCGTAAAGAGATCTTCTAAGCCTGCATTTCTTTGACTTATACTTTCCTTCAAAACCTGGTGGGGGATCCATATAAAATTCTTTCTCTAGGTGCCCATTCAAGAAAGCATTATTCACATCCAACTATTGAAGAGACCAGTTAAGATTTACTGCGATTGTCAACAAAACTCTAATTTAGTTTAGCTTAGCTACTGGAGCAAACGTCTCGAGATAGTCAATGCCATATATTTGTGTTAATCCCTTCGCAACTAAGCGGGCCTTATACCTTACCAAGGATCCGTCTGATTTGAATTTTGTGGTGGACACCCATTTACAGCCCACTAGTTTCTTTCCCTTTGGTAAATCCACAAACTCCCATGTCTCATTTTATTAAAGAGCTCGCAATTCCTCCAAAATAGCCTCCTTCCACTCAAGAACTCATAGAGCATCCTACACATTTTTTGGAATCCCCACACTAGAAATTTGTGAAGTAAAGGCTGAATAACTAGGAGACAACCTTTTATAGGACACAAACATAGAAATAGGATATTTAGAAATATTTCAGACACCTTTGCATTTTGCAAAGGTAGGTCCAAATCTGAGGAGTTAGAAATATAATCAGTTGGAAGATTACCTTGAATTCCAGTAAGGTCTTGTGGAGCTGACTTTTGGTAGTGATGAGAATCTTTGATCTTTTTTCCTTGAGTTTGGTTCCTTCTCGAATACACCTGTATTTCTTTTGTTTATTCTCTATTCTCATTTTTATTTTTGTCATTTGAAGGCTCTACAGGTTCAATTTCTGAGTTTTTATCATTTAAGTCACTTTGGTCCCTATCATCTCTTAGATCAGAACTATTTATATCTTCTCCTATATCCCTCATATCAGTATTTATTGTAATATCATGTTCCTCATATTCCTGATCTCTAGTTTCCTCAATATCACAAAAAAATAAATCTTCACCTACACAATACTCCCCCTGAAGATGAGTACTAAAATAGAGTTGGGACTTAAAAAAAGTTAGATCCATTGTGACAATTATCTTCCTAGCATGTGGATCATAACACTTATATCCCTTTTGACTTGGGGCATATCCTACAAAAACACACTTCTATGCCCGCGGTTCAAGTTTACTACGATTATGAACATTAACAAATGTTGTACAACCAAAAACATTCAGAGGAAGATCTGTAGTTAGCCTAGAACTAGGAAAACTCTCTTTGAAAACTTTAAAAGGTGTTTTAAATTCAAGAGGACGAGATGGCATCCTATTAATAAGGTAAGTGGCAGTCAAGAGAGCCTATCCCCAAAGGTGTTGAGGAACTTTACTAGTAAACAATAAAGCTCTCGTTACCTCTAAAAGGTGCCTATTCTTTCTTTCGGCTATACCATTTTGTTGAGGAGTATCCGGACAAGAGCTTTGGCGTACTACCCCATTTTTTCTGAAAAAACTTCCTAATTGTTCATTCAAAAATTCACGACCATTATCACTCTGAAAAATCTTTATTTTCTCATTGAATTGTGTTTCCACCATGACATAGAAAGTCTCAAACACATTTTTAACTTCAGATTTGTCCTTCAATAAAAATACCTCACTCAATCTAGTATGATCGTCAATAAAAGTTACAAACCACCGTTTTCCAAACATTGTTGAAATTCTAGACGGTCCCCAAACATCACTATGAATCATTATAAAAGGTTTTGAAGCTTGATATTTTTGAGAGGGGAAAGAAGATCGATGATGCTTAGCCATTTCACAAAATTCACATTGGAACAAAGACAGATTTTTATTTCTAAATAACTGAGGTAACAAATGTCTTAAATAATAAAAACTTAGATTACCAAGCCTATAGTGCCAAAGCATGACTTTATTCAAAACAGAAGTAGAGTTCAAGCAAATAGGATTCACTTGTAGTGAGTTATTCCCGCTTGTCAAGAAAATAAAGACTCCGCATTCTCTAGCACCGCCAATCATCTTTCCCAGACCTTTCCTAAATTCACACAAATCGGAATAAAATATAGCATGACAATTAAGAGAATCAAGTTAATTTACTAATGTAAATCAAATTACAAGATAGCTTTGGAACATGAAGAGTATCATGAAGTAGAGACGGTGATAGTTTAGTAGTTCCTTTTTCCAACAATTGCGCAGAAGGAACTATCACTATCTTGACTTTATTGTTCTCGCACAAAGAGTGTAAGTAGAGAAAACGGGAACTTCCAAATATATGGTCACTAGCTCCTAATCTATGATCCAAGAATCTATTTGGTTGGAATTGGCACTAAGAAAAGTAGACGATACAATACCTTTTTCAAAGAAAAGAACAAGAATGATTAGAAGAATTTGGTGCATTTGGAAGAAATTGTGGAGATTGAAGGAGTTTGTGCAGAATTTCCAGTTGTTCCCTTGTAAATGGAGACATTTCTAGAGAAGGTTGTTGCCCCTAATCAAAGTAAGTTGTTTGGAGGGCCAGACCATTTTGATATTGCAACCACGATTATCAACTCCCTTCTTCTTCCAATTTAGTGGTTTCCCATGAATCTTCCAACATGTTTCACGGGTGTGCCAATGTTTTTCAATGATCGCACCATGGCCTTTTGTTTTTGTCATCTTCATTCTTCACTATTACAAGAGCTAAAGAGTCTATAACAAATTTTAGTTCAACATGTAAATCAGGTTTTAACATACCTTTCCTCCTAGTTTCCTCTCTCCTAACTTCAGAAAAGGTTTCACGAAGTGAGGGTAGAGGGTTTTTTCCTAGGATTCGTGACCTGATCTCGTCAAACTCCTAATTTAATACTACTAAAAAAAGGTAAACTCTCTCATTTTCTTCTCTTTTTTGTGCTTTTACACTATCCACAGAACACTCTCATTCATCATTGTAACACTGGTCTAATTCTTGCCACAAAGATACCATTTAATTATAATAAGCAGTGACTTCCTTCTCACCCTGGTTAGCTTGCCATAATTTAATTTTTAACTCAAAAATTTGAGAGGCAATTTGTACATCAAAATATGTCTCCCTAACACCTTCCCACACATCCTTAGTAGTGGGCAAAAAAATATAAGATTTACCTATGATTGGTTCCATGGAATTTATTTATCAAGCAATCACAAGTGAATTCTCTGATCTCCAAGAGTTCATCTTTGGATCTCCGACTCTCTGCTTTTTCGCCTCTCCAATCAGATGTCCAAGCTTTCCACGACCATCTATTGCAAACTTTACGGGCTGTGCCCATTCCAGATAGTTCTTCCCATTTAATCGATGAGAAGTTAACTAGAAGGGCATGTGAGAATCATTGCCTCTTTGTGTCATCAAATTTTTTGAAGGAGTTCCCAGAGAAGAATCTTTGTCTTCTCTTGATGTTCCAGAAAGATTATGTCCGTCAAATTCCTAATTAGAATCTCATCCAAAACTATGGCAAAACCCTAGCTAAATAATACGACGAAACATAAATGAAAAGACATTCTTACATAAGACAAAGAAAACAAATAAAACACATTATAAGAGTACATAATCACTTACTTGGTAAGAATTTTAGACAAGATCAATAATTTTTTTATCCAAATCAAACAAAAGTTTCACATCAATACACTACAACTAATCCAAATCAAGTAAAACCTCATGAAAAATTTACCCAAAATAAAGAAAATGTTCAACTAGCAAAACAAAAAATGTTCAGAAATTCATCTTTTACTGTGACAATTAGACTTCTTAAGATTAGGATAATGAGAAGGGAGTAGAAGTATTGATTAATGAGAAGACTTTTGAAAGTGGATAAATATTGGAGAGGTGAGCTTATTATTTATCTATGTGGATATTCACATTAGCTATTCCTCCACCGAATCTTTTGGGTGTAGACACTATTGAAGAATCTAATCGTTACAAGGGTACAAATGAAAAAATAAATTTGGGGTACTTAATATGTATGATATGTAGGTGTTCACTACATAAAAGCTACTCCATCCATCCCTTATTAGATGAACATTTTTTATTTTATATGGTGATTAAGAAATCATTAATAAATTGATCAACTTTATTGTTTTGCCCTTTGTTCATATTAATTAGCCTCTTGAAAAAAGATGTCACGCCCCGAGCCTACACCTTGGGCGGGACTGACACTCGAGAACCATTGCTGGCCCCAAGAGAACCCTTGGCCTGGCTTACTTACTCAGCAGAAGATTCTAAGCATTATTACAATGATCAAATACATTTATACTCAATTGTTTAATAAAATAAATTAGAACGTTTAAAGGTCAAACATTCAACTTGGCCAAAATGACAACTCAAGTCTTAACATATGAAATAATAATGTAAAGACAACCGAACTACTAATTGTCTATGAAGCCTCTAAAACAAAAAGGGATGTCGGGACAAGACCCCCGATCATCCTAACAACTGAAATACTAAAAGCAAAGTAAAAGGAGTCCTCCGGAAAGCAAGGAGGCTCACCAACTGACTATGAGTGCTCAACTGGATCAATGGGGCCCTGGATGCTGATCCTGATTTCCTGCGTCTGCATCATAAAACGATGCAAGCCAAATGGCATTAGTACATTAAATGTGCGAGTATGCGAGGGGAATACTAAAACATAACATAAGCTTGAAAAGAACCTGAAAGGAACACTTACCTTGGCTTTACTCAACTCATGAATAACTTAACTCAATATAAAGCAATAATACACATGCAATATATAGAAAGCTTTTTAAAACAGTATAAAGCAACTCAGTTTGTTAAAGAAAATGCAATAACAACTCAACTTACTCATATAATAAAGTAATGTAATACTGTGGGAATTTCTCTAATCGAGAACCACCACTATGAGCTTAAGTGGTGATACAGCGTCTTGCCCATGTTGCCAGAACTGTCCTATACTTTGTCGTCATATAGATAGCCTTAACTAAGTGGATCCACTAGTCTATGCTAAAAATCACTTAAGGAATCATCTAAAAAGTATGATCATTTACTACCCATGATGGCTACATGGTTTATAGAGACTTGAATTATTATGAACTCGCATCCCCATATCGGTGCTCAATACTACTTCCAAAATATACTTAGCTCATATGTTTTTAAAACAAAACTTCTTTCTTTGGTTTGAGAAAATTACTCAAAACTTAGCTTATTAGAAATCAGTGTTTCCCTTCTTGCTCAAATGTGAAAATATTTTTAACTCTTGGGAATACTTAGTTCCCGTATAATCTTTGAAGAAATGAACTTTACTCTTACTCTTTCCTCAACTCAAAGATTAAGTCTTAAAACAAAGTTGAAACGTTTGTGAAAGACTTTTGAAATACTTTATGAACTTCTTTTGACTTGATTCTTAACTTCTAGACTTGACTCTTAACTTCTCTTGATTTGACTCTTAACTTTTCTTGAATTGAATTGAATTATGGATTCAAGGATTATGATTTGTGATAGGAAGGATCTCATGATGTTTAGGAGTGTTTTTAGATAGTTAAATATGAGAAAAGATCAAGAAATCACTGTCTGAAAATAGGTCCGCGATGCGGAGATGTATTTAATTATTTTGTCACAAAATAACTTTTGAGGCAGAACGGTCCGTGACCACTTCGTGATGCGAAAGAGGTTTCCCTAAATCTGAGGAGCATGTCCGCGACGCCGACCTGGTGCCCAGATTCTCCCAACTTTTCCTTCTGCGTTTTTCCAACCCTAAATCGCCTAAACTCGACTATTTTTCTCAAATTCTCTTTAGATTCAGATACCCAGTATATGTACACAAGAATCTAACTCGAAACAACTCTTAAAATCAACGTATTAATCTCTAAAACTCCTCAGTCTCAGCCCAATTCAAGAACGAAAACAAATTCAAGAATACATATCAAGAACATCAAACTTTCAACCTTTATAGAACGAATTTTGCTGAACTAAACATGATTGGCGCATGGGTGAATGAACCCAATGCTATGAAAGTTTCACATACCCCGTAGGGATTAACCCTTGGCGAAATCCACACGAAATTCTCCAAGAAATCGACCAACCTTGAACTTTTCTTCTCCTCTTTTCTCTTTTCTCCAAGCCATAGTGTATTTTGGTAAAAGCGTAAACTGATCTAATTCTGATTAGACCCTAACTTAATTACCAAAAATGAAAATAAAACAATTGGGCAAGGAAAAGACTAAACTACCCTTTCAAAATTCGGATTGGACTTTTCTTATCCAAACAACCCAACTTCAAATGGGTAAACTCGGTGGTGTTGGAAAGATTATTCCAAGATCTTTCCTATGATATTTGGAAGATCACCTAACTCATCCTGAGCTAGGAGTTATGGTCGTTTGAAGTTGACCAAAAACCTATACTTAACATAACTTAACCAATTTTCCAGATTTTCATTCTTTCCTAAAATGACTATTTTGCAATTCTAACTCTTTCTAGTTCTTTCAAAATAACGAGATGTTACAAAAGAAATTTTGAATCTTCAAAACTTGTTTAAAACTTCCAAAGCTATATTAATTGTAGGGATAAATGGGAAAATTAATTAATTCAATCACGATTTAATAAATGATCAAGTACTATGAAATAAATATTTTTAGTAAGATGCTTAATAATAGGAGACGGAGGAAGTATAAATTTAACAAGTCTTGGCATTTTTGCCTATGTTTTCCGATTAAATTGATTATTATTGCACTGTAGCTATTTGTGCACGTTGGCACCTAAAGTTGCAATAATAACTAGGCCAAACCCCGAATGCGAAAGGCATCGGTCGCTGAACTGGTGCTAGTCGGAGTAGAATCGCTGAAGCTGAAGACCGGATCGGATTAGAATTCCGAATGAGTTAGAAAATGTTCACACAGTTTGGCGCGACGGCAGATTCACTGAGCAAAGCCTCAAGTTTGATGTTCCGCATCGGCACTGACGCCCACCTCTACGATGATCCTGACGATGTCAATATTGCTCCCCTTCTCGACAGCAAATTCGACTCTGAAAAATGTGAAGCCCTCAAGAGATTACTTGCTCTCATTGCCCAAGGCTGCAACGTCTCCAATTTCTTCCCTCAGGTCTGTGACAATTTTAATTCTTATCAAATTATCACTTTTATTGAAGTTTGTTTGATTACTGCACTGTAGGTGGTGAAAAATGTGGCTTCACAATCAATGGAAGTGAAGAAACTGGTCTACTTGTACCTCCTGCATTATGCTGAAAAGTATGACACCAATTTAAATGAGATTACAATAACATGAGGGAAAAAAATCTTATTCTCTTATTTATGTTTTAGGCGTCCAAATGAAGCATTACTTTCAATTAACTGTTTCCAGAAGGATTTGGGAGATCCTAATCCATTGGTAAGGGCGTGGGCACTTCGTACAATGGCAGGAATTCGCCTTCATGTGATTGCATCCCTTGTTCTTGTAGCAGTGGGAAAATGTGCAAGAGATCCATCAGTATATGTTAGGAAGTGTGCTGCTAATGCACTCCCAAAGTTGCATGATTTGCGTTTGGAGGAGAATATTAGTACTATTGAAGAGGTAGTTTTTGTTGCTTTATAAAGTAATCGTGTCCTTATAACTTATACAGGAAAGAACTGCTCCAATGTTCAAATCATTTATCTAAATATCATAACAGATCTGTTGCTAAGTTAGGACATTCCCTTGATTTGTCCTAAAAATTAGACTTTTGACTTATACACTAGCTTAAAGCTATTTAAACATGATTTCATTGCACTTTTGACAGTGGTTTAGGGCCTTCTCTTCTCACCAACAACAACAACAAAAAGAACCTTGCTCAACTTGGATTTTTCATATTTTCTTCCATGTTGCCATATATGTTTTCTACAACTAAAGCAATCATGCTTCAATCATGCTCATGTCAAACAAGCAAGTGGATTTCATCATTACTAAATTTGACTTCTACTGCATCTACTGTTATATTTTGCAGCTTGTTGGGATTCTTCTGAATGACAATGCTCCTGGAGTAGTTGGAGCTGCTGCTGCTGCATTTGCTTCTATATGTCCTAATAATTTCTCTCTAATTGCAAAAAATTATAGAAGGCTGTGCGAGACTCTCCCTGATGTGGAAGAATGGGGTCAGATTGTTTTGATAGGGATCCTTATACGGTATAGTATTGCTAGGCATGGGCTTGTTAAAGAATCCTTGATGGTAGCTTCCCATTCTCCAGAGAATTCTAATCCAGGAAAGGAAGTTTGTGAATCTGAGATAGCAGAAATGGTATCTAGGAGTTATCTTGAAGGACCAGATAAGTATTTATCCCGACCATGTTCCAAAAGAGCTTCTTCTTTCAAGGACTTATCAGACTTTACATCTGCAAAAAGTAATGATGATGTGAAGATCCTGCTACAGTGTACTTTACCTCTACTGTGGAGTCAAAATAGTGCAGTGGTACTTGCTGCTGCTGGAGTGCACTGGATTATGGCACCAAAAGAAGAAGTTAAAAGAATTGTTAAGCCTTTGTTATTTCTGTTGAGATCATCCGATGCCTCAAAATACGTGGTAATTCTGTCTCCCAATAGTTTTTGTCAAAACTGATTCTTATTTACTTGGTAATATGCCTCCGGAGCCATTGAACTTTTTAGGCTAGAGTGATGGACTACTAACGTTGAGAGGTGCCGTTTTAGTTATTTAAGCATTGACAACTTATCCTCTGTTAACTTCTTGGACAGTTCCTGTAGGAGTTTGTCATCTGCAATGCATATGACCTTCTATGGGAATTCAAGCTTTGATGAGTTTGTATTCAGTTGTAACAGTATTGCAGATTGAAAAAAACATGGCAATATGAATTTCACAAGAGGTTAAAACATTGTACAGTCCTCAATTATCTTGCTTGTAATTGCTTAAAATCACCTTGTGCTGTGTTAGCCTTTCAATGAGGCAAAGACACATGTGGAAATATTTTGACTATCTCCACTTCCTAATTTCACAAGGTGCTGCTGGAGTTTTATGCTCCCTAAAATGAGTGAGAAAAGAAACAATGTCATTCTGTTGCTGGTAGAGTGTGACTTAGACGTTGAAGGAAGAGGAATATGCGTTAAGGTAGGCTGACAACTCAAGGGCAGAGGGTTGCTCGCCATGACCTTTTTGTGATTTCTCACTTTTCTTGTCATTTAGACTGATATTTCTAGATGAACATTCATATTGGATCACTTAAATAGTAGTGACAGTCACTCACTGACTTGTAATAAAAGAAGTGCTGATGGTCAAGTTGCTGCTTTCCTAAATTCAGCCACCAAATCAACATCTGTCAATCAATTTCTTTGCTCGGAAGTTTACTTGGTTCAAGTCTTTTTCACATTTTGTTTGGCCTAAAAATCTTGGGTGCTTCAATGAAGTTTATCCACGGTTTAGGTTGTGGAAAGATTTGGTCTTGAAACTGATTAGAACTCTTCTCCACGGAATTTTCTACAAGTTAAAGAGATTTTTGGTCATGGTTTCAAGAAGATTTGAATTCTCCAGTAACTTACTAGCTAGTGAGATGAGTCGCTCAAATCTTAGGGTTGTTTGGTATGGGGATGGGATAAATAAAGTTATCCCATGAGATTGGGATATCCCATGGGATGAGTTATCCCACCATATATATCAAATAATCTTGTCCTATCATTATAGTATATGGGGATAAATAATCCCGACTAATTAATAATTCTCTTGAACCAAACGCAGGATAAAATAATCCTGCATTTTATCCCGGGATTATTGTCTCCTTCTCCTCATACCCAAATCGACTTTCTTAGGACCAACTGTCTTTAGGTCTTTGTCTCTTCTTAAAATACTATGACCGTGCATTATTTTGCTGCAAAAATCAAAACATACATCCGTTAGTAGAACTTTCTGTTTTTAAGTAAAACTCTATGACCCAATCCTTTACTGCCATCTACAATAGGTTCCCTACTTTTGGTGTATATGTAATTCGTTGGTTGATGCAGGTACTCTGCAACATTCATGTTTGCTAAAGCAATGCCTACCTTGTTTGTTTCCCATTCTCAAGACTTCTTCGTGAGCTCCCATTGATCCATATCCAGTGAAAGCTCTGAAGC